>CM021104.1:325536288-325892509 GCA_007115665.2 Sequoiadendron giganteum
TTCAAGCTTTGGAGTTCTTATTGTTGTATTATGGCTATATGGATAAGAGGGTTGTTCTTGGAGTATGTGTATATGTGTGCATGTACATAGGATTTAACGATATGTATATGCACATGTATAGATGTACCACATGTTAATACTGATTGATATGGTGGTAATTGTGAATGTTTACATGTGAATCGAATGTGAACATATATATATATATATATATATATATATATATGTCTAGTATAAACACATATCTATATGTATATCTATATCAATACACACATACATTTGCAAACAAATACGCCATACAAATGCATCAATATAGGTATACATACAGATACGTGTACATAGAGGCATATACTTATATACATGTATATATCGGCATACATTTGATATATTGTGCTTATATATGAATACTATTGTAATTATACTTGTTTATTATTAAATAAATATTTACATTGATGGCTTATGGAATATATATGTAAATATATATTAATGTTTTTATATACATATACATATATATATATATATATATACATATACATATACATATACATATACATAAACATATACATATACATATACATATATGATGGTATTTATATATGCATATGATATATATTATATATAATAATATATATTTAACATATTATATATTATTAGAAATCGACTATTATTTACCATGATAGAAGTTGATTTATAAAGGTCGATTATAGTCATTTATGATTATATTATTAGAGGCCGATAGAAGTTGCTTATGACTATGTTTGGTAAAACCAAGTTTCACTCAAGTTGTTATGCTTTATGAAACAAATGTTTTGTATTAAGCCTGTAACATTATGTCGATACAAGACATAGACTTAGTCTACACCATGGAGAAGATTATCTTTGACTTGGTAAACTTTAGTTGCCATGTTTTATACATTTGTTGATACATGAGGAATAATCAATGACTTTTTCAAAGAGAGTTAATATCTTTAATCGACTCACCCACAATTTAAGTCGATAAATGCTTAGTGTTGTAAATTGGTAATTGACTTATTCTAATTTCATGAAACTGCACCAACGGTGAGAGGAGTGTGGAAGCTTTGGTGCCGCATCTGGAAACCCGTTTTCTATAGATGTCTAATGCTAGAGATAATTCAAATTACCCATGTGCAAATTTGAATGAGTCTTCATTTGATGTCAATTTTACAAGTCAACCTGTAGAGGTTTTTGTTGAGTATGAGCTTGTTTGATAGCCACCTTCTTGGTGAGTTTTATGTGTTGGTTTGCATGGAGGTTGTTGTCCATTTTCATGCCTAAACTATAGGCTATGAAGTTAACTTGAAGCTGTATAAATAGTAGTGCTTGCTCATTTGAGAGGAGGCATCATTAGCATTCTTCTTGCAAGTCTTTATACTGCATTATTTTCTACTCTTTTTTATTTGAGAGAGAGAGAACTCTATTTTATTTATGAGAGAGTTGCTTCTTGAGAGAAGTAAACTATCAAATTGAGGGATAGATTTCATTGTGACATTCTAGAGAAGCTTTTGGAAAGGGCTACATTGTTGCCAATCATTTGGATAAGTGATAAAAGGCATGAGGATCTTCTTTTTTATTTTACTTATGTATGATGTGTTATCCATGTATATTTGAATTGTCTTTTCTGGTATGTGCATTTAGAGAAATTAGAATGTCTTTGAAAAGGGAATTGAAGCTTTTATGTTGTTTTCTGATGTGCTTGTAAGTACTCTATAATAGGAGATTGGTGTTTATCATAGATAGTATATACTGGATATGATTGAACATAAGAGGCACATGTGACACACTTAGCTAAGTTATTGATTTAACTAGAATAGCTTGTGTTTACTCCTAGGATTTTTTTATCCAGTATGGGAGGGAGTTTGTGTACTTACTTGTTAAGTAGGTTTATTCCAATTAGGTTAAAATGGTGATAGGTTTATCTCTAGGATTGTAGATTATCCATTGAAGGAAATGCCTATGTGTAGTTTAAGATTGCCTTAAGTCAAATCAGCTTGGAGTAGTGTATGTGATAGATGACCCTCAGTAGAAATACTAAATGAAATACTTAAGCCAAAGTAGTGTGATGACCTTTGGCTCTACTGTCAGTTCACTATGATCCAGTATTACATGCTAGTTCAAGATTGTGGGATTATAAGTTTTAGTTATGTAGGACACAACACTATGCTTAGTTGGTTGTCGTTATCAGATAGTCTACCAATCTCTTCGTCAAAGGGAAGGGTCATCTATCAAATAATAGATGTGAGAGGGACCATATTAAGAGTGTGGTTGGCAAAAAAGCACTTGAGTGATGATTCTCCTCCACAACATGCATCAGAAGAACCAAGATTTGAAAGGAAGGATCCTAGATAGTCTTATAGCTATTTATTTTAAAGCTCCTTGAGCTATGTATGTAAATATATTCATTCTTGTATTGATATCACTTATGAATTATTATAATGAAATGGAATCTTGATTGTAATATGATATGCATCTTTGTACATATATTCTCTATAAAGATATATTTTTTATTGTAGTGGCTTGCTACTTAGTTTGTTTACTCGCAAGGCGTAAACATAGAATTTTTTACTTCATTAAGGGTTGGTATGCTACACTAGTATCACAACAGCAACAAAAAAATAGCAACAACAACAAGCCCAACATCAAGAAACCTTCACAACATAGCAACAACAACAAGCCCAAAAAGCAACCCTTATGGCTCAATAAGAACAATAAGATTTACTAGCTCAACAATATGCCCAACAATAAAAACCACAATAAAGTTCCTATTATAATCCTCAATAGAACATCATCAATACAAATACATCATGAATATATACACCAACACCTCAATCACCTTCATGAAATCTTACACCACCATACACACCATACAACACCTTATCATATCAAACTCCCACTTACAACCCATCTGCCATCTCACAATATGTAACGTACATTCCTGCACCAAACCCACAAGATGATCTAGCATCACAACTTAAGGTGTTATCACAAGAAATGCAGGATCTTCAGATGGGCAAGACAAAGAAGCCTCATACACAAAACCTGTGTCCCCATCCATTTGACCAAAACATTGCAATGGTACTGTTCTCTCTTGGATTTTAAATCCCCAAATTTGATAAATATAAAGAGAAGGGAAGTGCTATGGACCATGTCAAAGAGTTTAACGTCATGTGTATGGAGTTGGCCTACAATGATTCGTATCTAATGTGCCTCTTCCCTTGAAGTTTAATAGGTCCTTCCATGGATTGGTTTTCTCAACTGCTTCTTAGTATCAAAATTTTTCAAGAAATCACCAATAAACTCATCAATCACCTCCTTTAATCTTGGCATGGATGTAAGCTTAGAAGAGTTGTATACTCTCAAACAAAACACAGGAGAATCTTTCACCAATTTATTACAACAATGGAGACAAAGAGCTAGTAAGAGTAAATGGCACCTTCTCGATGAACAACAAGTGGGGATCATCATAGAAAATCTAGATCTAGATCTATCCTTCCACTCAAAAATGTAGTGCATTACCTCTTATGAAGAGCTTGTCCCTAGAGCCCTTAACATTGAGATAACTCTAATCTCACAGGGAAATACTCAAGCTTACAAAGACAATCACCCATCAACTAGTTTGAATGACATGCCTCGTGTTTGGGCTAAAAATAAAAAATGTAACAAATGATGGCATGGTAGATGCTAAGGTGGTCCTAAGTTCTCCTAGGCCAAATAAAAATCAAATAGCTAATGTTCAATCAACTGTGCAACAAAAAACACCTCATCAGAACAATCAAATCAATAATATCAAAACGCAACAAAGACAAACCCCTAACAAGAACAACTATTTGAAATTCAAGTACACACAATTATCTGAGCCTATCGAGACCATCATGAAGAAATTGGTAGAGTCAAACTTGACAATGCTGGCAAATTTTGAAAACTACCAAGAACCACAGGAAAAACCATCCTAGTACAATGAGAATGATCTTTGTGACTTTCACAAAATCAAGGGACACAACGATAAACTGTATGAGGCTCCAAAATATTATCCAAGACCTTATAGAGAGCGACACTATATCTATTGAAGTACCAGCCGTTAACTAGGATATTAAGATATAAAAAAACCCTATGCCAAATCATAGCAAAGGGAACAACATTGAAAAAGCTAAGTATTACACAAACGTGCAACATACCTATTCCAATGTGGTCACTTCCTATGATAGTTTCATCACCGTTGTCACCATCAAAGGGCCTGATGCGGAGTGTGGAGTCACCACATGACATGGAAAAGTCACTATTCAAGGAGTCCCACCTCAATTTAGGGCACAACTTACTTTTCCAATATCCAATCTTAGAAAGTACAATCTCTCAGATCAACTTAAGAAGACCCCCACACATATATCAATCTCAGAACTATGAATAATATCTCCCGCACAAAGGGAAATCATAGAGAACACTTTATCTTTGTCATCCATCCTAGAGGATATTGATACAAAAGAGTTTCAAGCTATGGTAGGGCACATCACTGATTATCTTCTCACCTTCTCAAAATATGACCTACCATCACAACCATCTCATAATCGTGCTTTACACCTTGAGATCATTGTTCATAAGAAAAAGGTCAAAAAGAGTATTAGTAGATAGAGGTGCTGGTCTGAACATTTGTACCCTTCAGTTGATCAAGAACTTAGGCTATTCAGAGGATACCATTGAGAAAGAAACTAGCATACCTATATTTAAAAAATATATGTAATGTACGCCGAGAGTTATCTTTAGTCACCTATATTTAAAAAATACATCAATTTACACAAATATAGAATGCCCTACCCTTGTAGAAGACAATATAGTAGCTGTTAGTTATAATTCAATAAAATATGTTTTAACCCCTTTAGATTATGAGGGGGGATGTTAACACATTTAGCATCGTGTTGTTTGTGTTTTATTAGTTTTTATCTATTTTGTTAGTTTTTTGTTTTATGTTTAGATAATTTCACTGTTATTTCTCTACCTTTAATAAATGTATTCTCCATTTACAAAATTAATATAGTTTTTGTTCCTTTTTCTGTGGAATTCATAAACAGTGGCTTGACACTGAAAGCGTACTTTGTACATGGAAGTGAGCATACAAGAGATTAGAATTAAATCTATTCTATAGGTTGCTGAAATCTTATCAAATACAAGTGCCTGAACTAATTAATATAGTTTTTGGTCCAACTGATTCCTCATAATCAGGAGGCAGGCCAAACCAATTCCATCAGAATTAGCAAGCATATTGAATTGTATTTTCTAAATTTATAAGGGTTCTTAACAAGTCAATATTTTAAGGAACAGTTGTCCGTGATTTCTAAAAACGGATAGTTAGAGAGTCCAATTACGAGAGGTGTGTGATGAGAAAATAGGGATTTCAAGTCGAATAAGGAAGGGGATTGGGACAGTTTTTGAGTTGGTAATCAAGACATACGAAATCACACTCCGCTCTGAAATCCAAGGGATCCGAGTGTTGGAGGCAACTGTAGAGATGAAGAGGCAACCCAACATTTTATGCCTAAGAAAAGGGGAAATCTATTAACAATGGTGTTGATTGAGAAAAAAAAACACTATCTTTACCTTTACCATTTGTCTAAGAAATTGCATGCAATGCATCATGATTTAATTTGAAATCAAGTAATAGATTTTGCATTGGTTTTGGAGATAGATCCTTTCTGTGCACTTCAGAGTATAGCCAGAATCTTCAACTGGTGTATAGAATGTTTGAGGGCAGTTGATATGGTTGAGAGTCCATGGATCAAACACCATTTCCTAACAGAGATTGAACAATGTACTATGTTTTTAAGTGAACCTCTTATCTATTCAGGTGCACTATTAGAAAATTGTATTCATCTTCAGTATACATTCAAATATGTCTTACTTAAGTACGGGGATGGAAGTGGCACTAGATTTGAAAGGGAGACTTTTTATATGGCAGAAGCTCTAAAATATAATTAAGTAGAGGACTTTTGGATATCATATGCATGCACTGATGTTCATAAATAAAATTCCAAGATAAAAAATTAATGCAAGAGGTGAAGGCAATGATCAATTGCCCAATACCCCTTGATGTGGCAACTTTACTTCACAGATGGGTTGTCAAGAAAGTCTTTTGGGAAGAGATGGGAACGTCATGTCAGCTATGTAAAACAATTTCTTCTGAAATGATCATTTTTTCATAACCTTCACTTTAGCGATGTTTGGCAATAGATTTAGTCTTCCTTGTCTTGATAAAGCGTACATTTGGTTATCCCTCTTAGCACGTCTACGAGGGTTGATTGGAAGAAACTATATGGATCATTTTGGCTCCAATGACTTGTGATTGGCAAATAAACCATTTGACCATATTCATTTATAAAATTTAATTTATAGTTATGCATATTAATCAAGACATACGAAATCACACTCTGCTCTGAAATCCAAGGGATTCGAGTGTTGGAGGCAACTGTAGAGATCAAGAGGCAACCCAACATTTTATGCCTAAGAAAAGGGGAAATCTATTAACAATGGGTGTGATTTTTTTTTAGGATATGATATGGGATAAATTGTGCAAGGGTGAGTGGAGTTAACTATTTTTTGTGCTGTAAGCAAATTCCCAACTACTAGCGCCACTTAGATGAATTTTCAAGGGAAAGTGCGAGAGGATTGGTGACACAAATCACTGGTGGAACATATTTATGAGATTGTTGGATTTGTTACGGTTTCTTGAATCATTCTTTGTTGAGCTAACACACTGCATTAGTTCTTTTTACACAACTCCTATTTTCTGAGCACTCGAATGAAATAAACAATTGTATTAGATACAAAAGAAAAGGTGTTCTTACTTTCTGAGGAAGAATTGCTAACGGATGGTGGCAGTTTCTACCAATCTAAAAGAACCCTTATTCTTTCTGAGGAAGAACTGCTAACGGATGGTGGTAGTTTCTACCAATCTAATAGAATAGTTATTTTTTAAATAAGTAAGGAACAATAGTTACAATTAGTAACCCGTGGAATAGCCTCAAAGGTAGTTTCATTTTCAAATCTGAAGGATTATGTTAAACAGTAGGTACAAATTGTTTTCATCAATTAAGGAAGATGTGTTTATGATATGGTGGATGGGATTGAATTTTTATCAGAGGAGCTAGTTGGTGATGAAAATGTCCTTGCAGTTATGATTCCCTAATATGAATTTTTATTTATGTTTATATATGACTTCTGATTGACTGAATACTTTGTACACTCTTAAGCCTTGCCTACTGCCCTTTTGTTTCTATATCATACACCAATCGTAATATTTGGAGCGACTTTATGAAGTAAAATGGATATGGGTATATAGGTAGACGGTTTTAGGATTTATTTGATTGATATGGGAGACCGTTAAAGCATGAATCAAGGAGAGAGTGGAGAATCTAAACTATGACAAAGGTAAACATTAAAAGTAAACAATACCTTTGCAACAGGCAAGTTTTCATATTGATGCATATAGGAAATAGATTTTAGAACTATTTCTAGATTTTAATACTGTATTTCTGGGGCGTTGACATTACAATCCTACTATGCATTTTTCATGTTACAGAAACAGATCCAGATAATGCAAACTTACTTGTTACTAAGTGTCAACCTATTTATTTCCACACACTGAATGGTCTTTCAACTTGAACCTTATGCAAATGTAGTATCTTCTTTTTCTGGAGCTCCGCAAAAAGAAGAAATCAATTCTCATTATTTCTTTTTATGTTTTTTTTCCTGTGTGCATACAAATCATTAATGGCTATCTTCACATATGCAGAAAGCAAGGCTCAAAAAATGTTGCAAAAAATACAGGGCTAACAAATGACTAAGGAAGCACACAACTCACAACTCAGAATTCTTGACTTCCAAGAGAATGGCCTTACACTTAGATTGGCAGACAATGGCAATCCTTCAACTTGACTCTGCAACTACTGATGCCAAGCTCTTGTCTTTATACAGAGCTCCCAAAGGGCATTTCTCTATTCCCAAATTTTACTTATCTCCTCACATTTCTAACTGCTCCTCCAGCATTTTCCATGGCTTTCCTCCAAGATTTTATCTCTTCTACAATTGTCACTCTCACTTCTCTAACTCCCCAGATCTCTCTCCCTCCTTCCTCTTCACTCCTTGGAAACAAACTTTCTAAAACTTACGGTTGCCCAGGTAGTTATTGGAAACATGATCTCCCAAAATGAGATTAAATCGCGTCCACCAAGGAGGATGATTGTTTTTTCCCAAATTACACTTGCCCATTTACGTGAATGCAGGGATTTTTGTTAAAAAACAACTAAATGATTTATGTATATTATATATCTTGCTATGCTAGAATTTTTTTATTGACTTTTTAGCAAATTTGTAGATAAATTTTTTAAAATTACAACATATGGTAATTGTAATTTTCTATAGATTCAATTCAATCAGTGAAATATATTTTTATAACTACTTTTTATCCAATTTCTAGATAAATTTCTAAAATTAGAATATCTGGTAATTATAATTTTCTATAGATTCAATTCAATGAGTGAAATATATTTTTATAACTACTTTTTATAAAATGAAAATAATCCATGACTTCCACTTGGCTGTCATTTTCTGGCATCCACATCCACAACTTCCATTTGGCTATCATTTTAAATTCAGCCTCAAAATGTTTATACAATGCTTTCACTGTATAACGCCTTTCGACGTAAAGAGTACCACCATCAAAGCATATGATGATCAAGAGCGGATATCACAAGGCATCATTTCATTAACCATTCAAGTGGGACCTATCATTGTAGAAACTACATGCCAAGTGTTAGACCTTGATCTTCCCTACAACATCCTACTTGGCCAACCATGGATCCATGCCCTGAAATTTGTGGCCTCGACCTATCATCAATATGTAAAGATTCCTTTCGAGGATAGAGAAATTACCATCCATGGAGATTTTGAGCCCTTTTACTACTACAAAAACCTTGTGGAAAAGTTCTATAAGATCCCCCAAATACCCGAGAATGATGAAGGGCTTACACCATCCTCCTCATTTGTTGACCCATCATCCCTTGCATTGACATAAAAAATGAAAATACGCATTGTGCAGAACATTCCTGGCATCAAAGAAGTGATCCAGGATGATGGTTGTGGAAACTATAAGCTAATGAAGAATACCTTTATCTTGGGAGAGCTACCTCTTTCTCCTCAATCCCAAGGGAAACCCACATCTAGCAACAAAGAGCCTAAAACAATCAAGATGGCAACTACTACCTTCACCAAGTGTGGGGATTTGAACCAAGAAGATGTCAATGAGGAGGATGTCTCTAAATTTCTATATCAAGATGAAAAACTTGTCCCTGTTCTTCCCATGGAAGATGACAATAAAGGCTTGCAACTAATGAAGGGATGGGGCTATAACAAGGATGAGAAACTAGGACAAAATGATAATAGTTTGCTAGAACTCATTGTTCTTGAGAAATGCCTAAAGAATCTTAGCCTAGCTTGTACTACTAGCAAGGATACCCTTATTAGCAAGGGTACTTCCGCTAAAAGGGCCAAGGATTCCTCTTGGTTACCTACATCACATGATACTACCCTAGATAACTTCCCCTTTGATGTTGCCAACTTATTTGAGAATAAATCCCTCTTCATGATATCCATAACATCCTTTACTCTGAGCAATCAACCGATTGAGATACACCTAGTATACCCACAACTCATTGACTTGGACCAACGAGGACCACCGATTCTAGATTTATTCAAAAATGATGAAGCGATCTTAGAATTCATGGGACTCCATGACAATTTACCATGGGCAGGTCACAAAGTTGGTTTTAACATAGAGCTAGACACATGTGCATACTATGGGGAGACGATTGAATCCTTCAGTTGAAAAATTGATGATATGCAACTAACATGCAAATATTTAAGTGAAAACCACATTGTGGCACTTTCTGATCCTAAAATAGTAAAACTAAAGGACACATATGAAGGTGAAAACCATTTTGAGGTGCCTGAGGATGAGGGATTCAATCTCCCCCTTAGTGCAATGCATCCAGAGAAGTCAACAATTCTAGTAGAAAAGGCCACTCCAGTCAATGTGGGAACAAAACAAGCACCCAAGACCACTTTGTATGTCGAATCCTTGTTGGATGAAGAATAGAAGAACCTAGCAGCATTCCTAAAGGAATGAAGAGAAAAAATTGCATGATCATACACAGATATTCCAGGGATCAATCCCAAAATAGTTGTGCATCACTTAGCAGTCTATCATGAAGCTAAGCCAATAAATCATAAATTAAGGAAGATGCACCCTCAAATAAAATTCTTGGTAAAACTTTAGTTACAAAAGATTCTTGATGTTGGATTCATCCGATCGATAGATTATCCTAAGTGGGTTTTAAACTTGGTACCAGTCTACAAACCCACTAGGGGCATCAAAATATGCATGAATTTTAGAGACTTAAACAAGGCATGCCCGAAGGATGATTTCCTTCTTCCTAACATCGACCTCATCGTGGACTTAACAACTGGCATGAAATGCTATCACTCATAGATGGTTTTTTTGGCTATAATCAAATCATGATCACCAAGGAGGATCAACACAAAACTTCATTCACTTTTCCATGGGGAACCTATTGCTGGAACGTAATGCCATTCGAGCCAAAGAATGTAGGAGCAACCTATCAAAGAGAAATGAACCTCATGTTTCATGACATGATCACAAAACAATCAAAGATTATGTGGATGAAATTTTGGCCAAATCAAAGAAAAGAAGTGAGCACATAGAAGTCTTGGGACCCATCTTTGACAGGATTGAAGAATACAAGGTACAATTGAATCCAAAAAAGTGCGTCTTTGGGGTTACATTAGGTAAAATACTTGGCTTTATTGTCTCACAAAGAGGGATAGAAATTGATCTAGAAAAATTAAAAGCCATCCTCGACATGGAACCACCACAAACACTAAAACTAAAATAGTAAGAGGGTTACAAGAAGATTGTAGTCCATCAGAAGATTCATAATGCAATTATCAAACAAAATCCACCCTCTCTCGCATATTCTCCATAAAGGAATAACTTACAAGTGGGATGAGAAGTGTGATAAAGAATTATAGCAAATCAAAGACTACCTATTGACACCTCAAATTCTCATGTCGCCAATACCAAACAAACCATTGATCCTATATATCTCAGCAACATCAACACCACTAAGTGCTCTCTTAGCTCAACATGATGAAAACATAAAGGAAAGATCCATCTATTACATTAGAAGGACCTTAGTAGGCTATGAAATGAACTATTCATCCATTGAGAAAGCATGCTTAGTGGTGGTTTTTGCTTCACAAAAGTTCATACATTACATGTTATCAAATCAAGTCAAGCTTATTGCAAAGATCGACCCATTGAAATATGTATTATCCAAAGCCACTCTCACTGGGCGAATGGCCAAATGGGTGATTATCTTAATTGAATTTGACATAGAATATGTGGACCACAAGGAAATAAAATGACAAGTGATTGAATACCAACTAGTAGAGGCACCTATCTATGCAAAGAACCTGTTGATATCAAGTTCCTTGATGAATCAGTATTCCTAACAAATTAATAGAAAATGTACTTTGATCGATCATTCACCCAACATGGATCATGGGCTAGTATCCTCTTTATCACCCCTCAAGGAGATTGTACTCCAAATTCATACAAGCTATTATTTCCTTGTATTAACAACATTACTGAGTACGAAGCCCTAATCATAAGTATGAGGATAACAGTTCAATGGCAGATACAAGAGTTGAAAGTCTATGGAGACTCACAATTGGTCATCAACCACGTCAATGATGATTACCAAACTAAGGATGACAAGCTTACTCCTTATAAAAATATGGTAGAGAATCTCAAGGACCTTTTCATTGATATAAATTTTGAGCAGATTCCTCACATGACAATCGAGCAACAACCGCTATGGCAACCATTGGATCATTATTAGACATGCCAAACGATGTCCTCGAATGCGAATTCTTGGTAGAACAACTTCTCCTACTGACTTTATAAATCGCTAAATCTGAATTCGCATGTGTCATCGTTGGTCTTGGATCCCCATGGTATCATGACATATTCATCTACCTTAGCAGAGGAACCTTCCCATAAGATATCACTTCTAATATTAAAAAAAAAATTGTCAAAAATGCATACCGATTTTTGATCTTAGGTAATACCCCTTACCATCGAACCATCGAGGGGACATTACTACAATGTCTTAACCAAGAGGAATCCTTGACCACTTTAACATAAGTACACAATGGAATATGTGGTTCCCATTCTAGTGGTATGAATTTAGATAAGAAATTGTTGAGGATGGGGTACTACTAGCCAACCATGGAAATAGAAGCCCATAAGTATGTGCAAAAATATGTCCAGTGTCACCGGCATGGAGATTTGATTCATGCTCCAACTTAGGAGTTGCACTCAATATTCACACCTTGGCCTTTCTCATAGTGGGGTCTTGACCTCATAGGAAAGATCACTCCAACCTCATCCAACAACCACTGAGTACTTTACCAAGTGGGTCAAAGCCATTTCAATGACCTACATAATGGAAAAGAAAATTGCTAAGTTTATCCTAAATTATCTTATTTGTCATTATGGTGTTCTGCAAGCCCTTATCTCAGACAATGGAATACCCTTCAACAATCAGGAGTTAAAAGAGCTATGTCAAAGATTCAAAATTCAACATCAATTCTATACCCTATATTACCCCCAGGGCAATGGTCAAGTTAAGGCTACAATCAAGACCATTCTTAAAATCTTGAAGAAAACGGTCAATGAAGCTGGGTGTGACTAGCATCTGTAGTTAAATCCCACCCTATGGGCCTATTGAACTAGTATTTGCACTCCTACAAGTGCAAACCATTTCTCCTTGGTCTATGGATCATAAGCCATCTTACCTATTGAGGTTGAGCTTTCATCACTGCGAGTGTCACTACAAAACCTAATCACTGATGAAGAATATAAAGTATCTTGGCTGAATGAGCTAGAATTCTTAACAAGTGTCACCTTGACGCCTTGAATCACTTGTAGGTATATCAAAAATGATTGAATGAATCTATAACAAGAAGATCAAGTGTTGGTCTTTCCAAGAAGGGGATCTTGTCCTAAAGCATAATCAAAAGAATCTTACTGATCGAGATAGTAAAGGAAAGTTTGAGCCTAACTAGCTAGGTCCCTTTGTCATTAGAACAAGCTATGGATCAGGAGCATACCAATTGTCAACACTTGAAGGTGAACCCTTATAGGAACCAACATCTAAATGCTTGCATCTTAAATTTTTTTATGCCTAATCTTAAAGGGTGTAAATCCAAAAATACAAAAAAAAATCAATCAAAATCCAAAAAAAGAGAAAAAAGGATTAAAAAGTAAAGAAAAAACAATTGTTCTCTAGTGAAAACCACTTTGATGGCGCTTTGGGAAAGTACCTTGGTGAAAACTTGGTAATTATGTGCCTTGCATAAATAAAGCACCTCCATCCATCTTTGGCTCGTTATCATATCCTTAAACATTCAAATATAAAAAAACCCTAAACATTTAAAATCTCAGAAAACCCCTAAACATTTGAAAATTGAAAAAACCCAAAATAGTGGAAAAATTCAAAAAAGACCTAAACAACCTCAGATAATAAAAAAAAACCAAAACATTCATATAAAATTTCAAAAAGACCAAAAATAACCTCAAAATGTTTTCAAAATACCAAAAATATTGAAATATTCCAAGAAAATCCAAAACCATCCATCCCATCTCACTTTCACCTGCAATAAACTTTCGCCCATAACAAATCGATCATCACCTTCAACCTTTGGCAAAACAAATAGAAAGCAAGTACATAGAAATTCATAAAGTGATAGCCTAAGTGTCAAAATATAAATTCTAGATCATAGGTAAATGAGTCATTGAATTTTGTATCAACAACTTATCACACACCTCATTATAATCAAAACACCTAATCAACATGTCCTAGGATGTATCCTTCCTACAATGGACATCAATATCATAAATCACATTAGCTATATTTAAACTGGAAAGAGATATAGATAACACTAACTGTTTGTCTTTGATCTTTTCTTATGATTTATCTTAATGACCCATTCTAAGGACCTCTTGATGATGTCTATCAAATTGATTTAGAGAGAAAGGAATGGGGCATTGATCATTATCTTTCATTTATTGTGCTTGTGGGTATTCTTGTAAAATAATTTTGGTGCATACTTGCTTATTTGTGTGTAGGAAAGTTGTTTGGTGTACATTGTTGACTATTGCGTATGCTTTGGTTTGATGTATTCTAAGCTTCCAACTTACATTCCAACGAGGTTTTTATATGTCAAGAAGTGGACAAGAACTATCCTATCTATTTGCATAGTCAAAGTCCATTACACTGGATACAACACCATCTTGGTTCTTAATATCTTGATGCATTGTGTCTATTGTTATATCAAAAATAAGGAACGATGAAAAATCCCAATCCCAAGATATGAGTAAATCATCATCACACATTTCTCATCAACATCTCTAATAAAGTCTCAATGGGTCATAGATTTGTTGGATCTTTTGGATCAATCATCACAATCAATGGTCAAAATCATTCATCTTATTTCTTCTATCTTCTTTCCACGCTAACCTAATATCATGAAAATCAACAAAAACATCATCAATGAATCCATCCTACATTCACAAATCATCAACATGCATACATCTCGCATAATCACAACATCTCATATTTCACTACACCATCATTATCATTTAAGTTTTGATGACTAATATAGATTTGTTCTTCTAAGCATCTTAAATTGTTGCACACATATCATAAACATACATCACATTATCATATCATAAGAATGAACATTCATATACATCAATAAGCATACATCATCATCTCATAAAACTGCATAAGAAAATACACAAAAAGAAATGCATCCATATCATTTGCATATCATATCATCCATCCTATAACATGTCATAAAAGATACTGAAATAGAAACACATTCATTCATTACATTGCATCCATACATGATCATAATGCATCATATCACATCATATCAAAATGCATCCATACATTCATAAACATGAAATAAAAAAAATACATCACATCATATAAAATATGTATCATCTCATATATATCTCAAAAAAATGGTGACTGTCATAATATAATATCTGAGTCAAAGTATGTCTATCCATCAAAAGTACAATATGGCTATAAAAAAGGAGCCCATGAATGTATATTTGTATAAAAAATTGGAGAATAATAAAAAAATGTCTATAGAAGCGGACTATCCCTAATGGTTGCTCCCCTCACCGGGTTGTCTCTTTGGCTGATCCTAAACCTGAGGATGTGCTCCACTCCTCGTTGAGTAATCTGAATTTCTAATCACCACGAGGAAATCTTGATGATAGTGCATGCGATAATATGCAACCTCGATCATGATCTCTTTGTACAAATGGGCATAAACTATTCATCCCTATGTTGTGACTATCATAGCCTCTAATTGATAGCACCGCTCGACCTCTTGTGCCAACTACATATTGGAGGTTTGTTTGAGCTGATGCTCTTGATCCCTCTTAGCTATGATGGCCAATATCTATTGCCGAGCCTGGTCTCTCTTAGCTATGATGGCTAATATTTGTTGTCGATCCTAATCTATCTCAGCCATAACCACCTATATCTACTGCTATAGCTGGTGTATCTGAACATCACGGGGATATGGCCCCGACGGTGGCTGTTGCTATATTGGTGGCTACTAAGGAGGTTGCTGGTGCACTCAAGACCTATCCATTTTGGCCATCATGTCCTATGTCCCTGTCATCTGGACCTCTATCCTATCCTCTGCCCTACTCATCATCTAGTTGTCCTCTACCTTTGCCTACTCCCCTCCCTCTCAGGCTCCCTTATGGAGGTATACTTGCTAGATATGTCAATTTGGGAGGGGGTATGAACCATGCATCATAAGAATGAGTCATCTGTGGATCTACCTGTCCTTTATCATAGGCCCATGGCCTAGCAACTAATTATCTAAAGCCTTCTACAACCTCATGGGCTAGGATCATGTGTCCCTGTGCTGTCTATTAGGCTGATCTGACAAAATGGCATATATTGATCATTAGTTCTATCTTGCCTCTCACCAAATTGTCTAGAAACTCTATCAGGAAAGTACCTCTCGATAATTGTGTGTTCTCGGCCTTGCATGAACCGAATCTACTGAACAAATAACTACTATTGAACATCATCGTACCATGTTGGTATCTAGAGCCATGACCGCCATCTAAAAACTGTCATCTTGTTGATCACTCGACGCTAGTAAGGAATGTTGAGCTACCTTGTGTGTTGTAAAGTGATGGTGTCTCTGTATGTCCAAACAACTAGATCGTCTGGCTCCACATCTTCCATGTGAACAATCGGTTGAAGCATGATAATGTGCTCCCAAGCCCAAATATGAAGAAGAGTGACTCTAGTGCCATTGGCTCTGCCATAACAATACATGAAGTCATGCATATCATGATAAAGGGAGGCCAACATCACTAGCCCCCATGCAAACTGAGTCCTCCTGAATAATATCCTGTGCCAAGCTAGCCCCCATCTGAGACTAAATTCCCTGCTCCACCGATCTGGGGCAACCAAACCTAAGATCACTGCTGCAATTATCAATTTGAAGGTCGATGCCCAACCTCGATATATCTCAAGGTCAATTTGGGAGTTGACCAAGAAAATTGCATCTCGGTCAAGAACCTCATGGAAGGCATCATATTCGTCATCAGAGTCATAAATCACACTCTCACCATGTATCGTCAACCACAAAATTTGTCATACATCCTCCATTATCACTGTTGCCTCATCGGTAGGTAGGTGGAACAACGAGGTCTCTCTATGCCATCACTCGCATAGCACTGTCATCATCGCCAAATGATTTTAGATGATAGGCATATAGGCAATGTACCACAAATCAATCTCTCCTAAGTGCTCCTATCGCAACTCAGACAAATCATCAAGTCTGGATAAAATTGTCGATCAACACTCGTAGTACATCAAAGGTTGGATAAACTCCTGCACCCATGATGCACACAACGTCAAAATTCACAAATTGGCTAAAACTTTGGAGTTTGTATTGGAAAAATCGTCGCTATTTACGATAGCATCACTATAACTCAAATTCAAAGCAATGACGCTGGATGCATTCAAATTGTAAATCACAGTATGCATCGCTAATCACATATTTGTCGCTATTTGACCTTAAAAAACTCTAATCCTAAATTCCAAATCGCAAGGTGTCACTGTTTACACCCATGTCGCAATTTGAAATTTGAAACCCTAATTTCAAATTGTGAACTACGTCACTAATCACACATGCGTTGCTATTTGACCTTGAAAAACCCTAATCCTAAATTCCAAATCATAAGGTGTGTCACTATTTACACTTGTTTCATAATTTGAAATATGAAACCCTAATTTCAAATTGCAAACTACGTCGCTATAAATTAAAATAGCATCGTCGATTCTAAAAATAGAGTCGCTATATAACGACGCTGCCAAAATTCAAAATTTAAATTGCAATAAATGCACTCAAAATTCAAAATGCAAGTCAAGTTTCAAATCACATACCGATGGTCCTACGCTTGGAGGCCTCTAGTACTCGTGAAATCAATCAAAAATGTGTCATGGGAGCACTCGTTGCACCTTTTAGTTGAAGGGTCAAATCTCAAAATGCAAGGATTCTCTAAGGTATGAATGCAATCATGAATAGAAAGTGACCCTCCATCACCTATTTAAGCATGTAAATCAGGGTTTTTTCCCTAATTTAACCATGAAGCTAATGTTTTTCACCAATTTCACCAATCTTGCTAGCTGAAGCTTATTTTACACCCTTTTTTCATGTTTTTGGCATATTTTTTTGCATCCCAAAGCCTTTTTGGATGCCTTGAGCAACATTACATCTTTGTCGAGAAATCAACCCAAAATTCAAAATTCTCACCCGATTTCTTGAGGGGGCAGGGAACCAACTTATTCCTTCCATTGGGGCAGTAGTGGGGCATCTAAAAATTAGATTTTTTTTTTTTGATTTAAGCAACAATTTTTAAACCCAAAGAAGTTTTTGTTTAGCAATATAATGTTCCAACAAAATAACATGATACAATCTCCATCCTAAACATTATATAAATAAAGCAAGCCCAAACCACAAACCACCAAGTGGTTGCAACAAAATAATGTTTTAAGATTTTATGGGCTAATCATGGCACCCAAATCTAGATCAAAATCTAATGCCCCTCTCTGTGATGGTCAACTCACAAATAATAATATATAACTCCTATAACATAAAATTCATCATAATTCATCGCCAAACTTGGACACTCCACTTTGAACTCATTATCACCCTTCAACAATGTGTTACAACACATCTTTCATATGCACTATGAGCTAGCCAAACTTATCATGGTCCACTACGTAAACTTTCTCTTACATGCACTCTTACACATGTCATAGAATTTCTTACATCTTACACTAGGAAACCTTTGTCTTATATGATCTTGTGCATGTTATATAATTTCTTACACCTTACAGTAGGTAACCTTCCTCTTCCATGTTTTTACACATGTTATAGAATTTCTTACATATTACATATTTTATAATGCAATAGATGAAATATATTTTACATGACATAAATGGTCTTGTACAACAAGAAATCATGATTAAATAAAATGAATTGAAATAAAAAAAAACCACTAACTATAAAATTCGAGTGGGACCTAACATAATCGGAAAGATTAGGACCTAACAGCGGGGGAGCGGCAATGGATGAGCGGGAAAGAGGTTTTTGAATTTTCTCCTACTCATAAACGGGTGTCTATTTTGAAGGGAGTTGGATCATTGCTGGGGGCAGATTTGTTGTGGACGCGACAAGGGAGAATGCCGGTGAAGAGTAGGGGGGAGCGGTTTCCAAGGATTGGGGCCTGGGTAAGCGGGGGAACCCAGGTGGGAATTTGGACCCTAGAGGTAAGTTGTTCTCTAGACCCTCTCCGAATGGTGGGATTGGTGGGACCGAGTTTTTGGGAAACCAGGATGTGGACAAGGATTCAAGAGACCAATCTCGCGAGGATCCAAAAAGAAGATGGGTTTCTCTGTTTGGAACTAAGCCTGCTGGTAAGTCTATCTTCCCTTCGGTTAGCAACATCTTGGTCCCTTCAAGTGGGATTTATGCTATTCTTGTTCTTGACCCAGTGATTGATCATAATGTTTAATTGATGGCTTCATTGCTGGTGGGAACATTTATGGGTCCAAGACAAAATATTGAAGTGGTCAGGGATTTTGTTAAAAAGAGATGAAAAGTGAAAGGAAAAATTGAGGTTACATCCCTACCCAAATGTTTTTTCTCCTTTACTTTCTCTTGCAAAAAGGATAAGCTTGCTATATTGTGTGGGGGTCCTTGGGTTATTGGTAAGTCATCCTTGGGTATTAAGAAGTGGTCCCCTAAACTGGACTTTTTCGGTACATCTTTTGAAGCAGTGCCTATGTGGGATCACTTACCAGGTTTACCTTTGGAGTTTTGGAATGAGGGTGTTTTTAGGGGAATAGAAAATTCCTTTGGGGAACTATTATCTATAGATGCTATGACCTCAACTAGGAAAAGGTTGGTCTTTGCTAGGATCTGTGTGGGCATAACCTAGTCCACTAACTTGCTGTCCTCAATAGAAATTGTGTCTAAACTTGGAAAGTGGATTAAGACAATAGAGTTTGAGACTCTTCCTTTTGTGTGTTTTACCTACAAAAAAATAGTGCATTGGGCTAGGAAATTCCCAAGCAATGTGTCTAAGCCTGAAGCTAAGTCGGTCACTACGGAGACCAAAATTTGGAAGGCTAAAATGTCGAAGAAATCCTTGGAGAATGTGAATAGGAGTGATGTGGAAGATGTTGGGGATGGAGAGGATAAGAATGGGGAGTGCTAAAATTCCAATTTGGGGGATAATAATGTTGAGGATCCTTTGAAAGAGAACGCATCTGGAAACCTTGAAGCCCTAAAAAAAGCTAATGAAGATCAAAATAGAGAAGTTATGGATTCTAGCGTCAAGGGGTCCTAGGAAGCGAATGAGATGAGAGATGGAAGAAGCAGTGACAAACTTGATGAACACATGAACTCAGATAAAAGGGTTCCAAACACCTTGGAGGAGGATTCAAGGGAAACATCTTGTTTTGGAAAAGGAAGTAAAGCAAGCTATGAGGAAGGCTTTGTGGCAATTGGGGAGAAGACTCATTCGTCTTCTATCTAGGATGGTTCTCAAAGTTCTCCAGAGGTTGTGAGAGAAAATTTTGGGAACTCTAAGGAAATCAACAAGGAGAGGAATGATCAAAGGCCTTCTCAGGCTAACAGAGAAACTGTAGGAGATGATTTCTTGGATGGGCAAAAATTGTTGGGGCTGGTGGACTTGGACCTTGAAAGGGATAGCTCATATACAAAAGTGGAAAAAAAGAAGAGCAAAAAAGGGAATAACATTGTGGGGATTTTTACAAGAAATAGATCGAAAGAGGATTGTGGAAACTCGAGAAGCTCGGGTAGAAAATCAACAAAGTGGCATAGGGAGCAGGAATGCATCCAAAATATTGCTGATGGAGTTCAAAGAACCGTCCTAAAGATTTGTCGAAGCAACACCCCATCAAAGAAATGAAGATTATGTCATGGAATATTCACGAGCTAAACAACTCTCATAAATAAGAAATTTTGCACAATTTTTCTAGGGATCATAAGCCTGATATTTTAACTATTTAGGAGTCCAAAATGCTGAAGGATAGAGTGGAAAGAATTAAGATTTTCAAGAATTGTGGTGTTCAGGGTAGGAGCTCAGAGGGGGCATCTGGAGGTTTGGTTACTTTTTGGAACCAAGATTATATCCATGGTACTCTGGTTTGGGAAGATGCTAACCATGTGGCTACTAGATTTAGGCATATTAGAGATGACTTCAGCTGGATTTTGTCTAATATATATGCTCCCAACAACAAATATGTGAGACCAAATTATTGGAAAAGACTCGCGTCTTTCAGGATAAGCTTTCCCAATGAGAACTGGATCATTTTGGGAGACTTTAACACTCCATTGCTTGTGTCGAAAACATTTGGAGGGTCTCAGATATAGATAGACAAAAAATTAGACCTGATGGAATTTATCAACTTTGAATGTTTGCATGATGTGGATCTTAAGGGAGCCACGTTCACATGCTCCAATAGGAGGGCTGGGAATGATCTTATTCAAGTTCGGCTTGACAGGGATTTAATTTCAAATAATTGGATGAAGGACTATTAGTTCTCTTTAACTGCTCTCTCTAGGATTGGTTTTGATCACTACCCCATAATATTTATGGTTGACTCTGCGTTTAGTAAGAGAAAATTCCCTTTTAGATTTGAAAGAATGTGGTTATCTCATCCTCAAATTTCTAGTTGCATTCAAGATTGGTGGAACATAAAGGTTAGTGGTATTGCTATGTTTCAGGTGGCTAAAAAACTCAGTGAGATTAAAACTAAGGTTAGACTTTGGAATAAGGAAGTCTTTGGTGACATTTTTGCTTCAAATTCTGCCATCCAGATTGAGTTAAAGGATAACCAAGATAGAATTCAGAAAGATGGTTATGTGGGAGATCTCCTTTCCAAAGAGAATGAAATCCTTACAAGCTATCATGACATTATATCTAAGGAAGAAGAATTATGGAAACAAAGATCCAGATCGGTTTGGCTCTCTTCTGGGGATAAGAATACCAAATTATTCCACATGACTACCATGAAACATAGTGCGTCTAATCATATCACTCATATTATGAAGAGTGGCACCAAATTTGAGAAAGAGGATGAGATAAGGAGTGAGGCTAATCAGTTCTTTTTTAATCTCTTATATACTGATGAGAGGCTGGATGTGAATGCTCAACAAATTCTCATTGATGTTATTCCCAATATTTTGAATGAGAATCATAATAGATCTTTGACCGCTATTCCTTCTATGGAAGAGGTTAGAAAGGTTGTTTTTTTCTTCTTTTGAGGGCAACAAGGCCCCTGGGCCTGACAGGTTTCCTTTGTTATTTTCCAAGTTTTATGGGAGATTGTGGTTGAAGATGTGACTAATGCTGTGAAAGAGTTCTTTGGATCTAGAAAATGGTTGAAGGAGCTTAATTCTACTTTTATTTCTCTCATCCCTAAGTTCCCTAGAGCTGATGCTTTTGACTATTTCCGCCTAATTAATTTATGCAACTCCTTTTATAAAATTATCTCTAAAGTTGTTACTACTAGGCTACTTGGTGTTCTCCCACTTTTGATCTCTCCCCAGCAGAATGGCTTCATCCCTGGAAGACAGATTTTGGATTCTATCATTGTTCATGAGAATATTCATTCTTTAGAGGTGTCTAAGAGCCAAGGCTTCTTACTTAAGTTGGATATGTCCAAAGCCTATGATAGAGTGGACTGGGATTTTTTGCTGAAGGTTTTAAGAGCTTTTGGGTTTTTAGAGAGATTTTCGTAGTTGATATGGGAAATGATTTCTACTACTAGCACTGCTATTATAATCAATGGGTCCCCTTCCCATTTTTTCAAAGTCTCTAGGGGTGTGAGACAAGGAGATCTTGTCTCTCCTATTCTCTTTACTCTTATGGCTGAAAGTCTAGGAAGGCTTTTGCACACAAAGGTGGTGGAAGGAAGTTTAAAAGGGTTAAGACCGTCTTCAACTAACCTTATGTGCTCACATCAAAAATTTGTTGATGAAACTATTCGTATGGGTAGCGCAATATTTGGAGAAGTTAGAACCTTGAAGTGCTTCCTTTTGCTTTATGAGGAAGCTTTGGGGCAAAAAATTAACAGGGCGAAAAGCTCCCTCTTCTTTTTTAATACTCCTGAACCTAGGCAAAGGAAGATTGTTGATATCATTGGTTGTGCTATTAAATCTCTTCCTTCCACTTACTTGGGGCTTCCTTTGGGAACCAAACCACCTGAATCCTTTTGGATTTCTCTTGTGTATCAGTTTAATTAGAAGATGGCTGGTTGGAAAGGGGCCCTTCTTAGTCAGGCGGGAAAAGTAATGTTGCTTAAGTCCTCTCTGCAGAACTTGTTGGTCTATGCTCTAAGTTTGTTCAAGATCTGCTCCAAATATGCCAAAATTATTGAAAAGATTTAGAAATGATTTCTTTGGTCAGGGGTTGAGAAAAAGAAGCGGGTTTCATTGGTTGTCTGGGAGAATGTGTGCAAACCCAAAAAGTATGGGGGTCTTGGGTTGAGAAGCTTGAGAGTGTTTAATAAAGCCCTCTTGGTGAAGCAAGTTTGGAGAACCTTTTTTGAAGCCCATGAATGGAATGCTATTTGGAACAGTAAATATTTATAGGGTGTTGCTTCTCTCAAATATTTTCTCAGCTCTCAAACTCTTCCTTCTAGATCTACTCTTTGGAATAATGTTATTATGGCTAGGGATATTGCTTGGAAAGGTGCAACTTGGAAGCTTGGAGATGGTAAAGAAATCATGTTTTAGGAAGACAAGTGGATTAGGAATGTACCTCTTTGTAATCCCTGCCTTTAGGAATCATATGGAGGTGTGAAAAGCTAGATTTGGCACTTGTTTTGGGGACTATTGGAGGAATCATCAGTGGGTCTGCATCTCTTCTATCCATCCAGACTTGTCTCCTTTGTAGTTCCTTCTTAACTCTATTGTGTTGAATCCAAGGGGCCAAGAGGACTCATTGGTATGGAATTTTTCTTCTTCTGGGATATTTTCTATCTCTTAAGTGATGGCCTCTTGTCATCATACTTCCCCTCCTCCCATTTGGGTGAAGGCCTGGGTGTAGAATCTTATACCCAAAATCAATATTTTTGTGTGGATCCTTCTCCAAAACAAAATTTTGACTAATGATAATCTTTGTAAGCGTGGTTTCTCTTTTCCTAACAAATGTTACCTTTGCTGTGCGAATGCTGAGACTATTTCACATCTTTTTCTCCTCTGCCCTTTTGTCTATAACATTTAGTGCAGGATCTTGCAACTATGGAACCTTAGCTGGGTTTTTCCTGGCTCAATCTAGGATTTCTACTGTCAGTGGAAGGATCCTTCAAACAATTAGGTGATGAAATTTCTCTGGAGATATATTTTTCCACACCTTGCATGGGGTATATGGAAAGAGCATAACAATATAATGGGATTTATCTCTCTCAGAGGATGTTGTCTTTGGTAAAATCATTAGAGGTGTGAGAGAGAATATAAATTTGCTTAATTGTAACTCTAAGGCTAAAGATAAGGTCAGATGCCAAGATTATGAGCTCAAAGTTTCTGAAGCTTGGATGATTAATGTTGATATATCTTATTCTCTTAGACCTACTATGGATCCTAAAGATGGTATCCATTGGAACCTCCCTCCTCTTGGTTGGGTGAAAATTAACTTCGATGGGGCGGCCAAGGGAAATCTTGGGCCTACTGGGTGTGGGGGAGTGATAAGGGATGAGAATGGAAATTTTATTTCAGCAGTGGCTCTCCCCTTGGGCACCCAAACCAACCACCTTGCTGAAGCCATAGGGGATTTCCAAGGCTTAAATCTTTCTTGCCAAATGAATTTAAAAAATGTGTGCCTTGAAGGGGACTCAAACAATATTATTCAATGTATTAAAAGCCTCCAAAATCCTTCTTGGACTATAGAGAATTGGATCAACCTCTCTAAGGGGATTATTAGCTCCTTTGAAAAACATTTGATTTCCCATGCTTATAGGGAAATAAACACGGTGGTAGACTTCTTTGCAAATAAGGGGGTTAAGGCTAATGGTAAAATGATGTGGCAGAGGAGTGACATATTGGATGTTGATGTCACTGCCTTATTAATGTATGATAGAACCCATAGGAAGGTTCAATTTCCCCTATCAATTAATGATTAAGGGTGTAGGGTATCTTTTCATGCAGTCTTAGAACTGTTGTCTCATTATTTTTCATCGTGGGTGGAGTACCTTAATATCATCTACCACTCTAATTTTTTGTGCTTCGCATGCTTTCTGGGCATTTTGACCATCGAGCTATTTGGCTATTTGGCTTTTTGGAGTCTTCGTAGCAGGGTTGCAACACTATCAACATGGGAGGCGAGTTTCGCCAGGTGGAACCGACGAATTGTGAAGACCTGAAGAGTAACACTAGGGTTTGGGATTTGTTGGAGAAGGGTAGGATTAGTAGCTACATTAAAAAACTCCATGGTTGGGACCAGGAGATCACCAGGCTTTTTGCTAAAGAATGGAACAATGGTAATGCTAATTTGTTTAGGAGAAAGGTGGCTATTGATGTGAAGTTAATTGCTGATGTCATTGGGCTTCCCACGGAGGGTATTAAGTTCTATAGGGATAGGAATCTTTCTAACCAATCAGTGAGAAAATTTCCAAAGACTAATAAGGAGAAGGAGGACTTGCGTAGAGCTACTAAAATTAGTTATGACTCCACGAAGATTAAATTTCTCTCGCGGGAGGTGTTGAAGGCAATTATAGAATACATTACATTGGATAACAGATATGCAAGGGTTTTTGGCTACGACTTTGTGCTCCTTAATCACTTTTGGCATAAGGTTAGGGTTTCCTTCCCTTTCTATCTTTCTACTTCGCTGAATGCTAGTCTTCAAGACCATAAATCAAATCCGGTTAGATACCCCATTCTTCATGAGGGTTTGATTGATCTTATTTTTGAACATTTCAAAGCTATGTCGACTCTTTCCCACCAGACCCCTTCTCCCCATTCTACCTCTGCTAAGGATGAAATGGGTGCCAGCTACATGGACAAGGATGAATGGGAGATTGATATGGAGGATGAGGAAGATCATCCCTCAAAGTTGGCAAGGAAGGGTAGTAAAAAAAGTAATTCCAAGGCCCGTGCCCTTCCTAAACCCAGTGCCATGATCTCCATAGGAAAATCTAAAGTCATTTTCCCGAGTTCTGAGGCTACTAATATGAAGGTGAAAGTTAAAGCCAGTGTCTTTCCTTTAGAGAATTGTAAGAGGAAGGTTATGGAGGACCCCTCCTTTGAAACCAATCAGGATGAGACTTAGATGACCCCTTCATCGAAGTACTCCAGCTACCTTGTAACTGACAGGGAGGATAGACCTAGGTATCCCAGTGACCTCAAGGAGGATGATCATTACTTTAAGGCTGAGTGCGAGTTTCCTACAGATATCTTGGCTATTGCCCACAACAGGTCCATGGATATCTTTAGGTTGATTAGGTGGGTTTTCTTAGAGATTAAGGAGATTAAGTTGAATCGAAGGGCTTTTAGTAGTAAGCTGGAAAATAATGATATGATGGATAAAACTAACAAAGACAAAGATAGGGCCAATGAATTGTGGACTGAGGAAGAGAAGAGATATATGGTAATTGTGGAGGATTTGCAACAATTCAAGAGTAACCATGATGACAAGCTATTGAGGAAAAGTTTAAGAATGTTAAAGAGTCCATTCAAAAGGTTTTGGAAATGAGTCACAAGATCTTAAAATCCACTATGAGCACCATGAATTTGATGGTTGAGAATCTGGAAAAGGCCTATCAGGTAAGGACTACAGTGGATGTGGAAGATGAGAAAGATCAAAGCCAGGTAGAGGGTGTTGGGCTAAACAAAAGAGCAAAAGCCAATTTGAAGAGGAAGGTTGATAATACCCCTGTGGAAATTTAGGAAATTAAGAAAGCAACAACAAATATGAGTGATCTGGAGTAGGAGGTTGTAGATATCTTGAGGTATCTGGCCTAGCGGTTGGACTTTCGTTGGGTTTCTGGTGGTTTTTCGCTGTACTGCCTCTAGGGTGGTTTTTTATTCTCATCTTTGTTGGTAGCATTCTGTTTTTGTTTTGAACTCTTTCATGCTTTATATTTCTTTTCTTTGATGTTATAGGGTTTTGGTTCCCCTGCAAAACCTATTTTTTCCTTAATCAAAAACTATAAAATTCAAGCAATCCAAGTCTAATCTATCAATGAAGCACAACATAACATAGAAATCAATAAATCAAATCAATATACCTTCCTTCCTATGTCAACATTGAATTATCTCCATTGTTCTTTTCAATTTTTCCTTTTCTCTCAAATTTTATGTATGCACTATTATGCTTAAGCTCAAAAGAATATGAATATGATAATGATAGCAAAATATCAAAGGTTCATGGTTAGCCTTCAAATGAGAATGAAGGTGTATTTATAGAGAGGGTTGATTTGGATGAATGATCAAGATTAAAAGAATAACTAAAGAGATCGATGATGGATGATCAATGACAGGAGTTGATTGATAAGTTAACTAACTACAACTGGTTGCATGATTTCAGTTAACTATTTGCATGGATTAGTTAAGGGAATTGATTGATCCGTTAACTCGAACTGAGTGGGAGTGAACTAAATTGATTAGTCAGTGGACTTAGAGTAAGTCTCGATTAGGAATGAGGTGGAAATGCATGAGATTTATTAATTAAATAAATAAATAAATTATTAAAGGAATGTACAAGTGGAATTAAATAAACAAAATAATTAATTTTATTTATTATTGGAGAGTGATTAATGTTAAGGAATTTATGGATAATTAAATAATTAAAATAATTATTTAATTTAGGAAGGGATAATGAATGATTAATTAAATAATATTAATTTATTTAATTAATTTAGAAGAATAAAGATAATTAGAGATGTAATTAAATAAATAGGATTTATTTAATTAATCAAGGAAGCACAATATTAAAGTTATTTAATTAAATAATATTAAATTATCTAATTAATAGAAGAGTATGGAATTAAATAATAATTAAATAATTAAATATTATTTAATCATTATGACCAAGGTAATAATTAGTATAAAAGTGTCGCTTGTAAGCTAGGATAATTTTGGGTATCTACATTTTGCCCCTCTTTGATACAATGCGATTTTAAGAATTGTGTAAAAAAAAATCAAAAAATTATGTTCAAGACCTACCTCAATATGTCCCCATGATAGCGGGATAGTGTGGTGCCCCCTCCGGAAATTTGGTAAATTTTTTGAAAATTTTGCCAGTTTTTTTGACAAGTTGATTTGATACATTTAAGTACGAAGATGACAAAAAAATTATGATTTCAGGTGAGTTTGGTCAACCATATTAGTAATATGTTGAAATGTCCAATGCGTCTAGTGCAAATAGGGGGTCCATTAGGTCATTGGGGGTCTACAAATAGGCCCTTGGGTGGAAAATTATCCTCATTTTTGCACTTAGCTTTTGGGAGTTTGAGAGGAGAGGAGTGAGCTAGAGCATCAGAGAAACAAAGTTATGGTGGGAATTTAGGAGAGCGCTCATCGTGAGTGGAAAGTACCGATCTACATGCTGCCAAAGGGCTCAGGTGACGTGGTATGTACCCCATCTATTTTTTGAAATTTTGTCATTTTTGCTAGATTTTAAGGCTTGAAAAATAAAGCAACGAATGTGATGTAAAATTTTGTGTTGCATCTGTAGTCGTATTCACCATATCTATAGGGTTTAGCATT
This sequence comes from Sequoiadendron giganteum, assembly GCA_007115665.2. Taxonomy (NCBI): domain Eukaryota; kingdom Viridiplantae; phylum Streptophyta; class Pinopsida; order Cupressales; family Cupressaceae; genus Sequoiadendron; species Sequoiadendron giganteum. Next base: position 325,564,783 of record CM021104.1, read on the forward strand.
GTAATTGTAATTATGTGACACAATTTTCTTGTGGAACCACAATCATTTTTGTGGGCTACATTTGTTATGTGGCAACACATTTGTAGGTTTAAATGACGCAATTGTGTTCTAGCAACCCAATTGTCTAATAAAGTGAGGCAAGTGTTATGTTGAGCCGTAATTGTATTGTGTGTCATATCTATGTAGAGTGTCACATTTGTCAATTAAAGGGACACATTTGATTATTTATTAACTAAATACATTTTTAGGCAAGAAATTTAGGGTTTAAATGGTCAAATAGGTTTAGACAAAGGTCTTTATTGATGTAATGTGTTGTTTGAACATAAGTGAGATTGTTGTCACTATACACACACTAGAGTCGATCATCTTCTATGGTGCTACACAATCATTTGGACATGGGTGAGAGGGCCACTCTACATGCTCTATGATTATACCATGTTACCTTCATGCCTGAGATTAGGGCTAATAGGGGGCTTATTATTGCACTAGCGCAACGATGCTACTTTAAGACTAGCTCTTTCCATCTACCCATTTGAGAGGCTATAATGACTCCAGAGGATGTATGGTGCATCCTATGCATCTGATTCTTGAGGAGAGTACTTTATGACCTTGATTTTGGATTGGAAACCATCCAGAGATGCTTTAGGAATAACGATCTTGTTGTCAAGGAGTATGAGATCCGATGGGATACTGTGCTTGATAAGTATGAGTTATTGATCATTGTCATTTGTAGTGTTATAGCTAGTATTCTGGTTCTAGATTAGCATGGTCATAGATTTCCAACATGATGTGGTTGTATGCTAGCAGGAATGATAGATGAAGGCATAGTTTATGCCTCGAGCCCTTATGTTCTTGCTATGTTGTATTTCCAGCTTATGATGTTACATATAGGGGAGCTTTCTTTATTGGCTACGAAGTTACACTGCTCCACATGTGCGCATGGGAGCATATTGTTTGTTTTCAGAATAGTGGTTGTGAGAGATCTACTTGTTGGACTACCATATGTTTTCATGTATGGCGGCGTTGTTACTTAGAGGCATGTCGGGGATGTTGGCTACTCGAGACATGAGATAGACCTACTCATCAATTTTACATGAAGGTCGTACAAATAGTGTTTGACCTAGGATGATGATGCAAAGAACCTACCATATTTCCAACAAACATGATATCTGATTGGACATATAGTCCAACCACAACACATCACAAAGAGACAACTGTCAAAGTGGGTACTGCTACAGTTTGGGGAGTGCCAAGGTATTCTTGTTGGTATAGCTATATTTTCTTGTTTCCTCGAGAGGTTGGGTATTAGGGATCGATGATCAATCTATAGGTAGCTTTTCAAGAGTTTGATTAGCTGCAACTAGTTCAGTGGGGTGCTGGCCCAAAGGTTGCAAAAGTAGGGACTACACCAAATTATGATGTTTTGTGGTTGTAGCACTGACCTATGCCATTCAAAGATCCTGTAGTATCGGTTGCTTGGGAGAAATTGGGATGAGGATGGAGAGGTTGAATAAGGGGGAGGGGGAGAGGCAGGGGAGACGATGGGGGAGAGGTGGAGGTAAGGAAGATGGAGGGGATAATGGAGGAGGTGGAGGTAGAGATGGGGGTAGGGGCGATGGTAGAGGTAGAGGTAGAGCTCCGCTTGTGATTCTGGGATAATTACCACCTATTGTAAAGGAGGAGGTGTGGGAGGAGGAAATGGTATGGGAGGAAGAGGCTACTAAGCAGGAGTAGGATATCCAAGTTTAGGATATGGCAATAAATGAGGGGTTGCATGATGTTCATATCAAGGAGGTCATCAGAGATGTACTTGAGGAGGAGGCTAAGGCCAGAAGGATGATGGTACCTAGGCTCATATTCTAGTGTTACAAGCATAGGTGCAGAATTTGTAGGCATAGGTAGCAGAACTTACTACATAGAGAGATACTGCAATTATTAGAGCATAAAGGGTTAAGCAATAGTCCATGAGTTTTATATATTGTGGGTGGATCGAGTGTCGATTTTTCATGTATGTTATATCAAGTAGCTCACGAGACCAAGTATTATAGAGAGTTGTATGAGGATGTAGTTCCACCATCACAAAGATCATTGAGTTATATGTAAAGTAGATAATAAAGTATATCTCATTCCAGACAGACAATGAACAATAGTGGGGTGTCAGAACCTAGGAGGTCACCTTATCCACCACCATGATCTTAGACAAATTAGGACTAGCCAGGGCTATCAAGACATTGGCAGGATATGACATCCCCATGAAAATCACCCAAAAATGATAGAGATAACTCATACTAGCTTGGCTGATTATGTATATATACAATTATGTATATTTTGATCAAGCCTACAAGCTTCATTTTTGACAAACATTCTAATTTTGTACTGTGACACATTTTGATATATATATGAGATGCATCATTTTTGGTGGTGACTATATGATGTTTAAATGTTTTATTTGAATTTTTTATGATGTGATCTTATGTTATGCATTATATCCTTATGTGATGGCTCCTATATTATGTGCATATGGATCTATGATGTATGTTATGCTAATGTATGTATGGATGGATGTCTTTGATTTATGCTATATGTATAATGTTATGTATGGATATCTAATGTTTATATGACCTATATAAAATATGGTTTTATATGCTTATGAGATGTTATGATATGCTTAATATGATGTTATGTTTGATGATGATTCTATAAAATGTGATGCAATGCTATTTTTTTATTTTTATGCAATATGAATGACCTAACATGCAAATGATGATGTATATGATATCTAACATGATTTTGGATGTAGCATGATATAGTTGATGCATTTTTTTTGTGTGTCCTAGCATGTCATTGAAATAACTGTAGGGACTGACAAAAAAATATTAGCAAGAGGAAAATGTTAATATGAAGCGAAGAATGGTTAGATGGATCATCCATCCAAATCATGAGAAATGAGACCAATGAAATAGATTGAGATTGATGTATGATTGGTAAGATAGATTTTGAGCTTTAATTAGTGCATGATTATCATCATAGAGTGTTTTAATATGTGACAAGCATATGTATGCACACCAAAGCATGAATTATGATGGCAATGTTTGTTTCTATTTGCCTAAATATTTTGATATATGACAAGTGGATATATGTACACCAAGCTGAGACAAACCTTGGTGACATCATTATCCATTTTCAAGACTGACACAACAAACAAGTAGTGCCATGACTTATATTAGTGATAATAGAACCTTGTTGGAATATGTGAGGAAGTACACAAAGCATGTTAATCTTGATGCAAGAAAGCATTAGTTGACCTTTAACTTGCATAGGATGTTATGATTATGCAAAATGGAACCCCAATCACACACAAGAAACTTAGTTGCTCTAGTCATATTATCAATACAAACCATAAATAGAAATCAATAGAAACAACCATGATCCATCCTCACTCCTCTAATCACTTATGAATATCATAGAGTAGCATAAGATAATGAAAAAAAGATAAATTGGATAAAAAGATAAGACTAACTAGACCAAACAAGTCAATAGCTATTTATATCTTCTTACCAACGATGAGTTTTTGTAGATAGGACTCAAAGGATTATGTCTATTTTCAGGGATGAAACATCTTGTATAAGATGTCTAGTCTATTTTTGAGGATGCAACAACATATATAAGATAACTAATAGCTAATAAAGATAGGTAGATTTTGTTGATAGATAAGTGGGCAATTGATCAACCAGGTTGAAGGCTAGTTTGATAGTTTTGTTTGGTTCTCTATGATTTTTAAAGCTTATTTTGTGTAGGATATTTTATTTGTGTTTGACCAAAGTGTCATCCTTAACAAAGGAATTAATTATGAAGTGGATTGTGATGGGTGTAAAGATTATTATGGCTTGTGTATAGTTTATTATGAAACTTGGATTGAGGTAGGAGATTGTGATAATAGCCTCTGATTTCATGTCAAAAATCTCATCTAAAAATCTAGGTCCGAGATTGCCCCTAATTAGGTACAAGACCCTTTAGTATGGACAGGATGGATATGGAAAGTGGGTGATGTTAAATATGAACCATTCTTAGGTCATGAGAGGAGTGGGGAAATTTTATTATGAAGGAGTCTATGCTCGGTTTATTATGGATGGATGAAAAATATGATAAAATAATGATAGATGGAAGAGAAATGACTTACTACACATGGAACATGTTTGCCAGGTTTTCACCATGGTACTTATCCAAAGTGCCATAGTTTCCACTATTTGACAAATTATTTCTCTAAATACTTTATTTCTTTTTATATTTTTATATTTTTTTGATCTTTTTTTGTTTTATATCTACAAAAGTCATGTATAGTACTTGCAAAGGTGCATGCCATTGATAGGATCAGGTAATGGTTCACCTTCAAAAGTAGCTATTTGATAAGCATTGGATCCATATGTTGTAATGATAATGTAGGGGCCCAACCAATTAGGTTCAAATTTTCTTGGTTTTTCTCTATCCAATTGATTCTTCAAGTTCTCTTTCAAGACCAAGTCACCAATATCAAAGCATAAAACTTAGACTCTTTTGTTGTAGCTATGGTGGAGACAATTTTAGTAGGCCTATAGATGAACTCATGCAGTCGATCATCTCTCATCCAATAGCTCTAGCTCATGTAGTTTGTAAATTTGGTAATCTCCATCTTTAATAAATGGTTGCATGGATAATATCAAGGATGGTAACTCGACCTTAATTGGAAGGATGGATTTAGAACCAAAGATGAGGGAATAGGGTGTGGCACCAGTAGGAGTACAAATGCTGATGTGATAATCCCATAAGGTTGGGTTCAACTGTATATACCAATCATAACTAGTTCTTCATTGACGATCTTCTTTAGGATTTTATGATGGTTTTGTTTGAAACCTCCATGTGAAATTTACCCAAGGGATAATAAGGAGTGGTGGAATGATGTTGAATGTGATACTTTTTCACATAGCTCTTGAAAATTCTAGTTCTTGAAAGGATGACCATTATTTATGACAATAGAAAGGGGAGCACCATACTGGTATATGATGTAGTTCAAGATAAACTTAGCATTTTTTTTTTGGTGATGCAGGTCATATGAATGACTTGAATTCATTTTGTAAAATATTCAATTGTAGTAATAATAAATATATGGCCATTAGCGAAAGTGGGGTGAATATTTCTGACAAGGTTGAGTCCCCATTAAAAGAAGGGCCATGTTGATGTAATCAGATGAAGTCCATGTGCTAGTGCATGAACAATATCTCCATGTATTTGAAACTAGTGACATTTCTTAACAAAGTGGTATACATCACATTCCATGGTGGGCCAATAATATCCTATTATCATGAGCTTCTTAGCTAGGGTAGTAATAGTACTAGAATGAGCTTTGCATATACAATCATGTACCTCATGTAAAGTCATTTTTGCTCTTTCATATTGAGACAACAAAGAAGAGTATTATATAGACTATGATGGTATAAGATATCAATGATGATAACATATTTAGAGGCTTGAAAAGTAAAGGTTTTACATTGATTATTCAACAAGTCAAGAGGAAGGATTTGGTCATAAAGGTAATTGTATATGTATTTCTACCAAGGTGAATCAGGACCAACAATTTGATACATGAGCTCAAATATGGGGACATTGAATGTGGGGATCAAAATTTGTTCCACCAAGAACTCACATTGATGTAAATTATTAGGTATGTCTAAGAGAGATCTTTTGGTAGTCATTGCATCGTCTACTTTGTTATGTATTTGTGGAATCTACTCAAATACGATGTCATAAAATTACTCTTTAAAATAGTCAACCATTTTCTTGTATGGCATCATCATCACTTTTCATATTTCATCTCATATTCATCATTAACATATCAAACAACCAACTGCGAATCACCATAGACATGCAGGTGCTTGAATTTCTATTTTATAGCTTCTCTAAGTCCTATAAAGAAAGCTTCATATTCGATAATGTTATTAATGCATGACAATGCTATCTTGTAAGACTTAGGGATTTTATCCCCCTCTGGTGTGATAAAGAGAACTCCTGCACCTAAACCATGGTGGGTGTAGGATCTACCAAAATATAGCTTCCATGTTGTAGAGGTCTCTAATGTGAAAATTGCTTCATCCAAAAATTATGATACAAGAGATTGAAATGCTGAAGTAGGAGTGTTGACTAGTTGATCTTCCATTATCTATCCCTTTAATGCTTTCTTATCTACATACTCAATATAAAACTCACTAAGGAGCATTACCCATTTTTCCAATCTACCTGTGAGAGTTTCTTTACTAATTAGGTACTTTAGAGGGTCTATATTTTCTATCAACATGGTCTGAAGACTCAATATATAATGTTAGAGATTTTTTGTTACAAAGACAACAACAAGACATGTGCACTCTCAATAGGAGATTATTTGAGTTCATACCCCACAAGTGTATGAGTGATGTAGTATATCACTCTCCCTTTATTATCTTCATTATTTTGTGCTAAGAGAGATCCTAATACTGATGATGTAGTTGATACGTACAAGATAAGATTTTTAATCAATAGGAGGCATCAATACTGGTGGCGATATGAGGTAATCCTTGATTTGTTGAAAGGCATGCTGACAGTTTTTGGTCTATTTGCAAGGGACATCCTTGGGAAGAAAGTACTGGAAAGGATGGCATTTATCTACTAGTTGTGCAATGAATCTATGGATTGACTGTAGTTTTCCTTGTAGACTTCCCAGTTATGTCAAATTAGATGGTGGGGGTATATCAATGATAGCTTTCACCTTTGCAGGATCAACCTTGATACCCCCATGAGAAATAATGTATCTAAGGAGTTTTCAAGAAGTTACTCCAAAGACACACTTTTTTCAGATTTAATCTTACTTTATACTACTCCAACCAGATGAAAATATTATCAAGCATATTCAAATGACTATCTCTTGTGAAATATTTTTCTAATAAGCCATCAAAATAGTCTTCCTTGAGTGTTTACATCATGTCATGAAAAGATCATAGTCATAACCCTTTTTTAAGTAGCTTCAACCTTCTTAAGGCTCAAGGACATGATGTTCCAACATTAGGTATCATAGGGACAGGTAAAAGTTGTTTTATGTTGATCCACAGGTACAATTTTAATCTGATTGTAACCAAAGAATTCATCCATGAGCAACAACATATCATACATAGCAGTATGTTCTACTATCATGTTGATGTTTTGTAGGGGAAATCGTCTTTAGGATAGGATTTGTTGAGGTCTCTGAAGCCTGTCCAGTTCCAAATTCCTCCTATTGGTTTAGTATTGACACAAGATTTAAGATCCATTTTGTGTAGTACATCTAATAGTTTCTTCAGTTCAACCTTGACCAATAAGGTAATCTATGGGTGCATCTTCCTTAGATTTTGCTTGAAAAGTTTCACATTTAGGAGAGGCAAACACTTAAGGACTAACTTCGGGTCTAGTCCAATCTTGTAGGCATAAAATGGCAAAAAATATTTGTCTTGTGGAAAAGGAGCTGATAAAATTTGGTCTTTTCATCTTTGTTAATGAAGCTGCAAAATATATGATCTTGGGATTTTCAATCATACTGATATTTATATCCTTTGATTTTTTACCAGTAGTGGAGATTTCTCTTGAATTGTGGGGAGTAGATCCAACCTTTCATCCTTGGGTGCTTCAAAGAGGTTTTTTCCCTTGAATACATCCTTTATTTTTTCTTTTATTATATTTCTATAGGTGTCTTTCAGTTTTCACCTAGGACTTGTTATTTTTTAACTTTATCATTTTTATGACTAGAGGGTGGAGTAGTCTCCCCAAAGGAAGCAACAATATCAAGATCTGTGGTAAAACTAGCTTTATGATCCCCTCGAGTTATTCCCTCTCGAAGGACCAAGAATGATATACCTGTATAGAACCCTCACCAAAATGATGCCCTACATCTTGAAGTTTTTGTCTATAAATATAAAATCAGACGAGTTTTGGTAGATGGGGAGCATGACTTAATATTTGTAGTCTAAGTATAGTTAAGAAACTAGGATATTCTAATAATGTTGTGGATCCCCACACAAAGATCAATATCAAAGCATATGATGATGTTGAATGTGAATCTAAAGGCTCTATCATGTTACACATCTAGGTCAGACCTATTACCATTGAGACTACTTGTCAAATCCTAGACCTTGATACCCCCTATAACATCCTCCTAGGACACCCACGGATCCACGCCATGTAGGTTGTTCCATCGAAATTCCATCAATGCATCAAGTTATTATATAATGGAATTGAAGTGATTGTATAGGCTAATTCAATATTGTAAGTAATCACGAAGCAGGCATGGCCTTTCACAACATTTTTTTACCAACACCACTTCCTTGACTTCCCCCTTAGTAACTGAGCATCCATTACTATCCCCATCTCACACTTCCTCAAAGATGAAGGTTAAGTTCAAATACCTCAATGTTGGATAATAGATGAGTTATAGACCTTCCTTATGGAGCTCAAACCACTATTCAATTAATCCCAATTTTTCAATTTTCATTATAATCCCATGTTTGATCATGATATCTATGATAATCCACTATTTTATCATGATCCTATTGATATCCAAGAGAATCACCTTTCATTCCAATATCATTTCCCTTCCATTCCATCTCATGAGCTACTATCTTTCCATCTTGAAGATCCTAGGTTAGAATATACATCTGCAAATGTTGCTTCTACTACACTTTCTTTCCATCCCATTGAGTATGAGCAAGCTTTCTTTGATGTTAATAGTGTTGAAAAGGGTAGTTGTAAAGAATGTGTTGAATACATAACTAATCCCTTGCATAAATCATACATCTTTACCATTCCATCCATTCCATTCATTTCAACCAATTCATCCGATTATATCCACCTCCTAGACTTGGATCAAGCAGTATCATAAAAAAGAATAAGGCTAGCAATCAAAATTCAAGAAGAAAAAATCCTTTATCAAAAATATATACAAGACCAAATAAGAAAAAGAAAGATCAAGAAAATTTCATTCATAAAAATCAAAAGCAAAAGCTCTTGGAAAATCTGAAAATAAAAGTCAAAAGTAAAAGCAAGTAGAAATTAATCTCTAGTTATGCCCTATCATCCAAAACAACTAGGGGCATCTATCAAAATAAAATATTAAGATATGAGCTTATTGATCCCAAGTTTTAATCCACATCATTATTTCATAATCCATACACTTTACCTGATCCACCCATATTCATACATGCACCATATCACTCCACTCCCCTTTCTGATGTCACAAGACGTACCTTCGACAATGACCCCTTGACATGCTCTAATCCATTGGCTATCAAATCTCCTTTTCAAGGGAAGTATGACAATCCATGTAGCACACATTTTAGGGATCATACTTTAGCTCCTCCCACCTGCACCATACCAAATTTTCCATGTCCCATCTCATACAATCCATACCCATCCATCTATCATTAGGTTGCATCTCCTAAAGAGTGTCCACCATGATCACAACATCATCAAATTCTAACAAAAAGCTAAAAAAATTGTCACCTTGATGAAAACTCGGGAAACAAGCATATTGTGTGTCAAAAATGAGAAAAATAGAAAAAGAAAAAGTAAAGAGAAATAATTCATCTAATAGTGAAAACCACTTCGATGTTGCTTTGGATAAGTACCATGGTGAAAACTTGGAAAACAAGAGCCATATGTAGTAAGTCATCGCTCTTCCATCTATCATCATTCTATTTGACTTTTTCATTCCATCCATGATAAACCAAGCATAGGATCCTTCATAATAAAGCTTTGTCACACCTCTTATGGCCTTAGAATGATTGATATTTAGTATCACATACTTTCCATATCCATCCCTTGTGAAATAACTGGTCTTATACCTAATTGGGGGCAATCCTTGACCTAGATTTTTAGATGGGATCTTTGACATGGTATCAAAGGATATTATCATAATCACCTACCACAATCCACATTTCATAATAAACTATCCACAATCCATAATAAAATTTACAAAGTATGAAATTAGATAATAATTAAATAATTGAACATTATATAATCATTATGACTAGGATGATAATTATTATAAAAGTGTTTCTCATAAGCTAGGACAATTTTGGGTATCTACAGGTCTTACAAATGCATCATAATACAAAATATATGTGGTATGAGTGTTACCTCAAAGTGGGACACCCTCTTCCATGATAACACATATATAAATACAAACTAATTAATTAATTCAACATTAGAATTGCAAGGTGTATGACACTTATCCAAACATTCTCCCACTTATCATATACCTTGCAAAAGAAAAAGGGAATATTGATAAAATATTAACTATTCATTAAAGGTTGTGAGGTGCATAGATTTATTGCACCATCTAACTTATTTTTGTTTATCAACTTTGTTAATGCATCTAAAACATATACCAACATGTCAACAAATTCAAGCATTTCCTTTTCATTCTCCACCAAGTCATTAGCAAACCAATAACTTGATTTTTATTCATGTTACAAACCAATGGGTATGCGAGGGGGAAAATCATAGATGCAAACAAGATAATATGTTGGAAGAATGAAGAAGATCAAGCTTTGTGTTGTCATTTATGTCACCATGTTGATTAAGGTGTCAGGTTGGTCTGGTAATCTGAACTGGTATGAAGAACATGTTTACATCCTTCAATATTTTTGGTCCACATTTCCCCTCCAGTGATCATCATTATTCACGGTTTTGGGAAAAGGTTTATGAATGTTGGAAGCTTGTAAGTATACAATCTGGTGTGCTCATATGATCATATGGTGATTTGGTATTGGTCTGGTGTTGCATTTTGTTATTAGGTCTATCCTTGGCCGACCTAATAAACAATTGATGGTATAATGGTTTAGTTTGTGTTGTGGATATATGAGCGACCTATCTTTGGTCCATGTCAACATTATATAGCGTGCTACATGGTTGAATCATTTTTGGAGATGTTTTGTACTAACTTGGAGCCGATTGTTAGCCTTTTGGTAAATAAATATCGCATCTAATTAGGCTGACATAATTGATTCTTGTAGACATATCACATATATATATAGGATAGTTTGGAGATTGAAAGTGTGTGTGGAATGTGTGGATTGAATGCGAATGCAAAGAAGAGCGAATATTAGTCTACTGACATGCAAATTATTTGAGCATCAAAGGAACTGAATCTACACTTGTGAGGTGTAACTTCATCAATTCATATTGTGGATGTAATCTATTTTGTTACTGTAATCTTTTTTATGCAGTGATCCTCCTTGTTTGGATAGTGAGTCCTCCTTGTAAGGAGTGAGATTTTATATATAGTAGTGAGCCTCTTTTGTATCCAGTTTTGGAACTACTATATATATTGAGCTAATCCTCACCATGGTTTTTCCCTCATTAGGTTTTCCACGTAAAATTTTGGTATCCATGTGTTGTGTAGTTTCATATTTTTTTATTGCTTTTTATCATCTTTTATGTTATATTAAGTAGAGTAATTGGATGATGTTTGTTCAATAATTTAAATAAGATATTGATTCATGATTCATCCCCCTCTCAATATCTTGATATTCAATAATTGATATCAGATCTTTGCTTCCTCTGAAGAAGCCTAACATTTTGAGGAAGATCTTGTAGATTGAATAAATGGATGAAGAAGAGCTCCAGGATGCTCTTGAAGATCTTGACAAGGCTGAAAATGGAAACAGAGATCTGAAAGAAAATCTTGATGAGGCAAATGAATGCATCTGGAAATTGAAAGAGCAATTGAAGAAATTCAGAGAAAGACATAGAGAAGTGAGTGAGCAACTGAAACAAGCAAATAAAGAGATTACATGAGGAGTGTCTGAATAAAATGGTGCAAAGTAAGTCTGATGTATGCTCAAGGCTTGAACAAGAAATGATGAACCTAAAAGAAGATCTGGAGAAAGCAAAACTCTGTGAAGATAATTTCAAGTCAAGCTCCACCAAGCTTGATGAATTGATAGCAGGACAAAGACCTTCTAAAGACAAAGGTGGCTTGGGAAATGAAGTCGGTGAAAACTCTAAGAATGTGCAGAACTCAAATCTAGTGGAAAATCAAAAGACTCAAGGGAACCAAAAAAGAAATCCAAGAAGAAGACCGCCTATCAGACAACCAAATTCTCAAAGGTACCCATCTTTCAACGGTGTTCGATTTTCATGTAATAAATTTAGCCATAAGGAAATTGAGTGTAGAAGTAGGATAAATCAATTTTATGGATCTTTTTTGGATAATTTTATGCATGGAAGAAAATAGGACACAAAGCTAGTGAGTGTAGAACACAAGTGATGAACTGGTTTAATGAACATAGAATGAATCAATCTTTTTTTGGCTACTGCTATACTTGTAACAAGTCTAGACACAAAGAAAATCAATGCAGATCAAGGATTAATGGAAGTCAAACAAACCAGAGAAATATTGTCTGCTACAATTGCAACAAATTGAGACATATTTCAAGTGTACGTAGAAGTAAAAAGGGAGAGCAGTCTACTCTAGTAAAGGAAGATGAACCTATGAAGAAGATTAAAAAATATGAGATTAAGCAAGAAATGAACAAGATATGGAAGAAGAAAGAAGAATCAGAGACGACATATGTGTTTGTGCCCTCATTCGGTGCAGACAATTCCTCCGGGAATTAGACCTAGCATGGTCTTAAGGGGAGTATTAACAAAATAATATTTGAACCCCATAGAAATATGGAATTTCAAATGTTTTCATGGGGATATGTTGTAAGGAATGAATGAGAAGATGTAATGCAAAATAAATCAGAAGAAAAAATGCAAGCGTGTTCGTTTGCAGAGAAAATTAGGGTTTCTTAGTGCAGTGAAAGAAGGGTTTTTATCAACTTTTATCAGCTTATTGCATTTAATGTGAATTAGGGTAGAGTGATGACGTATAAAGAAAAAATCATAAGTCATTTTTTATCACCTATGCATTTGAAGAACTCGAAGAATGACTTGGAGCAACCCTGAAGCAATTTGGAGCAATTTGGAGAGATCATTGTGAACAATCAAGAACAAGTGACAAAAGTTTTCTCTCACAGTTACAAAAAGGAAGGTAAAAGAAGAAGTTTTTGTTGTGTAAGGAAGAATTTGAAGAAGTTAAGTACAATGATGGAATCTATTAATAGGGGATCGAGTGGCAATATTCCACTAAGGCTGAAAGGAGTTGAACTAGAAGAATTTGGTCATTTGAAAAAATAAAGGAAATGGAATTAGGGTTAAAGTCAAATGATTTGCAGAACATAAAAACCCTAGGGATGGATTTATAGGGAGAATTCCCTTGGTTTATAGGTAGAGAATCCATCTTGTTCCTATTAAGTAAATTCAAGGATGACAGTATCATTCTGGACAAACCCTACCCTATTACAAAGGAAGCGATTAAAGTTATCACCGGGTTATGCAGTGTTGGTGACCTCCTCAAAAAGAAAACACTGTAGTACAAAGAGGTGGAGGAACTAACTGGAATTGAAAAAGACCCCTGAGCCTTGTTGATAAATACTATTTTTGACCCTGTTGTAAGGTATGTTGCATATGGTATTTCTTACAAAATCTATTTCAAAAATCACGATGGTTCTACTTCGAATAATGTTGTATATTTGGCACACAAAATGGTGAAGGAAAACAAGAAATTTGATCAGTGAAACTTAATTTTGGAAAATCTAATTGAAAATGTACAAATGTCCTTGGTCGAGGGTTACCCTTTCCGATTCAGGTCCTTGCTTATATGCTTGGTATTTTACTTTCTGAGTTTTCTACCAGGAAAATAAAATGTTAAGTCAGAATTTGGGATCACTTTTGGAAAAAAAATATAGATATTTGGAAGGTATGGAGGATAATGCAAGTACCTGCAAAGTATTTTTCTTATCCTTGCAGAAGGATTTGTGCTCTGGTATGCCTATATCTAGTTAGTTTAAGGAGGGCTCATCCTCCGATATAAAGGAATTGGAAGTTGTTATTGGTGATTCCCCTCCGGAATCCAAAAAGAGAAAAGTTATCATCATCATTCCAAAAGAAAAGTAGAATGAAGAAGAATCCCTGCCTGGATCTGAATCTTCTAATCCGGATGATATTCACACATTGTTAGATAAAGGTGAGATGAAGAAGATTGGTGAATTGTGGAGTGTTTACTCTCCGATGGATAGAATTAAGATTGATGATGCCCTGGTTGAGCACCTTCTTAAGAAAGTTATTGATGTTTCAAGTGTTTTTGATTCATTACCAGACAATCTAGTTGAAGTTATTAAAGAGATAATGTTGTTGGAAGGTCTAAAAGGACATAAATTTGAAGCAATGGTTGAGAAAATATGTGTTAGATCTAAGAAAATTTTATCTAAACACATTAATGAGACAAGGAAATGCATTAAAGAGATGTCAGACATCTACAAGTATTGACTTTGATGGCCTGCTTATTTGACAATTTTAGAAGCAAAATTGAAGCAATTGAATTTGAAATGAATAGTATTGGAAAGAATTTTAATTTCTTTAAAGACAAAGAAGGAAAAAAAAAAAAGAGTCGGAGAATTGCAAGAAGAGTTTTTAACCGTTCAAAGACAAAGACAAGATGTGGTGAGAACCTTCTAGCTTGTTAAAGAAATTGTTGAGGTCCGGTTAGATCATCTCTCTGGAATACTCCATGATGTAGAAGATTATGAATGCCAGTACTCATCTGCGGAATGGTCATCCTCATTCACATTGTTGGATTTGCTGGAAAATATGTGCTCTAGAATGGATTCTGCTGTGTTAGCCTAGAAACAGATTCTTTCAATTGTTAGAGAGAGATATAAGAAAGTTTTTCAGGTGAAAAGTGTTATTTTTACTTGAGTTTTTTAATGTTCAAATTTATGTTGTTTTTCTTTTGTGGCAAAAAGGAGGAGAGAATAGGAAAATTGAAAAGGAAAATAAAAACAAGATGAGAAGAGAAGTTGAATTGATGAACAAAGGGGGAGTTTTGGAAGTTTTTAAGCTTTGAAAGTTTTGAGTGTTTGAAAGTTTTTGGAAGTTTTTGAATTTTGGAAGTTCTCGAGTTTTGAAGTCCTAAATTTTTGAAGTTTCTTTGTATATGTAATGTCACCATGTACACGTTTACATCCTATTTTTTGGTCACCCTTTGGCCATTGATGTCAAAGGGGGAGAGATTTGGCAAAATTATCGAGGAGAGATTGTGATACATCCTTTTGGCACATGTTGCCATCAATGAAAAATGGGGAGATTATTGGAAGAATGAAGAAGATTAGGCTTTGTGTTGTTATTGATGTCATCATGTTGATTAAGGTGTCGGGTTGGTTTGGTACTCTGAACTGGAATGAACATGTTTACATCATTTGATGTTTTTGGTTTGGTATTTTGGTCCGCATTTCCCCTCCGGTGATCATCGTTGTTCGTGGTTTTGGGAAAAGGTTTATGAATGTTGGAATCTTGTAAGTATACAATATAGTGTGCTCATATGATTGTATGGTGAGTTGGAATTGGTTTGGTGTTGCATTTTTTTATGAGGTCTATCTTTGGCCGACCTAATAAACAATTGATGGTATAATGGTTTAATTTGTGTTGCAAATATATGAGCGACCTATCTTTGGTCCATGTTGACATGATATAGCGTGCTACATGGTTGAATCATTTTTGGAGATGTTTTGTACTAACTTGGAGCCGACTGTTAGCCTTTTGGTAAATAAAGATTGCATCTAATTAGGCTGACCTAATTGATTCTTGCAAACATATCTGATATATATACAAGATAGTTTGGAGATTGAATGTGTGTGTGGAATGTGTGAATTGAATGTGAATGCAAATAAGAGCGAATATTAGTTTTCTGACATGCGAATTATCTGAGCATCAAAGGAACTAAATATACACTTGTGATTCATCAGTTCATACTCTCATTGTAAGCCATTTTGTTACTATAATATTTTGTAGGTAGTGAGCCTCCTTGTTTGGATAGCGAGTCCTTGTAAGTGGTGTGCTTTTGTATCTAGCAGTGAGCCTCTATTGTATCTAGTTTTGGAACTACTATATACAATGAGCTAATCATCACCGTGGTTTTTCTCTCATTGGGTTTTCCACGTAAAATTCTAGTGTTCATGTGTTGTGTGGTTTCATATTATGTTATTTCTCTTACTCATCTTTTCTGTTATATGCAGTAGAGTAATTGGATGATGTTTGTTCAATAAGTTAAAGAAGATACCAATTCACTGACCCCCTCTCAGTATCTTGATATTCAACAAAATGCAATTGAAATGAGAATCTAATCTAAGATCAAGAACACTAATCTAGATTTAATCCTACACTTAAAAAATGAATAATTAAGATTACTAAATTCAAGAACTTGTGAATGAAATACATAAACAAATGAATTCAATCAATGAAATCCTTACCCATCTCGTATCGAAGTGTATTCGCTCGATGTTGGATTGTCTGTATCGCTGTGAAGCCTCCATTGTTTGTGTGCAAAATCTTGTAGAACGATGCGTTGCATGTTGGTTGATCAGAGAAATGTGTTGAAGCTCTAACAATTGTGCTTATGAATGTCAGTAGTGCTTCGTTGTGAAAATGATGTTGACTCTTCGATCTTTATTTGTGAGGAAAGAGGTTTGTTATATAGAAAATGAGATTCGAAACAAATGATCATGATTCAATAATGTTGAATCAAGATCGATAGTTGAAAGGTGTTGAGAGGATTTAGACATGAGTAGATTGTACAATGTTGATTTCACAATTTGAGTGATTGCAAAATAGATTGGTTAGTCAGAATTTAGATTGATTAGTTAGGATTTAGATGGCCTAGTTAGGAAATAGATGGTTTAGTCATCAATTTAGATTGATCAGTCAACAAATTAGATGGCTTAGTCAACAATCATAATTTACTCAATCAAAAAGTGGGTGAGAAAAATTGATTAATTGATTTAATTAAATAATTCCTTTTGGGAGTTGAATGTGCAAATCAAGTTTGACTTTTGCAAACAAAGTTGCATTAGTTTGATTTGATTTTTGATGAATGATTTGAATAGTTTGATTTAATTATTCAAATTTTGGAGGGAAAGTGTCATAATTAAATTAACTTAGGGGAATAAGGTGATTTAGTGATGTAATTGAATATTTGGCATTATTTAACTAATCAGGATGAAATAAAGTGAGATTAGGACTTCATTAAATAAATGAACTTTATTTAACTGGTCAAAATAATGAAAAATGAATGAATTAAATAATTTTGTTTTATTCAATTAATAGAAAAAATAGGTTTTTTAGGACTTTATTAAATAAATGAAATTTATTTAGTTAGTCGAAAATGAAGTTAATGTGAATTAGTTAAATAATGTTGTTTTATTCAATTAATAGATGAAATTAGGGTTTTGGATGCTGCTTAAAGTTGTTCAATGCTATTCGATGTGAAATGCAATGATTTTTTGATGATAATGTCATTTACAGTGTGTGATAGGTGTTAGGTCAATTTCACACGTCTACATTTTTCCCATCTTTGAGACAAAGTACTAGTTGCTTTGTTTCAAAGATTTTGGTTTTAAGATCAAGTTTTTGAAAAAAAATTATGCCCCAATGTGCCCCAGCGTTTAGCGGAATGATGGTAAGACTTTGTGCTACCCCCTCGAGAGGTTGGCCAAAAATTGCGAGTTTGAGGTCAAGCTCACGATATTATTCTACTTCAGTTTAGATGTGTTTAGGGTGAATAATTAGGTCTATAGGTCCCTCGTTGTTTGTTTCATTATTCCCAAAATGTCATAATTTGAATGTAGGAAGGTTCCCTAAGTAAACATTAGGGTTTCCTAGGTAAAATTAGGGTTTTTGAGGGTTAATGTAGGCAATTAGGCTTCTAATTGGCTCATTTGTGCTTTGATCTTATAGCTAATTCTTGTCTTTGGATTTCCCATTCTATCAGTTGTCGAGGAGCAATGCTGAGGATTCAGGGAGACCTACATCATTTAAACTTGGTTCAAGAGTTTGGATGGCCCACAAGTGTTGGTGGTCTGGTTAGTACCTTCTCGATTCTCATTTTTGTCTTGGTACATTCTTGAATTGCATGTACAAAGTTCATGAAGTCAAAAGAGAAGTTCTGATGATTTCAGAGCATCTGCATCATTTTCCTTGCATTTTTTAAGTAGGAAGCTCACACTTGACATAAGAACCCTCGTCCTTGCCATTACACCTCACTTTTGACTTAAACCCTTGCATCTGATTCATGCACTTTCTCTAAAAGCTCGCTTTTTCTCTAAAACCTTGCATTTGTTTGTTGTTTTCACTATTTCCTCGCACTTGCTAAAGAACCTCGCCCTTGCTTTAAACCCTTGCATATGATATTCTCGCTCTTTCTCTAAACCCTCACCCTTGACAAAAAACCTCGATTTTGACTTCAACCCTTACATATGAAAGTAGAATTTGTTCTAAATCTTTGCATTTGACTTAAACTCTTGCATTTGCAAGTATTGCACTTGACTTAAACCCTTGCATTTGCTTTGTTTATCTTCCTAAGTCTTGTTCTCCATCGCTTATTGTTTCATTTTGTGTTGATTTACATGTTTAGAGAAAACCCTAACATAATGGGTTTAAATGATTGTAGGTGTTCATTAAACCACTGTAGCTGAGGGAGACATGACCTCAGGATCTGTTCGATATGATTACCTGTTTTGATATTTTGGAGCGAGACTTTTTAGATGCTAGGTTTTGTGTGGAGACCTTATATGGACTATAAGGTATGGATGGAGGATCCAAATCATCTTGTTTACTGTAGATAGACTAGGTGGTTGATTGGTCATTCTAATTATGTGCTAGAGTGTTACTTACTAGATAGGGTATGTCATCAGTTTGGAGAGAGACAAGGCCAGTTTCATGATACTTATGAGGCTCAATTCGGTCAGACCACTAGAGAGGTCCATGTATGGGGTCACCAGGAATATAGAGATGTCATTGTTGATGAGTTTAGAGCACTTTCCCCAGTTGGTTTTGTAGATCCAAGTACTACTCCTGATTATGATCAATGGTGGGTACGACGTAGGTCATTGAGGTTCATAGATCTTGGGGGTGATCCTGCTTTGGGTAGAACAAGTATTACAGGTCGCTGTGGGGAGTGAAAATGCATTGAGATTCTTATAGAGCAGCTAAATAGGGTCCAACATGATGGGGCACACGGTGGTCAGGATGAGCATATGCCTCAGGCGCAGGATCATGGATAGGTTTCGGGTCCCCCTCTACCACTTTGGGATGAAGGTATATTGTTAGCTAGATGATTATTGCTACAAACGTAGAGATAGTGAGACAATAGGCCATGAAGGCTCTAGTAGATAGTTTGAGGGTTGAGCGAGATAGCGAGAGCGGTCGATGACATGCAACCAAGGCTCAAGTACAATTTCTTACTGTAGAGAGGGATACTCCCAGGGCAAACCATGATAGTTTTAGAGTAGAGCACGATCATCTATTATAGATGTCCACATACTATTAGACTCTATACGATTCCACTATTCCTAGGGTTGCTCGACATCCACAGTTTGGAGAGCCTAGTGCTATGAGAAATGGTGGTGGTGGTGGCAGGGTAGATGATCATTCTATTAGATAGCCAGATATATTTGGTGGTCTGCAACCTGGTCAATAGGATTTTATCTTTCCTATCGGGTAGTTTTAATTTTTCTACTTGATCTTTATGTTGTTCATTGCTTAGAGACATATTACAAATATGTTTTTTGTATATATATTCATCATCCCAGTCGAGGTCTCGTATATATTTATGATTTTGTATCATCCTATCACACTTGTTTCATTGATGATGATGTACTTATGACATTCATCCTTTTTTGATGATGATATATGAGATATACCTTCTTTGATTTAGCTTCATTTTATGATTATGTGATGATCATGGATGATGATGTATGATGATGTATGTCTATATATGTTTTTGTACTTTTTTGATGTATGCATATGTTGTGGATAGATGGATCATAATTTGTTTTATATGATGTTTTATTATAGATGATCAATATATCTTTTGGATATATGATGTTTATGTGATGTTGATATATGATGGATGTATGCACCATACATGATACATAGTGTTTTTATTGGTTTATTATCATCATGATATGTATTGAAGACATTGTGGATGTAGGATGGATATGGTACTAATGATATTGTGATGCAGGATGGATGTTAGTTAGAAGAAATATTGATGATGGATAGAAATTTGATATTGTTACTAGTTGATGATGTTGGTTTTTCTTTGCATGGAGACTTCAAAGTTTGAAAAATCCTTGTTTGATGTAGCAAATGAATACGATGCACTAGGGTATTAATGACCAAGGTGAATTTTTATCCATTGTGTGGACTTTAACTACAAACAAAAGAGTATCTTTTCTCATACCAAACATACAATTTTTTTGTTTAAAGTATATAGTGTGTTAAAATTTTTTGGACCAGTCACACAAAGAGCTATAGAACACCTAACATGCAACTGCTTCACGAATTGTTTCAACACAAATTTCATACACTCAATAAAGAAAGTATTCACCATGGTAGTATTACAAAAATATCTTACAAACAAAAAATCAAAATGACGCTCAATTGCCCCCATTCCTTCTTCTCCAAATCCTTATGGACATCCTTGAGAGATCTTGGGAATGAGTCAATAACATAAATCATAAATATAATACTATAAAAAGATAAAAACAAAGTTGTCGTATCACTTGCCATAGTTGTTTGGGGTGGGGCTATTATCCGATGTTGATCATGTCTATTGCAGGAACAAATCCGTTAAGGCATATTGCAGGATGTTGTTCAGACTTTTCAAAAAGATAGGTAGTTGGTACTCTGGCTTTGTCTTAGTCTGTTTGTAGTCGAAGCTTTACAATTGTTTGATTGAAAGTTCTAGCTTTTGATGTTCAATTTGTTTATTTGTTTGTTTTTTCAAAAGGGCGAGTGCAACAATTTGTCTATTATGGGTGAAAGGTTTATTGTGGAGTATGATGATGGAGATAACACTTTTTTTATTTTCTAAGTTTTATGATGTTGTTTTTGTCATTTTTAGGGGACTAAACTAGGGTCTCAGGGGCTCATCAAAGACAAGCCTTGCCTACATTGTACACACAGAAGCTTGTAGTTCTCTTGGTGTGGATGTTTTTGATATTTTTTGGTTTGTGAATGTTTTTTGGAAATTTGTATTTTTTGACTAAGTTGAAATAAAGCTTGATGGAAAACTAAGGGGGCTGGCCTAGGGTCTCAGGGGCTGTTAAGCCTTGGCTATGTCGTACACGTAGAGACCACATATTTTGATTGTTTGACTCAAAGCATGAACTATTTTTTGATAAACAACATTAATAATTTGGATTGATATTCCACTTTTGTGTCTAGAGGATATGTTGTGGGAAATATACTTGAACTAGTTATGAGGTTCAAGCAAATGTTGATATCTTAAACCATTTGAGTGAAGGAATAACCCAATGATGTTTTTTTTGGTATTTTTTGAATGGTTTTTATTTTTTCTATTTATGGATGTTTTTGTTTTTGATTGTTTTTGGATTTTGGATATTTTTGACTAAGTTGAAACAATGCATGATAAAAAATCTAAAGGGCCTGACCTAGGGTCTCAAGGGATTGTTAAGACTTGCCTACATTGTTCACACAAAGACCATGTAGTTCGATCATTTGAATCAAAGCATAAACTACTTTTGGATAAACAACATTAATAATCTGGATCGATATTCCACTTCTATGTCTAGAGGATATGTTATGGGAAATCTACTTGAACTAACTATGGGCTCAAGTAAATGTTGATATCTTAGACTGTTTGAGTGAAGGAATAATCCAATGATGTTTTTTTTTTTATGTTTTCAAATATTTATGATCTTGTTTGTTTTCTATATGTTTTTTATTTTTGTTGTTTTGAACATGATAGGACACTCAAAGATCTAACCCACGACTAGATTTAGGATGTTTCCCCTAGTTGAAGACAAGACTACTTTCCTCAATCAGTAACAAGCCATGGTTGGACATATGTTTTATTATGAAATGGATGGGTGGATGTTGTGGATATTACCGAGAGATAATGATGCAAGTCCTATTTTAAACATAGTGCTTGTTTTCCAAGTTTTTACTATGACACTTGTTCTATGAGTGTCAAAAAGTGGTTTTCATTCAAGGAACATTTTATTTCTCTTTATTGGTTTCTTTCTTTTTGATTTTTTTGTATTTTTTTTGGATTTTTACCCTTTTGTCTGGGATGTAAGATGTTGAAAACTTGGATTGATATTCCACTTTGTTTTTTATTCTAGAGGATATGTTGCCGAAAAGCTTACATGAACTAGTTGTGGGGTTCAAGCAACTATTGATATCTTAGAAGTGTTGATTGAAGGAAAAATCCACGTTTGTTGGCATCTTTGAAGGTTACCTTAGTAGTGTGTTGGTACACCTTGTTGCTGGGACGAATTGTTTTCTGAAGTTACCATGGTGGTGCTTTGGTGGGACACCTTGTTGTTGTGATGATTTTTTTATTGGTAAGGGTACCATGTGGCGCACCTTGTTGTTTGGGACAAACTATTTCAAAGGTTACCCTGATAGTGCATTGGTGGTATACCTTGTTGTTGGGATGATGCCTAGATCATAACGTGAGTTAGAAGACATAGATCAAGATTTATTCTGAAGAAATATGTAAGTACTTTCCCCCTAGTGTATAGAAATGTAGGTGATAGATTAGCTTGTGATAGGATAACATGTTTGGATAGAGTATGCCCCTTTGGACAATGCCTCATGGCTCAGATAATGCTAGATAGGATAGGATCAATGATAGTGACCCATGTTAAGATGTTTTCCATAAGTGTAAAGTGTACACCAACATCTGTCAAGATCAAGATACATTGGATTGGGATAAAAATGGATTAGATTTATTATGGATCAGCTGAGATGCTTCCTCCTAAAATGGAACACGTAGATGCTTGATTCTTACACATGATATGGTTGTTGTTGTTGTCATGACATGCCAAGGGTATCTTGATTAGAGGTGTTGCTTTTCTAAGATACGAGCGCTTGAATGTAACCCCTGATAAATCTCATCTTCCTTATCGATACCAGAGTTAACCTTACCTTGATGCACACATCGTGATAGAGTGCCCTTAGAATCCTTATGATAAAGAGTCGATGCCAACACATGGTTAATGCAAGATTTGGATATCTTGGATGGAGAAATGTATTGAGGGATATGATATTCAGATGGAATGGTCAACAGTTTGGAACCTTTTATTTTCCAAACTTGGGATGATGAACAATGATGGGTGGATATGGAGATTCAATTGAGACCAACATCTTGATATACCTTATAGGTCTCTCTTGAAGCTTTATTTTGTATTTCTAGAATTTTTAGATGAATGAACTTCCATTTTTTATTTTTCCCCATAGTTTCTTTGACTAATGGAGTTTGATAGGGATGATTTTCTTGCTTTTTCTTTTGTATCCATTTGAATTTTGCTTGTTCATTTTGTTTTACTAATTATTTTGCTTCATTAACTTGTTTCGTTCTTGAGTATAGTTTTTTCTCTTGTTGTCAGTCCCAATCAGAGGGTTGAATATGCGTCGATGATGATTCATGATATGGCTAATTATAGCGTTGGTAGAAAATTCATTATAAGGACTCTTTGTGCTCTCTATGTTGATGGTTGCATTAGATAAAGTTGTCTCCACTATTATCAAGGTATCCCTGATATGTTTGGATCCATTAATTGCTAAATAACCAAGACCTTGGTGCTTAGGATTGCTAATAATCTGCACTGGTTCTAGGATACCTTGTTCATGTAGGCCTAATCCTTTGTCTTGATAATGAATCTATTGAGAAAGTTTATTTGCAATAGGATATGTCCTACCTTGGAAACAAGGTGCTAATCCTTATTTTCTCTATTGTGGATCTTCAAATGTGATAGCTTCTTCATTGATAGGATCCTTCATATGTGGGATAACTTCTTGATTGATATCTTTGGCTTGATTTTGTGAAATAACAGATTTTGATGGCCATTCAAAATATATTGGTACTTATTTGACTATTGTATACCCAATACTCTACTGCTTGAGATTATTAGTTATCTTTGATGATTTTAAGATACCGTACTCCATTTTTTCATACTTAATATCTTCAATGTTCCTGGAGAATGTTTTTGATCTTAATGCTTCTACTTGATCAATTTTAAATATGTCCATAGATTTTGTCATGCTTTGATCACGTCTAAAGATGTTAAGAGTCGGCAAATCTTGTTCCTTGATAATGATATCAAGAGTATGAGACTTGTTTTGGATGAAGATCATCTACATGTCCATCAGGAGTAAACATCTCATGGGTAGATGTATGTGTGCTTGGCATATGGATGTGTTCTTTTTGAAAAACTTGGATGTCTTGGAAGATATCTACCAAGTCATCGTAGTATTTTTGATGATAGGGATTCTTGATCTTGACTTTGTGTGGTATCATTTTTTATATTCTTTGGATCACATTCTTGACATGTATCAATTTCAAAGAAGGGATTGCTTGTAAAGGATTCTTGGATTTCCTCAAAATATAGGCATATGGGTGATAGCTCTTGGCTTAGTTTTTCTGTATTGGGTATAAGCATTAGATTAAGAGTCTCTCAATTATCAACATGTACTGCCTTGAGGTTAGATGATATCAATATATCTTGGACTGGATCATTGCTAGACTTGGGTGATTGAGTTTGATCATGCTTTGGACTAATTTATTGATGTATGTCCTCTTGCTCATTGGATGATGTAGAGACATTGTCAATGTGATCAGTGATAGATAGCTCTTGATTGTTGTTTTCAACTTTTGAGATTGAGATATTGTCATTGTTTTTATTGGTAGATGAACCTTTAATGTTTTCTTCAATAACTATTTCTCCTTGATCAATAAGGTCTTAGATGAGATGTTGGATTGTTGTGCATTTATTCATTTTGTGACCCTTGATTTTGTGGAAATCACATCGTTCATACTGGTTATACCAAGGGAGTTTAAAGTTTGGTTCATCCTAAGTTGGAATATCATTGATTTTGATAAGTTGTTGTTGTACTAGTCTATGCATGATTACCTCTAAAGTCTCTCCCAAAGGGGTGAATTTCCTTCTTGGTTGGTAATCTTTCCTTTTGTGGCTTTTCTTGATTATTTTTCTCAAGATTACCAAATGCATTACTTTCCAATTAATAAATACAGACATATATAAAAATAACAATTATATATATATATTGTAGACTTAAAATTGTCCTAAATGGTACTACACACTTGAATTTGATTACTAACATTGTTTCATCCAAAAATTCATCTTTTTTCCCCCTGTTTGATTAAATAAGCCTAGTTACTTAATTAAATGCATCATTTTCATCTATTAATATAATGAATTTAATTAGGTTAATTCACCCCCTTTCACATTCACCTTTTCATCCTGTTTAATTGAATAAATCAAATTATTTAATTTAAACACCTTATCCCCTCTTATTTAATTAATTAATTTGAATCATTTAATTAAATTTCATTTGCATCCTCTTTTCATCAAATAAACTAATTATTTAATGAGAAATCTTTTCACCTCAACTTTCACAATTAAAACTTAGTTTTAATTAGCAAATTATTAATTTTCCTCACCCATCCACTTGCATAGGGAATATTGTAAAGGAATATTCTAAACTATTTGGCTCCAAAAATGGATTATTCTTTCCTAAAAAAATTGTAACAAACTTTCAAAGTTGTTAGAAAGTGTGTTCATTTGAATCATTGTGAGCCCTTAATGGTTTCTTTGATTCTCATCCATTGATGAGAATCCTTGATTCGTGTCTTCACCCTTGATTCCATCTTGACCATTGATTCTTCATTTTCTCTCCTATAAATGCTTCACCATTTGGAGAGAAATGGATCCACTTCCATCAAAGAGAAGTTATGCTGCCAATTTGAATACCATCTTTATTCATACTTTCACCATTATCAACCTTTTTCATCTACCCATAGCATTGTTTTATCAATTTTAGTTAGTTTTCAACAATGGAGTTTGGTTAAATGCTCATTTTATCCAAGGGATTGGGAAAGGGTCGTTATTCCACATCAATACAATACCACTCCCCCAATGGGATAAGGTTTGGAGTTCTAGATTAGGTTTCTTTTAAGCTTTTGTGTTTATTTCATGTTTAGTTTAATAGTTTCCTGGTTTTTGAAGCTTTTGAACATCTCATTGGGATTGTAGCTTAGGGGGTTAAATAATGCTTAAATTCATTAGGATCTGGTGTATTTAGCCTATACTATGATTGCAATCATATTTTGGCGCTAGAAGGAGGGCTTTACTATTTTTTTTTGATGAATTTCTCTTAAGATTTTGTGAGTTGCAGGCTCCAATGAAATGGCGACGCTTTTGATGGCTTCAGTGATGCTACAGAGGTGCATCACTATATAGTGACACATTTGATTTAGATATAGCGACGCATATTAAATATAGCAATACACTTGTCTTTTTTACTAATATCGTATTTTTTTATATAGCGATGCATTCCATATAGTGATGTTATTGATGTCACTATTTTTGTGCAGAGTGATACACTTAAATTTCACCAGAGCGATGCACTTAAATTTCACTAGAGCGATGCACTTTGAATTCAATGACGTATTTGATGGATATAGCGATGCGTTTGAAAATAGTGATGTTTTTTACCGATAAAAAATAGTCACTTTTCATGTGTATTTTAAATTTTAAATTTCACATACTTTTTGATATTTTACTAACAACTGGTTTTGTTTTGTGAGGCTAACTGGTTTTGCAGATTTGAGAAAAAACTTGGAAATTATTTAACCCAACTTGTTGGGGTCATAACTTTCTACTCAATGCTTAGAATTCAAACTCATTTGCACCGTTTGAAAGGTCTCCTAGAGTACTAATTCAATCCCTAAAAATTGTGCCTATGGTAGCCAGTTTTTAGGGAACGATGCAAGTTTCAACCCCAAATTCCGCTTCGAAGGCCTCTGAATATACAATTTACTAGAACATAGAAAAAATTTGAAAAATTATATTTTTGTTTTTTCTTAGTTCTAGTTATTGTAAGTGATTTGACACTTAGGGGATGCAATAACCCCTCATATGCTGCTTTGCTTCATGTTTTAAGACTACTAAATTTCCATTTGGTTTTAAAACTTACAATCTTAGGACAACTAGCTTTACATTGGGCTTAAAATTCACTTTCAAAGTTGGTTTAAATTGGACCCATACAACCTCATTTTGTAATATCGGTTAAAATTGGACAAAACAAACAAACACTTCTATTGGTGCTTAAAATGAAGTCATTTTTCTATATTGGGTTAAAATAAATGAGTGTTTGAAATGGTTGTTATGATTGTATACACTTGTAGTGTGTATCCACTCCCCTTGCATTTTGTGCGATCTTAGGTGAAGAGAAACACTCAAGTGTACTTTCTTGCTTTGAGTCACCCACCAATATTTTGCTATGTATCCTCTCCCCTTGCGCTTCGTGCGACCTTGGCTGACAAGAAATAAATATTTTTTTGTTAGGAAAGGGCCAACTATGAGATACATCTCGCAATGGAGAACTCATAAGCGACTCTCAAAAAAGTACGTTTATCAGAACACTATATAAATTGTTGCGAACATGAAAAGTAAGTAGCATATATCTAGGACATATAACATACTGCACCTAATCCTACACCTTAAGTGAAAGTAAATGGTTGAAGAGCCTTAAGTGGCCAATTAGAATGAAAATCAAGATATGTTTTGGTGTTCACAGTTTGTTGTCACTAAAAACCTTTGTGTAGTATCCAACCAAGTCCTTTTCCAAAGATTTCTTTAAAGTGGTGCATTGGAATTTACTTCCAAGAAGTTACTTACCAAGTATGATTTATGGGTTAAGGCATAAAAGGATTAAGAAGAATGGAATCTTTTTCTTTTGACTCCCCCATAAGTTGCATGTAAAATCATCCCTTCAGGGCATGAGATAAGCCCACCAAGAAGATACCTACCCACTTGAGCTAGGAATGTTATATTGCTTGTGAGTCAATTTGACACATTGTTTGGTTCCAAAACAACTTAAATACACATCAAAATGTTTATCAAATTCTAAAACCTTTGGATTAAGTGTGAATACCTTTGAAAAATTCCTATATTTTTGCTTGTCCCTAATAATTTTATCTTTAGGGGCTTCTAAATATTTGGACTTATATCTTAATTCATGCTTTCTAAAGTTAACATAGGGAACTATGGCCTTGGCTTCTTGATTTTCACATAATGGACTTTGTGGAATTAAGGTTGCTTAAACATATAATTTTTTAGTTTGAAATTAATTAAGGCTTTCTTGATGTGGTAATGAAAAAATCTAACTAAATCAAAGATTAAAATCAAATGAACACACCACAGATTGGTCTTATGGTTGAAACATATTGACTCCCTGATACAAAAAAATTGAGACAAGGAAATTATTGCAAGTATTAAATCCAATTTATATTATCAAAATCATTGAGTTTGTAATGTTTTATCACTTTAGAGGTAGAGAATGTTTTTCACCATCTTGGTCTTGTAAAATAAAGGTCCCTTTTAGGTTAACACATTTTGGGTCAAAAAAATTCATCCACCTTCATCATATTTGACATTCCACTTCATAAAAAAATTTAGAAACTTTTGGACACATCAACACTTTAGACTTAGAAAAATATCAAACAAATCCCCTAACTTACCTATTTTGTGTGTGAAATGAGTCCTTTTCCATACACTTAGTTGAGTTAGTCATCACACTTTTGAACTAGTCTATCTTAAAGGTCATAAGTCTACCTTAAGATTTAAAATTTCATTAGCACCTTTTATCCAAGACATCAAAATATCAAACCTTTAAGTCTAAAAGTGTTGTCCAAAGTTTATAAAGTTAATCATCCATATCACTCACCCCTTTCATCATCCACTCACATCATTGATCCAAAACACCTTCGAGGGTCACTTTTACACCAAGATCAAAACACAAGAGAGACATAGATAAAAAACCAAAATTTATCTACCACGAGTGACACAAACCAACAAAGCCTTAGAATGAATAAGCTTAATCCTAGAGGTTTCATAATTCCACCCTATAATCCATACATGGGGTCATAATATCATACAAACTACAATGACACAACAAATGTCGGTATGCCAAATCAAAACTTTGGAACATCTTGTCACATGATAGAATTAAATTAATGTCAAAACTTATCAATCTCTCAAACAAATGATGAAAGCATGAGTCTTCATCAAAACAACATTAGCTCACCAAGTCAATACATGTCAAACATGAACATCCCAAACATAAACTTATCAAACTTGAACATGTTAAATACATACATGGGGAAATTTGGGATGGATTCATTCATACCTCAACAACACACCATCCAACAAAATCATCAAAAATATCAATATCAAGGTCAAAAAATCTTGTCATCACAAAATAAATACATTGATTTATATCAACAACACCTTGAACATCATCAAAACATTGATTTACATCAACGACATCTTCACGATCTTCAAAGCATGGATGTAAGTCAAAAAATTGCATATCAAACACAACATCAAAAAGCACCTCAATCACAACAAAGCTTGAAATCCAACAACACTACCACACATGAATACACTCCTTTAGGGGAGCGAATCGAATCAACGTTAAAAAAAGTTAGTCCATGCTAAACTCATCGATCTTCCAGAGTCATTTGGTGAACCTGGTGTCAAGTTCTCATGGTATTATGATAATTCTTATTGTGAATACCATAGCACAAAATGTCATGACGTGTTAGATTGTATCAAACTCAAGAACCTCATCCAAGACCTCATTGACCTAGGAACAATAATTGTTGATGATAATGATCAATATTTAATCTTAGATGATCATATTGATAATTTCTCTACCTCATCCAATGAGAAAATAAACATACATCAAGAGTCACTTCATAATCATGATCAAAATCCCTTACCAATATATAACAATGATCCATTTAAAGAAATATTAACATCATTTGATCTCATGGTTGAAGACATTGACAAAGTTTCTACCATAATTGTTGAGGATAAAATTCAATATTCATCCATGAATGTTCATGTTGACAATGTCTCTACATAACCCAATGAGTTAGATGACATACCACAAGAATTTATTCCAAAGCATGATCAACATCTTTCACCAAAGTCTAGCAATGACCCTTTCTAAGACATATTGACATCATTTGACCTCATGGTTGTTGATATTGAATAAATCCTTAATTCAACACTTGATCCAAATTCACTTAAAGATCCAAAAAATATTGAGCCAATACCCATACATAATGAAGGCATTCAAGAACCTTTTGCAAACAATCCATCCTTTGAAATTGATCCATGTCAAGAACATGAACCAAAGCATATTGAAGATGATACCACATAAAGTCAAGATCAAGGATCCATATCTCCAAGATACTACCATGATCTAATAGGTATTCTCTAAACCATACAATATGTCACAAATAATGATCATATCCATATATCACATACTCCTCCATCTACCCATGAAATGTTTACTCCTAATGGACATATAAATAATTTTCATCCAAAAAAAGTCTCATACTCTTGATATCATTACCAAGGAACAATATTTTCCTACTCTTAATATCTTTACACATGATCAAGGTATAGTAGAATCCATAGACATATAAAAATTGATCATGAAGAAGACCTCTACATGGATGGTGAATCATAAACATCGTTTAAAGAGAAAGCATAAATGGATCATGAGGAAGACTCCTCTATGGATTATAAAGCATCAAAACCTTTTGAAGAAGCATCAAAATCAGACACATCCTCCATACAAATTGAAGACAGTGAGTATAAGGATATCTAGAATTATCAAAAATAATAAAGCTAAACAATCATCTACAACAAGGAAATGGTTTGTTAGCAGTAGAATCAAAGCATGTCAGTGATACTCCCATAATACGGGGGAAACTTTATCTAGTGCAAACACCATCATGGGGAGCATGAAGATTCCTTATGATGAAATGGCTACCAACACTCCAACCATTCATATCATGAATCATTTTCCATACATCATTCTGAAAGGAAAAACAACAATTGTGGAATACGATTTCCTAATGCAAGATCCTAAAAAGAGAAGTGCAAAAACCATCATTTAAAAAATTGCTTTAGTTTGAGATGCAAATTCACAGTATAATAGGAAATACATAAATAAAACACACATAGAGAGATAACACCAAATATACATGGGAAAACCCTTACGGGAGAAAAACCCACCACACCAACTAAAGTCACTTTGTATTACAGTAAACAATTACATATAGAGTTATAGACTTCACTCTCAGATGTTAGCTCACAACAAAATTACTTAGTCAACCTCCTCACATACTTCAGTTTATTACATTCATTGTTACAATGCTTCTACAACATACAAATGAATTCATACTTACACCATCACCTTCATCTCTATGCCTTCTATTTCATTTGTTACAATCAACAACCAATGGGGTGTATTTAATTACACGCTTCATCGATAATAAATCTTGATCTCTGATCAAATCACCTTGCAATCACGCATCGGGCCACCCCAACATTAAATCCTGTTATAGAGAATTACCTAAATTTGGACTCTGTCAACCCCCGAATCAAATCTTAAAAGTAATGCTTACATATCGCTTTCAAAGATTATAAATTTTGGCCAATAATTGTTGATTTACAATAGTGATGTAAAATCAACAAGTGAGATCGTGCCATGTGTCATAAAACCATTTTTCCATCACTTTGACTGTCAATTCAGACCGGCCAACTATGCCTCAAGCTCCTTATACCGCACTACCGCTCGCCACTCAAGCAACCCTCATGGTGATGTGGTATACCATGCTACCACCTGACATAGACAAAGCCTCCATGGTATAGCAGTATACACACCACATTAGAGCCAAAAGACCCCCACAGTATGGAGGTGCCATCATGCTACCACAACATTGCTGAAAGACTACCACAATATGGCAGTAAACATCTATGTCAACCGCCATGGTTCACCACACTACCATGCCTTAATCAAAAGACCTCCATGGTAAGGAGGTAAACATCCATGCCGATCGCCAAGTTCATCGTGCCACCTCCATGGGAGAAGAGGGACTCCGTGGTATAGCGGTAACACTACCCAACCACTAGACAAAGTAAAGAGTTTCACGGTATGGCAGTGCCACCGCCCAACTGCCAGACAGACTGAAGAGCCTCGTGGTAAGGTTGTAAACCATGCAACTGTGCCACCTCTAAAGGATCCCAATGGTCAAGTGGTAAAGGCATGAATAGAAGTTGATTCACCAAGAATTAATCAAAAGTTCAAGCCAACAAGTTGAGGCAACTTTCTCTAACAAGCTCCCACTTGATGAAGACTTACTGGCTTCCTCTAGACTTCAAATTTACTGATGATCATAGGCCCCAAGGCCCATAAAACTTGCACACCATCTAAACTTGTTCGTGCTCATTGGCTTTGTCAATGCATCAACAAAATTATTCAGAGTATCCACCTTTTCTAAATAGACCTTTCCATCCTTCACCATATCTCTAACAAAGTGATACTACACATCAATGTGTTTCATCTTGACATGGAAAGTTGGATTTTTTGCCAGACAAATGGCACTTTGACTAGCACAACAAATAGTAATTTTCCCTGCATCAAAACCAATATCAAAACAAAAACGACTAAGCCAAACAACTTCTTTGTAGGCGTGTGTTGCGGCCATGTATTTTGCCTTCGTAGTAGACAAAGTGACTACAGCCTGTTGCTTGCTCATCCAACTAATTGCTCCACCATTTAACATGAAAGTATATCCATTGGTGGACCTTCTGCTATCAATGTCCCCTATCCAATTAGAATCCACATATCCATGAATGTTGAGAGATCTTTGTGATCCAACCAAATTTCCATGGTAACACATAGCACATTCTGAAGTACCCCTTAGATATCTAAACACTCTTTTCATAGCATCCAAATGTGTCCTTCCTGGATTTTCCATAAATCGGCTAAGTACTCCCACTACTTGGGGCAATGTCTAGCCTTGTACAGATCATTGCATATATTAAACTATGAATTGCACTTGCATAAGGCACCCTGGTCATGAACTCCATCTCAGTAGAAGATTTTGGACAATCTTCAATAGATAGCTTCGTTCCCTGCAAAATTGGAACAACTAGCTTCTTGCAATCATTCATACCAAATCTCTCCAGAACAGTGTTAGTATACTTATTCTAGCTGACCCAAAGTTTTCTACTCTTTCTATCCTTGGTTATTTCCTTCCCCAGAATATACCTTGCCGCACCTAGATCTTTCATTTCGAACTTTGCAGACAACTAAGACTTAAGATCAAAAATCATAGTCTTACTATTTCCTATGAACAACATATCATCCACGCACAGGGTAATAATAAGCAGACGATCATTTTTAGATTTGTAATACACACAATGATCAGATTTTGATCTCACAAATCCTATTAACAACACAAAGGTGTGAAACTTTTGGTACCACATCCTAGGCAATTGTTTCAAACAATACAAATATTTATATAACTTGCAGACCAGGCTTTCTTTACCTTTTTCAACGAAATGCTCAGGCTGGGACATGTAAATTTCTTCTTCTAGCTGTCCATGGAGAAACGTTGTTTTCACATCCATCTTCTCAATCTCTAAGTCATACGCGGCTACAAGTGACAAAAAAATTTTGATAGATGTCAGCTTAGCTACAAGGGAAATATTTCTCCATAATCAATTCCCTCTACCTGGGAATATCCCTTTGCAACCAACCTCGCTTTATACTTTTCAGCATTGCCATCTAGACTAGTCTTCTTCTTAAATACCCATTTACACCCAACAGGATTTC
Organism: Sequoiadendron giganteum; assembly: GCA_007115665.2. NCBI lineage: Eukaryota > Viridiplantae > Streptophyta > Pinopsida > Cupressales > Cupressaceae > Sequoiadendron > Sequoiadendron giganteum. Next base: position 325,598,671 of record CM021104.1, read on the forward strand.
ACCCTTCAGGAAAAGGCACCAAATCCCAGGTTTCATTCTTCTTAAATGATTACATTTCTTCATTCATAGCTTCCAACTAGGAATTTGAATCAAACATATTAATCGCCTCTTTCACAGTCCTAGGTTCATCAGTGCTAGTAATCAAAGCATAGGCACAGTTTGAATCCAACATAGAGAAAACATATCTATCAGGTTGATGCCTTTCATGTGTAGACCTTCTTACTGGCTGAGGTTGTGATTCTTCTTCTTCAAAACTCTTAGAGCTCTCCTTAGTTTTAGGTACACCATGTAGTTCCTCTTTTTTTGGAGTTTGAGGAATGTCAACTACATCATTCTTCTTTTCCCTTTGATCTATCTCTAACTGCGGATCAACTGTTGAAGGCTTTAACTCATGAAATATTACACTTCTTCTATATAAAAACTTCTCAGTATTAGGATTCCAAAGCTTGTATCCTTTCACACCAATGCCATAGCTGATGAAGATACATTTAGCAGCCTTGTTCTCCAACTTAGATCTCTTCTCATTCAACACAAATGCATATGCCTCACAACCAAAGACACAAATATGTCTCAGAGAGGGATTCTTATCAAACCAAGCTTCCAAAGTTGTTTTTTCAACAAGAGCAGAGCAAGGTGAACTATTTACCAAGTAACATGTTGTAGCCATAACCTCAACCCAAAAATTCTGCTCTAGACCAACACTGCTCAACATACTCCTCACTCTTTCCATTAGTGTCTTGTTCAACCTTTCAACAACTCCATTCTGTTATGGAGTATAAGGTGTAGTTTTATGCATTTTAATCCCATGGTCTTTGCATTACCTTTCGAAATGTACAGAACAAAACTCATCACCATTATCCATCCTCAAGCATTGGATTTTCTTTCCAGTCTGATTCTCAACCAAAGATTTAAATTCTTTAAATTGACTGAACATTTCTGATTTACTCTTAAGAAAATATATAAATAACCTTCTCAAATAATTATCAATAAAAGAAACATAATATCTAGACTTCGATAATGAAGGAACATTCACTGGACCAAATACATCAGAATGAACATAATCCAGTACACTAGAAGATTTATGAGGACTCGAATAAAATGAAACACAATGTTGCATACCATAAATGCAGTGTTCACAAAAATTGAACTCAAGGTTGCAATCAACAAGCCCTTCAACTAGATTTTTATTTTTTAAGATTTTTAAACCTTTCTCACCTATGTGACCAAGTCTATGATGCCACAACATGGTCTTCTCCACTGGGAGTTTCACCTCCAAGGAATTTTCACCCAAAGGAGTATCATTCTTTTTCTCTGCATGAGCAACTTTGCCTAACTTTACAGAGACGTTACATTGAACAAGATGTGCATCCAACTTGTATAGAGTACCAGTTCGTACACCCTTAGCCAACACCATTGCACCTCTAGTCATCTTACATCCTTTACTCGAGAAGGAGACTTACACACCAACATCATTCGGCTTACTAATAGAAAGCAAGTTACGAGCCAAACCTGGTATGTGTAGTACATCACCAATCCCTTTGATTCTTCCATTAGGAAATTGGATTTTGACTCTTCCACGACCAACAATCTCCAGAGTTGAGTCACTCACCAAGTACACCTTTCCACCATCATACTTTTTGTACTTAGTGAACCACTCTTTATGAGACGTCATGTGGAAAGATGCATTTGAGTCAACCAACCAAACATCATCTGATTCCTGAGTCACCAAGGTTGCAATGAAGGCATCTGCATCACTCTGAGAAGAGTCATTATTCGAAGAGTTATTATTATTATTCTTCTTCTCCTTACAATCCTTTCGGATATAACCAGGCTACCCACAGTTCCATTAATTCACCTTGGAATTTTTACCAGAAGAATTTGATCTCCCTTTAGATTTGGATTTAGACTTCTTGTCCTTCTTCTTGCCTCTTTCCTTCAATCTACCCTGAATAACAAGATCCTCTTTGGCCATCTCTAAAGACTTCCTTTGCATTTCTTCTAAAAGTAGCGAGGCAACCACGTCTTCCATCTTGAAATTAGTGTTTTTACTTCCAATAGTCATTACCAGATGGTCCCAAGTTTTAGGTAAGGAACATAATAGAAGCATGCAACAATCCTCCTCCTCTATCTTCACACCCATAGATGCCAACTAAGCAATGCTCATATTAAATGAGTTTAGATGGTCTGCTATAGATGCTCCTCCTTCCATCTTCAAGGAATATAACTTCTTCCATAGGAATAAATTATTCACCAGAGACTTTCCTTGATAAATGTCACCAAGCTTCTTCCATAATGAAGCTGCAGTCTTCTCCTCATGAAGTTTCAAGAGTAAAAAATCAGCCAGACAAAGTCTTATCAAGCCTCTAGCTTTTCTATCTACGATATCCCAATCCTCTTGTTTCATACTTTGTGGCATATTTCCAAACACAACAATCTAGAGGTCTCTATCCACCAACAAGTCTTCCATTTTGAGTTTCCACATCTCAAAATTGCCGCCATTGAATTTTTCAATTTCTACTCTACTTGATGTACTCGCCATCTCAAATAGTAGACTCAGTAATTGGTTCTCCCTTTGCAATAATCCCATTGAAATAGGATTAGGAAAAAAAACCAACCCTACTCACAAGGATAACACAACTGGCCATGCTCTGATACCACTTGAAAGGAAAAGAAATAGTTGCAGAATACGCTTTCTTAATGCAAGATCCTTAGAAGAGAAGTGATTGCTTGCGTTTGAGATGCACATTCATAGTATAATAGTAAAGACAAAAATAAAACACACACACAAAGATAACATCGAATATATGTGGGAAAACCCTTACGGGAGAAAAACCCACCACACCAAGTGAAGTCACTTTGTATTACAGTAAACAATTACATATAGAGTTACAAACTTCACTCTTAGATGTTAGCTCACAACAACATTACTTAGTCAACCTCCTCATAGACTTCAGTTTAATACATTCACTATTACAATACTTCTACAACATACAAATTAATTCGTACTTACACCATCACCTTCATCTCTATGCCTTATATTTCGCCTGTTACAATCAACAACCAATGGGGTGTATTTAATTACATGCTTCACTGACAAGCAGTATCGATCTCTGATCAAACCACTCTACAATGATGCATCGGGTTGCCCCAACATTAAATCCTATTACAGAGAATTACCTAAATCTAGAATTTGTTAACCCCTGAATCAGATCTTACAATTAATGCTTACATATCGCTTTCAAATATTATAACTTTCGACCAATAATTATTGATTTACAACAATGATGTAAAATCAATGAGTGAGATTGCGCCATGTGTTGTAATGCCATTCATCCATCACTTTGACTATTGAGTCAGACTGACTAACTATTCCCCAAGCTCCTTCTACCGCGCTATCACTCGCTATTCAACCAACCCTCGTGGTGATGCGGTATACCACGCTACCGCCTGACATAGACAAAGCCTCCATGGTATAGTGGTATACACACCACACTACTGCCTTAGAGCCGAAAGACCCCCACGGTATGGCAGTGCCATCGCACTATTGCGACATAGCCAAAAGACCACCGCGGTATGGCGGTAAACATTGATGTCGATTGCCACGGTTCACCGCACTGTCGCACCTTAACCGAAAGACCTCCGTGGTAAGGAGGTAAACATCCATGCCAACTGCCAAGTTCACTGTGCCACCTCTAGGGGAGAAGATGGACTCCATGGTATAGTGGTAACACCGCCCAACCACCAAACAAAGTAAAGAGTTCCGCAGTATGGTGGTGCCACTGCCCAATCACTAGATAGACTGAAGAGCCTCACGGTAAGGCAGTAAACCATGCAACCATGCCACCTCCAAAGGCTCCCAATGGTCAAATGGTAAAGGCATGAACATAAGTTAATTTTCCAAGACTTAATCAGAAGTGCAAGCCAACAAGTTGAGGCACCTTTTTCCAACACATTCCACCCACTAATTGGGACCAACCACAAGAAAGAGGTCTATATAAAAAAAAGAGAAAATTATTGAATCAAAAGAATCGACAAAGAAAAATGGACAAGAAAAATTCAAATGGATACCAAAGCAAAAGAAAAATCATCCCTATCACACTCCATTAGCCAAAGAAACCATGGGGAAAAAGAAAAAAGGGAAGTTCATCCATTAGAACTATCCATCGATACAAAAGAAAGCTTCAAGAGCGACCTACAAGGTATATCAAGAATTTGGTCCCAATCAAATCTCCATATCCACCCATCATTGCTCATCATCCCAAGTTTGGAGAATTAAAGATTCCAAATTGTCGACCAACCCATTTGCATCTCATATCCCTTAATGCATTGTACCATTCACTTCGACATCCATGGTATCTGACTCTCGTATTGAACATGTATTGGCAATAAATCTTTATCATAAGAAATCTAAGGGCACTCTACTGCAATGTGCACATCTAGGTAAGATTAACTCTGATATTGACAAAGCAAATAAGAGAATCCAGGGGTTACAGTCAAGCACCCATATCTTAGCAAAGAAACTCCTCCAAGTAGGATATCATTGGCACATCATGACAACAACATCTATATCAGCACTACTAGCTTCTACATTAGCACCTCTAGGTGGTACAACATGAGCATAAACTTTCAAAAAAAAAATAAAAATAAAGAAATCAAGAAAATAGTCAAGAGAAAAATTGTCCTTCAGTGAAAACCATTTTGGTGGTGCTTTGGACAAGTACCATGATGAAAACCTAGCAAAAATATGTCATGAGTAGAATTGAGCATCTATGTGCACCATTTTATGTGGAATCATTTCATCCCATCCATAATAAATCTCACATTCCATCCATCTTATCCATAATAAATCCATGATTCATTATCCAATCCATTTTCATCCAATCTAACTTTTCTTGATCTTGGAAAAGGTTCGGTATGTACTTCACACTTGCTTATGGTAAACATCTTGACATGGGTCACTATCATTGGTCCTATCCGAACCAAAATTATCTGAGCCATGAGGCATTTTCCAAAGAGACATACTCTATTCAAACATGTTATCCTATCACAAGATAATCCTTGGCATCCTTCACATACCTATCCATCAATCCATTTATTTATCCATGCATCCACCCATATCATTCCATACACTATTATAAATTGGGGGTAGATACTTACATCTTGCTTCAGGAATAAATCTTTAGCCATATCCTATAACTTATGTGGCGATCTAAACATTTGCAAAACACAAAATCAAATTGGTCAAATCATTTGTAAGCAAAAATATAAATCACTAGCCCATGAAACATTTTGATGAGAATATGTTCCTTATCAAGCTTTATATTTTATCAAACATCAATCCAAACAATCAATATCAGTTACATATACCGTGCACCTCAACATCACATCAAATCATTCTAATATATCTTGTTCCAAGCCTAGCTTCAAAGTATTGATCTATCGGGGCTGACCCCATAGTGTAACGGTTAAGTTGAACAGACTATAGTTGGGCGGTCTAAGGTTCGAATCTCATGACCTGCACCAGTGGAGCAAAAGCTTAAATTCAACTTCAACACCATCGGGTCTGATGGAGCAAAAGCTTACAGACAATTTTGACACCATTGGGTTGCAAGGATGTGGCTGATTCCAAGGTGCTGCCCCTTAGCAGTGATTTACCAAACAATAAAAATATTGATCTATCTTATCCAATCAATCGATCACCATCTCAGGATATATCATTTCCCAATCCTCATGTTGTTCAACACTATCCTTGCATTATTGAGCATCCTCAACAATTTTATCACTATTGGTAATTGTTAACAATTTTTTGCTACAACTCAAATGGTGGAGCTGATTTAAATATTGTTATATTTTAAAGTGGAAATGCAGTTATTTCTAAATAAGCTTGAGTGTTGTTTTGCAATTCATTTTATTTCATCAAGTGATAGTTGTGTAGGTGTTTTGAGAAATTGAGTTTCGAAGTATCATTCATGTTTTTGCATAAACCAAATAGAGTGCATAACTGAGTACATAATAGATGAAGCATAATGCTTTCATTTATTTCATGAAGTGATGCATATTTACATAAGTCATTTGATTGCGAGAATACAAATGCTAGTACAATCTTGCATTTTAATGCTTTTCTTTCAGAATGGAAATGAAAGAAAAAAATTAAACATCCACACAAGTCGTGGTTTTAGCCGTTTCTATTCATAACAGGAAAGGAAATATGCAACTGAAAATAAAAGGCAAATAACATTAGATATATCCTTCATTGCTTGAGTTGGTCTTCGGTTGGTTTCTTGAAGCTAGCTCCTTTCTGTTTCCGCTTCGGAATGTGCCTGCAAGTTTGAGAAGGGTGTCAATTAAGAGCTCGGGATATGAATAATACTACATGTTGTACTAACAGAGATATATTTCAATCCTTACAGTGTAGAGAAACAACTAATGGAAAGAGCAAAAGAATGAACTGAAAAAAGAGAAAGCATCATCATCATTCTTTGTTTTTTTTGTGCTAACACTATTTGTTTCCTTGTGCAGGTATAAGAAAAGCCATGTAGCTGATTATATTTTGAAGACCAAGCACATGGGGAAAATAGACTCCCACAAGGGAAGAGCTCGACATGCTGCCCTTATATGTTATAAGAGGGCCGAGAGAGGAAGATGCAATCATCATGCTCTTCTGAGCTTTACAACTGAACAAGTAATTAAACTACCATGCATTTATAACAATCAGATCAACATATGGAAGTGAAAATTGCAAATGAATGATAATTGGACAGCTTTTTTTAGCTGAAACTATCAATCTATCATGTTTTTTCTGAAAGGTTTGGTTCTGCTATCATAATACTATTTTGCTGTTTTTAAGACTGTTCACTTTATACTGTTGTTTCATATTTTCTGTTTTGGAACAACAATGTTCTATCTCTTAACAATGATAGTGAACATGGATACATATGCCTCATCAATTGAATATTGATCGATAAAGTAAGCAAGTACATGATTCAAAAGGTAAATGAAGCATAAAAAGGCATGAAGAGTGCCAGATGGAAGAATGCAACAAGAATTTGAAGTGTTTTGTTGCTTATCATTCAAGTTATTAATTGTCCTCCATCAGAATCAATGGAGATGTCTTATACAAAAGGTAGTTTGTGTTTCATTCAAAGAGAGCATCTTTTTACACAATGCAAAGTTTATGAAATTTATGCCTTGACAGGTAAGGAAACAAACTGGAAAGTAAATGGAGCATGCATAGGATTTTTATTTTTTTAATGCCTAGATGTGTTTTATCTCTTAAATGTTGTTAATCAAATGAGATGAAAGGATTTCCAAATAAAATACAATAGGTTTGAAGTGTAGGAAGTTGTGTGAGAATTTTAATGCAAAACACATTTTCTTCAAAATATCAATTACCCACGTTCAAACTGCTTAATACAAATGCAGATTTATTATGGTTTCTTGAATACCCTTGTGAGCATTTATTTTAAAATACAATTTTCTTCAAGATAGTGAATACCCACATTGGGGTTTAAGTTTTAAGTACAAGTTCTACAATTTCCAGCAGGTACCCATATTGGGTTTTGACAAAATATAGAAATGGAAGGATTCTCTCAAGATTTATAAGAATCCATATACATAATTTTACTCAAGTGCAGATTTTATTCATATAAAGAAGTACAAACATGGGGTTTCATAAGGGTGCAGATTTGCCATGTTTTTTTCAAAATACCCATATGAGGGTTTTGAAAATAAAATACATACAATTCATTTTCTAGATTATCCATGAGTGTTTTTTACAAAAATGCCTGATATGCATCATAGGTCGAACCCAGTATGGAGTTTCAGTTACTCTTTTAGGAAAAAATGACGAGAGCCTGTTTAAGTTTTGCTTCATAGCAGATCAAAATCTGAGCACAAAGAACCAAGAAAAACAAGTGTATGAATGCATATTTTTATAGTTAAAAGCCAGAGCTAAGCATTCATGGCACGACCAGTCTATAGGCCTGCATTTTTTTAGGAAATAACAATCATTTTTTATAGAGATAAAGCTCATAGGCTTTAGTTTGATAAATAAAAATGCAGAGGAAGGATGGAGCAAGGAGGAGTTTACCTTGTGATTGATGTAAAAGAACACATAAAGCCACACCCAAGCTCATTTGGAGCTCACAATGCATGGGTCGGTTTCACCAATGGTGGCCAAGGTGGAGTTAAGAAAGCACAGAGAATAAATAATACAAGAAAAAACAAAGATGAGTAGAAGAGAAGCCATGGCCTTAAGAGGCTATTCTAGTTTTCAAAAAAAATGGAGAGAGATCACAATGTTAAGAAATCAACTTACCATGAGTTGCAGAGAGGGGTCGACCAGAATGGAGAATAAATATGAAGCCATCAAATCATTTCCAAGCTGCAAATCAAGCTCATGCATGGCGACACCTTCTTTCCTAGGCAGAGCCAAAGTCTCCATTCTCAAAATGCAAAATGTTAGGGCATGCCTTGTGTTTTGTTCATTAGTGTTTATGAAATCCCTAAGTCGACTTTAGGGGTGTTTGCTTAAGTTTAGGATATTTATTAATGCCCAAGTAATATGCCTATGATGGCCGACTCATATAGTCTAAGGCATTTCATCCTATGTTATACCTTGGTGAAGGCTTCATGCCTTATTTTCATTTTGATTAATTTTATAGAAATTAATTGAAAATGTTTTTGCCTTAGTACTATTTATCACATTGATTTTGGAAAGAATCAATTAATATTGATAGGAGTATGTCTTAGGTTTTTGTTTATTTTAATTGTTTTTAGAGAAAACAATTAAACATGTAATAAGGAGTATTATATTTTTATGATTTTTTCTAGAAAAAAATCAAACTTTATAAAGGGAGATATAAGCTATTGTTTGCTAAAGATTTTGAAATCTTTAATTGCAAAAGATAGAATATTGTAAAATTGCATGTTGTATAGTAGAAGCAAAGCAATACTTTATAAATTGTTTTGTTTTCTTGCTATTTTTAGCAGTTGAGCATTGACTTTTCTTCTTGGTCGGAATTGAGTTTCCAGTTGGAGAGATAAGGTGTTTTCCTTGCTTTAAAAATATTTTTTTTCCTATTTTTAGAAGCCTGACAGTTTGTGCATGCAAAAAGCAAGACTTTCCACTTTTGTGCTAACTTGTTGAACAGTTTTTGGGACCTTTTCCTTGAGTTTTTTTCAAGAGCTCAGATTAGGGTTTGAGAGATATATCTTTGAAGAAAACTTAGGGGTTTTCTAGTTAAGTTCATTTTTCTTGCTCTTACACATTTTTGAGCTTGAAATTGTTTTTTTACTCGGTTGAGATTTTGGCATACTCCTACAGTTGAATAAAAACAACATTCCTACTTATCATTTTGTGTGTTTATTTGCAGTTTCAGTTTGATGCTATCTTGTGATTTTTGTTTAAGGAGTCCTTGTTACGTCCTAAGACTGTAGTTTTGATGCAGAGAAGTTCAAGGATACAGGTTGCATGTCATATTTTAAATCAGATCTTCATGCAAATCATTTATGTAAAATTTTTCATGAGAGGTTGTGAGATTGTGTTGTTTTCCTAAAAACTGTTTGCGAGGAAAATCCAGAATAATCATTAGTTTACCATTAAGTATTGAAAATCATTTCAAAATAATAGGTTTTAATATGTTGTTACTCTCTATCCCTTTTCCCAAGAAAGACCTTTAGAATAGGATCATCATACGGAGAACCAACTCACTCTGGAGATTCTCTTTTCTTATAGATTACCCACGTCTAGAAAGAGTTTCCATGTTGCAAGAAATAGTCTGATTTTTTGCAAATCTAATGGGGTGCATATTTGATTGCTAACAATTTTTGGCACGCCTAGTGGGACTCTAAAAATCAGTTTCAGAGAAGTTTTAATTTTAAAAAAATTGTTGTTTGGTGTATGTAGGAGGTTTCTCAACCTTTTGGAGGCTTGTTCAATATACCTGGCGACTTCGACTTCTGATTTTACATGTAGACCTAGTGCAACCTACGCATGAGAAAGGTACAAACCAGATCAAGTGCTGGTTTGTTTTAAAAGCCTAAATTTTGTTTTTTTTAGCTTATGAATAAATATGTGAAAGCTTCATGATAATGTGTCATATCATCCACTATACCACGATCACGCTATTGGTTTCAATATTATGAGCTTTCAAAATCAGCATGCCCAATATTACCACCCACCCACCCTTGCTCATTTTTCATCTCAACCCTCATATGTTCAAACTCAGCCCCAAGATATTCAAGTTTTGAGCTTCAAAGATATAAGGCTGAACTACGAAAGGGAGATGAGTGATATAGTGAGCCAAATAAATTTGATTTATCAGCAGGAGGAGATGGAAAGCATAAAGAGCACGCTGCTTGACTACATGAGACAGTTGGAGGAGATCAAGAAGCAACAAGAGTATAATTAGCTACAGGAAGAGATGGCTTATCAAACCTATCTTCATGAGCAGGAGTTGGAAGCCCAAAGAATATAGTTTGAGGAGAATTTGGAGAGGGAGGCGACTGCACAAACAAATATTATTCTTGCTTAGTTTCAAAGGCAGGAAGCCCAAGCAACTCTTGCCATTCCGGAGAATCCCATTCAAGAAGACGAAGTTGGTTCACAACAAAAGGTTTTTGTTGGGTTTGTTTCATTGGAGCAACAAATTATTGAAGATTATTTTGAAGTCTCTAGCTGGTATAGTGATGAAGAGGAGCTTGAAAATTGGGAACAACTGCTAGAAAGGAAAGAGAAGGCTATAGTCGAAGAGCTACAAATTCCAGATCAAGGAATGGTTGGAGGTTCACAAGTTGTAGCTGATTTATTTAATGAATTGCCATTTTTTGTTGAAGACAACATGCAGGCCCCTAACTTACCGGCTGAGGACATCCAACCTTTTCAAGGTGACTTTATGCTTGATTGTCAGGATCCTGACTATTCCACTTGTAGAGAGCTTGTCGCTTTGCTAAATTCTAATAGCAATCAAATGCCTAGTTCTGGGCAGCAAAATAGTGAAATTCGTTCAGACAACATATTGATCCATGAGCAAATAAATGAGGGCAACTCAATTGTGGAGGAGCATGAGTTTGAATGCATGATTCAACCAAGGTGGGGAGCAGTTGTGGAGGCAGTTGACAAGAGTGCAATCAAAAGAAACAATTCCAATCTTGTCTTATCGACAGGATGTCCAATTAGATACATTGCTAGAATGGAGGTCAACAAGGAGGTTCCCATCATGGTTGAACCCAAGCATGGAATTACAGTTGAAGGAGAACAAATTCAGGACACTTCGCCACCATGGGTAAGTAATGATTATATTCCATATGAAGAGGTTAGTAGGCTTGTATACATTCTTCAAGGTGTCATACAACTATCTCATGGCCTTTCTTCCATTGTTATTTTTCCTATAGTTGTCCAACATCATGTAAAGCATCAGATTTTCTGTAGAAAAGGTAGCTATTTCAGCCAACTAGTGAATGGTTTCGTTTGACCAGATCCTTTGGCTGGTTATAGTAGTTTAGAATTAGTGTTGCTGCAAATAAGTGTGTTACACACATTTGTTTTTAGTAGTTTTCTTTCCCTAAGCACTGATGCGCATTTTCCAATTGGCCATCAGGGCCTGTTAGTTTTCTTTCAGCATTGTTTTTTGTTGTTGTTGTTGTTGTTGTTTGGAGTATTGTTGTTTAAGGTTTTATGAGTTTCATGAAGGGACAGTTTTGACTCCGCACCCAATGGAGTTTTCAAAGGCAATTGATCTATGCTTAGTTGGCAAGCATCTAGTAGAAATCGCCAAAATGTTACCATTTTTTTGCTACAACTCAAATGGTGGAGCTGATTTAAAGATTGTTATATTTTAAAGTGGAAATGCAGTTATTTCTGAATATTCTTGAGTGTGGTTTTGCAATTCATTTTATTTCATGAAGTGACAGTTGTGCAAGTGTTTAGAGAAACTGAGTTTTGAAGTATCATTCATGTTTTTGCATAAACCAAATAGAGTGCAGAATTGAGTATACAAATGATAAAGCAGAATTCTTTCATTTATTTCATGAAGTCATGCATATTTACATAAGTCATTTGATTGCAAGAATAAAAATACTAGTACAATCTTGCATTTTAATGCTTTTCTTTCAGAATGGAAATGAAAGAACAAAATTAAACATCCACACAAGTCGTGGTTTTAGCCGTTTCCATTCATAACAGGAAAGGAAATATACAACTGAAAATAAAAGGAAAATAACATTAGACATCCTTCATTGTTTGAGTTGGTCTTCTATTGGTTTCTCGAAGCTGGCTCCTTTTTGTTTCTACTCCCGAATGTGCCTGGAAGTTTGAGAAGGGTGTCAATTAAGAGCTCGGGATATGAATAATACTACATGTCATACTAATAGAGATATATTTCAATCCTTACAGTGTAGAGAAACAACTAATGGAAAGAGCAGAAGCATGAAATGAAAAAAGAGAGAAAGCATCATCATCATTCTTTATTTTTTTTGTGCTAACATTGTTTGTTTCCCTATGCAGGTATAGGAAAATCCATGTAGTTGATTATCTTTTGAAGACCAAGCATGTGGGGAAAACGGACTCCCACAAGGGTAGAGACTGACATGCTGCCCTTATATGTTACAAGAGGGTCGAGAGAGGAAGATGCAATCATCATGCTCTTCTGAGCTTTACAACTGAACAAGTAATCAAACTACCATGCATTTATAACAATCAGATCAACATATGGAAGTGAAAATTGCAAATGAATGATAATTGGACAACTTGTTTTAGTTGAAACTATCAATCTATCATGTTTTTCTAAAAGGTTTGGTTCTACTGTCATAATACTATTCTGTTACTTTTAAGACTGTTCACTTTATAGTGTTGTTTCATATTTTTTGTTTTGGAACAACAGTGTTCTATCTCTTAATAATGATAGTGAGCATGCATACATATGCCTCATCAATTGAATATTGATCGATAAATTAAGCAAGTGCATGATTCAGAAGGTAAATGAAGCATAGAAAGGCATGAAGAGTGCCAGATGGAAGAATGCAACAAGAATTTGAAGTCTTTTGTTTCTTATCATTCAAGTTATTAATTGTCCTCCATCAAAATCAATGGAGATGTCTTATACAAAAGGCAGTTTGTGTTTCATTCAAGGAGAGCATATTTTTACACAGTGCAAAGTTTATGAAATTTATGCCTTGATAGATAAGGAAACGAACTAGAAAGTAAATGGAGCGTGCACAGGAATTTAAGAAAAAAAAAAGCCCAGATGTGGTTTATCTCTTAAATTTTGTTAATTAGATGAGGTAAAAGGATTTCCAAAAAAAATACAGTAGGTTTGAAGTGCAGGAAGCTGTGTGAGAATTTTAACACAAAACATATTTTATTCAAAATATCAATTACCCACATTCAGACTGCTTAATACAAATGCAGATTTATTATGGTTTCTTGAATACCCTTGTGAGAATTTGTTTTAAAATACAATTTTCTTCAAGATACCGAATACCCACATTGGGGTTTAAGTTTTAAGTACAAGTTCTACAATTTCTAGTAGGTACCCATATTGGGTTTTGACAAAATACAAAAATGGAAGGATTCTCTCAAGATGTATAAAAACCCATATACAAAATTTTACTCAGGTGCATATTTTCTTCAGATAAAGAAGTACCCACATGGGGTTTCATAAGGGTGCAGATTTGCCATGTTTTTTTCAAAATACCCATATGGGGGTTTTGAAAATAAAATACGTATAGTTCATTTTCCAGATTATCCATGAGTGTTTTTTATAAAAATGCCTGATATGCATCATGGGTCGAACCCAACATGGAGTTTCAGTTACTCTTTTAGGAAAAAATGAGGAGAGCCTTTTTAAGTTTTGCTTCATAGAAGATCAAGATCTGAGCACAAAGAACCAAGAAAAACAAGTGTATGAATGCATATTTTTATAGTTAAAAGCCAAAGCTAAGCATTCATGGCATGACTAGTCTATAGGCCTGCATTTTTTTAGGAAATAACAATAATTCTTTACAAAGATAAAGCTTGTAGGCTTTAGTTTGATAAATAAAAATGCAGAGGAAGAATGGAGCAAGGAGGAGTTTACCTTGTGATTGTTGTACAAGAATAGATAAAGCCACGCCCAAGCTCATTTGGAGCTCACAATGCATGGGTCAGTTTCACCAAAGGCGGCCAAGGTGGAGTTAAGAAAGCACAAAGAATAAATAATACAAGAAAATCAGAGATGAGTAGAAGAGAAGTCGCGACCTTAAGAGGATATTTTGGTCTTCAAAAACAATGGAGAGAGATCACAATGTTAAGAAATCAACTTACCACGAATTGCAGAGAGGGGTCGACCAGAATGGAGGAGAAATATGAAGCCATCAAAGCCTTTCCAAGCTGCAAATCGAGCTCATGCATGGCGACACCTTCTTTCCTAGGCAGAGCCAAAGTCTCCATTCTCAAAATGTGAAATGTTAGGGCATGCCTTGTGTTTTTTTCATTAGGGTTTCTGAAATCCCTAAGTCGACTTTAGGGGTGTTTGCTTAAGTCTAGGATATTTATTAATTCCCAAGTAATATGCATATGATGGTCGACTCATATAGTCTAAGGCATTTCATCCTATGTTATACCTTGGTGAAGGCTTCATGCCTTATTTTCATTTTGATTAATTTTCTAGAAATTAATTGAAAATATTTTTGCCTTAGTACTATTTATTAGATTGATTTTGGAAAGAATCAATTAATATTGATAGGAGTATGTCTTAGGTTTTTATTTATTTTAATTGTTTTTAGAGAAAACAATTAAACATGTAATAAGGAGTATTATATTTTTATGATTTTTTTTAGAAAAAAATCAAACTTTATAAAGGGAGATATAAGCTATTGTTTGCTAAAGATTTTGAAATCTTTAATTGCAAAAGATAGAATAATTGTAAAACTGCATGTTGTAAAGCAGAAGCAAAGCAATACTTTATAAATTGATTTGTTTTCTTGCTATTTTTAGCAGTTGAGCATTGAATTTTCTTCTTGGTCGGAATTGAGTTTCCAGTTGGAGAGATAAGGTGTTTTCCTTGCTTTAAAAATAGTTTTTTCCTATTTTTAGAAGCCTGACAGTTTGTGCATGCAAAAAGTGAGACTTTCCACTTTTGTGTTGACTTATTGAACATTTTTTGGGACCTTTTCCTTGAGTCTTTTTCAAGAGCTCGGATTAGGGTTTGAGAGATATATCTTTGGAGAAAACTTAGGGGTTTTCTAGTTCAGTTCATTTTTCTTTCTCTTACACATTTTTGAGCTTGAAACTATTTTTGTACTCGGTTGAGATTTTGGCATACTCCTATAGTTGAATAAAAACAACATTCCTTCTTATCATTTTGTGTGTCTATTTGTAGTTTCAGTTTGATGTTATCTTGTGATTTTTGTTTAAGGAGTCCTTGTTATGTCCTAAGACTATATTTTTGATGCAGAGAAGTTCAAGGATACAGGTTGCATGTTGTATTTTAAATCAGATCTTCATACAAATCATTTATGTAAAAAATTTCATGAGAGGTTGTGAGATTGTGTTGTTTTCCTAAAAATTGTTTGAGAGGGAAATCCAGAATAATCATTAGTTTACCATAAAGTATTGAAAATCATTTCAAAATCATAGGTTTTAATATTCTATCACTCTCTATCCCTTTTCCCAAGAAATACCTTTAGAATAGTATCATCATACGGAGAACTAGCTCACTCTGGAGATTCTCTTTTCTTATAGATTACCCTCATCTGGAAAGAGTTTCCATGTTGCAACAGATAGTCCGATTTTTTGCAAACCTGACGAGGTGCATATCTGATTGCTAACAGTAATATAATCAATTGGATCAATCAATATTAGCTTGGTTTTCAACAAAATCCTAAAATAGATCACTGAAATTTGTCACATATCCATACATTTTTCAACATCATGTGAAAAATCCAAAACATCTAAAACATATCAAAAATCCCAAAACAAGTCAAAAAGTCAAGAAATCAAAATAAAAAACAACACCATGTCGAACTATGTGGCCTCTATGTTTATAACGTAGGTAAGGCTAATCTTTGATGACCTAGGTCAGTCCCTTTTAAGTCTTGGCCAAAACTCAAAAAACACCAAAACGTTTGGAAAATTTGAAAACCAAAAAACATTGGAAAACATTCAAAAATCCTAAACAACCTCAAATAATAAAAAAACCCTAAACATTCACATAAACATTCAAAAATACCAAAAAAAACCTCAAAACATTACAAAAATACCAAAAACATTGAAATATTCCAAAAAGTTCAAAATCACCCATCCCTTTTCGCTTGCACTTGCAATAAAACTTCATCCATAATAAATTGATTCTCACACTCACCCTTTGGTATCACAAACAAAAAACAAGTAAAACAATCAACAAAACTAGAACCTTTAAATGCAAAAGTCACTGTTGATCATTATTAAACATGTCAATCAAACCTTATATCAATGACCTTTCAAACAACCTATCAAACCTGCCACCATCCACTAACATGTTCTAGGGTGCATCCTTCCTATAATAGGCATTACCTTTGGAAATCACTTTGGATACTTATCCTAAAACAAAACACACCCTTTGACAAGAGATATAGGCAACATTGACTATTTATTCATTTTGATCTTGTCTTATGATTTATTTTGTTGACCCATCCATTCCTAGGACCCCTCATTGATGTCTAAACAATTTAGAGAGAAAGGAATAAGGCATCAATCATTATCTTTTGTTTGTTGTGCTTGTGGGATGTTCTTGTAAAATAACTTTGGCGAATACTTACTTTGTTTTGTGTAGGGAGGTTGTTTTGAATAGATTGTTGACTATTATGTATTCTTTGGTCTGAAATGTTTTAAACTTCTAAACTACATTCCAATGTGGTTTTCATATGTCAAGGTGTGAACAAGGATTATCCTATCAATTTGCAGAGTTCAAGTCCATTGCACTAATACAACACCATCCTGGTTATCAATACCTTGACACATCGTGTCTATGTGTTATATCAAAAAAATAAGGAATGAAGGGCCAAAGTATCCCAATCCCTCAAAAGAGCATATCATCACTCTCATCACCATATCTAATTATCTCAAATGATCATAGGATTTCTGGACTTCTGAATCAATCTCAAAATCAATGGTTAATCCATCCATCTTATTCTTCTTATTCTTTAATCTTTACTAACAATTCTATCTAGGCATCAAATCTATGTGATATATCAAAATATACATGAGGCTACCTATGGCTGATAACTATCTATACAACATAAAATATGTCTACATCAGACATCTGAGCTTTCTAGTCCTCTTTGAGCTGAACCTATGTTGAAGCTTTATTGCGACATTGATCCAAAATTTTAAATGTTTGCCCAATCTCTCAAGGGGGTAGGGTACCAGCTTAATTCCTTTCACTGGGGAAACAATGGAGCATCTAAAAACGTTAAGAATTTTTATTTTATTTTATTTGAGCAGTAGCATTAATCTGAAAAGCGTCAGTCTTTGAACCAATGTAACAAGTACCTAGCTTCAAAGAGGGGCAAGATGTAGACACTTAAAATTGTCCTGAATGGTATTACACACTTGAATTTGATTACTAATATCATTTCATCCTAAAAATTCATCTTCTTTTCGCTTGTTTGCTTAAATAAGCCTAGTTATTTAATTAAATGCATCATTTTCATCTATTAATCTAATTAATTTAGTTAGGTTAATTCACCCCCTTTCACATTCACCTTTTCATCTTGTTTAATTGAAAAATCAGATTATTTAATTTAAACACCTTATACCCTCTCATTTTATTAAATAATCTAAATCATTTAATTAAATGTCATTTGCATCCCCTTTTCATTAAATAAATAAATTATTTAATGAGAAGTATTTTCCCTTCAACTTGCACAATTAAAACTTAGTTTTAATTAGAAAATTAATAATTTTTCTCACCCATCCACTTGCATAGGGAATATTGCAAAGGATTATTCTTCTATTTGGCTCCAAAAATGGAATATTCTTTCCTAAAAAACTTTGTAACAAACTTTCAAAGTTGTTAGAAAGTGTTTGTTTGAGTCATTGTGAGCCCTTGATGGTTTCTTTGATCTATATGGTCTTTGATTCTCATCCATTGATGAGAATCCTTGATATATGTGTTCACCCTTGATTCCTTCTTGACCATTGATTGATCCTTTTCATCTTGACCACTGATTCTTCATTTTCTCTCTTATAAATACTTCACCCTTTAGAGAGAAATGGATCCACTTCCATCAAAGCAAAGCTATGTTGCCCCTTTGAATACTATCTTTATTCATACTTGCACCATTATCAAGCTTTTTCATCCTTTTCATCCACCCATAGCATTGTTTTATCAAATTTAGCTTAGTTTACAATAATGGAGTTCAGTTAAACGCTCATTTTATCCAAGGTATTGAGAAGGGGTCGTTATTCCACATCAATATGACACCACTCCCCCAATGGGATAAAGTTTGGAGTTCTAGATTAGGTTTATTTCAAGATTTCACATTTATTTCATGTTTAGTTTAATGGTTTCTTGGTTTTTGAAGCTTTTGAACATCTCATTGGGATTGTAGCTTGAGGGGTTAAATAATGCTTAAATTCATTAGGATCTGGTGTATTTAGACTATACCATGATTACAATCACATATATACACAAATATATATGTATATTAATATATATGTTTATACGTGTTACACCCCAATTGTGTAATTACTATTTACTATTACTATGTAGGATGAAATGCGAATGTAATGTGAATTATGGAGATGAATAAATTATGCTTGTAACTTGTTATCAATATGAATGTTATCTCATTTGATGTTATCTCAGTTGATGTTATTCATGGGGAAATAATGCATATATGTGAAAGGATGGTTTTTGAATTATTATTATAACTTTGGAGATGTTTATGTATACTGCATATGTTGTGAACAATTGACTTGCATGTGCATGTGTTAGTGGATGCAAGTATGTGTTCCATCCCTCTAGGTGAAGGGGAAGTATCACTCAAGAGAAGATCTTGGTCAAATAAATGGTAACGTAAACTATCTGAGCATACACACATCATAGTAGATTGGTTGACTCTAGATATAGAAGTGGGAAGTTGGTAAGTCATCACTAGTTTGAAGTATCTACATTAGTAAAGGTCTTGTTTACTATTGAGTGCATTATTGGGTGATGTTCATATGTTTGAGTTTTTGAGACCTCCCTTATTTTACTGTGCTTGACTATATGGTTGAATGAGTAATAGGATATATGCATATGTCAGCATACACATATGATGACATATGTATAAGATATATATGTATAAATGTTATTATGATGTTATGTGTCTTTGAGCTTTCCGTCGATACATATTTACATCAAAAGTATGCATGTATAGAAGTACATATTTATATTGATCCATATGAGAGCATAATCATATGCATGTATGTGTAAGTGGAAATACTTACAAACATACTCACACGTAGGAATCAATTATATATGAATATATACTTAAATGGATGTATGTATCGACGAGGATGTGATATGATAGGGGTAACCTGATATATGTGTGTGTATAACCACATGTTCATAATCATTCAATATCAAATGGATTACTTGATTATCATATTGCTATATAATGTATACGATAATACACTTGTAAGCATTAATGCTTATCAGAGAAGTGTACATATATAAGTATATGTGTATGAATATACAAACGTATTATTATTTATGGAATATGATAAAAAAGAGATACATTTGAATATAGAATGGATATATATATATATATATATATATATAATATATATATATAGGGAATGATTTCATGGGTATATATAATAATGCATATATAATATAATGGAAAAATTATATGTATATTATTATATATATATAGATTTGATGAGAGAATGCTTTTAAAAGAGGTGCATAAGTAGAAAGTGCTAACCCCATCCTTAGTGCATTACTTGCAATGTGTGATATATATGGAAACTAAAATATCACAGATAATGGTGAGAATGAAGGATTAACTACCACACACCATATCAAGTGGAGAATAAGTTAAAAATAAATACAAAAACTATAGAGGCATGTGTATGGAATTTATACACAGTAGTGTAATATGCATATAATGCTTAAAGTAATAGTGTTGTCTTTAAACCATAGTTGAGGGATTTAGAAAAACATGTGAAGTTTCTATCAATATATACCATGTACAAACCTTGCACAAGGAGGATGCCTTATATGTTGGAGATTGACCATCTTAGGCAATGAATAACAATGATTATAAGGCTATATAAATGGATTTTGAAGTCGATTATCATGAATAACGTAGAGGCTGATAGAAGTTGCTTATGATTGTTTTGTGAAGTTGATTCTCACTCTTTCTGCCACATGATATGAAACACTTATATTACATTTTGAGTTGTTATTAATGTCAATGGACTTGTCGACGCTTTAGTAAAGATTAGCTTTGACTTAGTAAACATATTTTCTATGATGTTTACATTTGTTGGAGACTTTGTCAAACATATTTATCAGCTTAATCCGACTCATCTCCTATGCAAGTTGATGGATTCTTGTTGTTAAGAATTGGTAGTTGACTATTTCTTTTGGCAATGAAACCGCACCAAACAAGAGGGAGTGTGGTTGAAGTTGGCGTCACCTCTAGAAACAAAGGTATTGTAGATGTCTTCAATTTGAATTGAACATATGTAGATTGAATGTCTTTATATTTTTGTCAATAAGCAAGTTGACTTGTAGGTATTTATGTTGAGTATTAAGCTAGGAAGTCACCACCTTTCTGCAATGTATCATGTGTTGCTTTGCATGGAGCTTATTGTCCATTAATATTCCTAAACTATAGGCTATGAGGTTATAAAGTTTCTCTATAAATAGCTAAGCCTTTTCATTTGGAAGAGACACATTCTTCCAAAAGATTACACATCTTTTAAAATTCCTATTTCTGCATTATTTCCAACCATACTTTGTTTTATATTGTGAGAGAGAAAGGGAGTGAGTTCTATTAATTTTGTGAGGAAGTTGATTTGAGAGAAGCTATCAACTTGAGAGATAGAGTTTCTTTGTAACATTCTTGTGAAGTTGATTATCAAGCTTGTTGTTGTTGGAAAGGGTTCCATTGTTGCCATTTGTTAAGATAAGCGATAATAGGCATGGGGATCTCTTCTTCTTGTTATTTTACTTTTGAATGACATGTCTTGCATGCATGGATGATATGTCTTTTCCCAGTATGTATATTAGAGAAATTAGAGTGTTTTGAAAAGGAAATTGAAGCTTTTATGATATTTTCATATTGTGTTTTTTAAGTACTCCATAGTAGGAGATGGGTGTTTATCATAGGTATTATATACTAGGCTTGATTGAACACAAAAGGCACATATGGTACGCTTAGCTAAGTTATTGATTTAACTAGGAAAGCTTGTGTTTACTCCCAGGATATACAATCCAACATGGGAGGGAGTTTGTGTATTTACTTGTAAGTAGGTTTATTCCAAGTAGATTAATATGGTGATAGGTTATCTCTGGGATGAAGGACTATCCATTGAAGGAAATACCTATGCGTAGCTTAAGATAGCCTTAAGTCAAATCAGCCATGAGTAGTGTATGTGATAGATGACATTCATTTGAAGTATTGAATGAGAACATTTTTTCGCCAAAGTAGTGTGAATGTTCAAGACTCCACTCTAGATTGTGTGACTACCGAGACTACACTGTTAGTTCACTGTGATCTGGTATTACATGCTAGTTCAAGATTGTGGGATTAAAAGGTTCTAGTTATGTAGGACACAACACTATGCTTAGTTGGTTGTCATTATTGGTTAATCTACCAATCTCTTCATCAAAGGGAAGGGTCGGTTATTGAATGATAGATGTGTGAGGGACCACATTATGAGTCTGTGGTTGGCAAAAAAGTGCTTGAATGATGCTTCTCCTCCACAACAAGCAACAAAAGAACCAAGATTTGAAAGGAAGGATTTTGGACCGTCTTACAACTATTTGTTCTAAAGCTCACTGAAGCTATGTATGTAAATGTATGTATTATTGTATTGTTGTAACTTGTGAATTTATTGTAATGAAATGGAATCTTTATTGTAATTTATTATGACATTGTAATGTCCCCATTTTTAGCCAAACGCTCTTCTGTGGCCGATAGCCCATTTTCAGAAGCCTGTAGGCTTGGCAAAGGTTAAATTAGGGTTTCCTATCTCATTGGGGTTCTGATAGCATTTTTGAAGGTTAAAATTTTAGAGTTTCTAATGCATGTTTGGTGGAGATTTCTAGGTTTTCAGAGAGCTTCATAATGGTGTGACATGCATCTCCATCAAACAACCTTTTCTGAAACTTGCTATTTTTAGCCAACACATTGGAGTTTAGAGATTTGGATTGTGGTTTCTTTCTGGGTTTTCAGAAATCTTCACAATGATATAACATGCAAAGTGAGTTGAGCAAATTTCCATTATTTACTATTTTTAGTAAGTTCTATTTTTGGCAATTCTCAGGTTGGTAGCAGTTCAGCGAGCTTTCTACTTCGAGCATGGCAGCTGAGTATTTTTGGATTTGGCTTTCTGAGGTTCATTTTGAATAAATGATTTATTTTAATCATTTAATTATTATATTGAGATTTTGACCCCTTGTCCTAGCACAAAGACTTTCAGTTGTTTTAAAATGGGGTCATTAAGGGTGGACGCCACATGAGGTGAAAACATTTAATATTTCTAAGTTTATTATTTCTCTTGGGATTTGGATGCCTCATTTAAGGAGTAATAAATATATTTTAAATGTTTTAATGTCTCCTTGGTGTTTGGACGTCAAAATAGGAAGGGAGAAGAGGTTTTTGAAAATTAAAATACTTATTATTTGTGTGGGTGACCTTTGGAGGGAAAATGATGGAAATTCAACAGTCACCTCAAGTTATATAAAAGAAGGACTTTGCTCTCTCATTTGATCATATTTGGAAAATTATATCAAAATGTTGTTGATTTGATTTTAGAACCCGGCTAAGGGGGAGCTTAGCTTTTCTACACCATTCTTCGGGCCTAACACTATGGCTCCTTAGATGGTCAGTTGTGAGTGTGCTTCATTCAGAAGTGCATATTGTGCATCAACGTTGAAGATTTTGGTGAGATTTTCTAGTCTTGTACTTGTTGGTTCAAGCATGGATGAAACGAATTTTTATTTACAACTTTTGGAGTAATTTTAATTTGCATATGGGTATTTGCTCAATCATTTCCTATGTTGTAGGTGATCATTCTTGTGCATTTGCAGATTTTATTTTGGAGTCTCTAATTTCTTAGAGAGTTCACCCTCTAGGGTTGTACCATCTCTTTGTGTTGGTTATGATGTATTGTGCCATCCAATAATTGATGTTTTTGCATTATTGTACTCTTGGGTGAAGGGCACCATGTCCTAGATGGTTTATTTGTGTTTTCTAAGTCTTTTGGTTTGCATATTGGTTACTTGTTTTACATATATCAGACTCTACTTTTCTATGTTATGCATTATTTCTTGAGTGTTTATGCTTCTAGTGCTATGTGCATTTGATTTGGAGTAGATAGGAGATTTTTGGGTGGAGATTTGAACAAATTAGTGGAGATTACTTGTTGGTCTGAACATTTAGTTTTTTGGTTCTATAAATCAGACTTGGTTATTACCTTCTCTTGCTATGTTTCCTTGGAATTTCTACTCATATTTGTAATTGAGAATGTGGAATAAACATTGCAGGAGTTTGGAGAATATTTTCTATTGTAGATTCATTGTAATAATCATTTTGTACTTGCAGATACTTAGCATTGTAAGGCTCAGATAGTAGTACTATTTAGTCATTTATATTTCTGTAATTACTTTGTAATTTAATTCAAAAAATTGTAATCCCTAGATGGTTTACTGCCAGTGTGGAGAAAGAACAAACTAAGCTCTCATTTGTCACCCACTGAAAAGTGGAAAATTCCCACTATAGAGTGGATGCCTGCCGCAACGGATGAATTAGTTTTAATTGTAATGTTTTTCCCCCCACTAATTAAGTGGTAGTGTGGAAATGTCTCATGGTTGGTTCACCACCTCTTTGCATTCAGTTGTATTTAACTTTCAGTTATAATTCAGTTTCCTCTGCCATATGTTAGCACCTCACCCACATCGAGTCTTGTGTGCACATTCTTGGCATAAAGTGCATTTCATTGTATTATTCTTTGGAAGCTAATGCTAATCAATTGTCATAGTACTAGTTTGTGTTGTGAAAATTCTAAGAAAAATTTAAGGGGTACATTTTAGTGGTATCAGAGCAGAAGATCTTGCCATCCAGTGAGAAAGATAGAGTCAGTTAACAAATGAGTGATAGAGTTATTAGATTCTACACCAAAATTCAGAATAAATTCTAGTTCAACTCCTTGTGGTATCCAGAAGTTGGTAGTTAGGCATGGCTAATGAAGAAGAGATGAAGTTGGTAGAGACTCTCTATATGGATAGAAAAAGACTTGACAAATAATTTCAGTGAAGGGCAAATGAAGAGAACATTCTTCATTTGATAGAACAATGTTTGAGACAAGTGAAGCAATCACATTATGAGGAGATGCAACTTGCATTAGCACCTGTTGTAACCTTTTTGAATCAGCCTTATTGGCTAAGGCATCTAGATGAAGAAACCAAGTTGTTGATTCTTCTTGCTTCATGGAAGTGATAAGAATTGTGCAACCATAATTGCCCTATGATGAAGAAACCATGAAGATAATATTAAATATGTTAGTGGAGAGTTTCCAAGATTTGGATGAAACTGGGAGTGGTTTGTTCTCAAGGAGATTTTTTATTTTAAAAACATTTTCAGAAGTAAGAAATGGCATCCTTCTGATAGAATTGGAGATGGAAAATCAAGTTTACCATTTGTTTAATTATCTCTTCACTTCAACGTGAAGTGAGTAGGAAGAGGGGGTGTTTGTAGCTGTTAATAATGTTCTAATTGACACCATCAAAGAAGTCGATTCTCTTCCTGAAAGTGTTCAATCCCTTCTCAAAAATGCTTATGAGCGTGAAGAGCAGATTTCTCCCATTGTCGATTTGTTAGTCAATGAAATTTTCAGACAATGTGAAGAACAGTTGAAACCACTTATGAAAAAGATTGTTGAAAACAAAGAGGAGATTTTTGAAGATAAAGAGAAGAATGAAAGTTGGAATCCCTTTGAATTCATAGCAACAGTTCAAGGGGTATCTACAGATTTTCTCTTGTCCATGCATTCAACAGAAGAAAGTCATATACCCACAACAGTTCTTGAAACACATGAAAAATCTAGGAATTCTATAGAAGAATGTAATGTGACTAAAGAAGCCACAAGTGCAGATCCAAATGAAGGAGTAGTTTAATTAGAATGAGATACTTGTTCAACTAGTGAGTTTCTACTTCACAATTCCAAAAAATTATGGTTTGAAAGTCAAGCTAAAGAGGAGAAAGAGAAAGAGGAAGTTGAAATCTCTCCCCCCTAAAAAGTTGATTTGACCAACTCCTTGAAATCATGTGTAGAAGACAACATGGAAGGTGAAGCTTCAAGTAGTTATAAGGCAGATTTTACTTCTCCTGAAGCCAAGCTAAGGCAGAGGGCTAAGGAATTGGAAGGCGCTATGAATGAGATGATGGAGAGTGTCCATCACATGCATGACAAGTTGAAGAGTACAACGTAGACAATTTTTGAAATCTTTATCTGACAAAGTTATACTACATCATCTTAGCCAACATATGAAGATTGCAATTCAAGCTCACAAACTATTGAAAATGGAATTCAAGTTTTTTCAAAGTTTGATGAATTGCATCAACATGTTGAAAATTTGATTTATGTTGTGCCTAGAGGAGAAGAAGTATGTTACAATTCTATTGCTGATATGAAGTTCATTAATTTTTCCGTGGAGGACATCAAATCAAGTCTTTTGCACATCATCCATGTTAAAGAAAAAGTGACCAAAATAGCTGACAAGGCATTGGAGTGGAACGAGCTTACTAAAACCAAGTTGCAGGATGTGCATGAGGCCCTAATCGAAGAAGATAATCAAATTTTTGCCGTTCAAAGTTCATGGGAGCAAGAAAACAAAAGAACAGTAGTGGAGCCTTTGGTAATTCTTGATGAGCCTTTGGTAATTCTTGATGAGCTTGATCTCATACAAGAAAAATATGATTTGGAATGTTGTCCTGAGAAACTGAAGCATTCAAAGTCTCATCAACAATTTTTTCAGGCTTTTGATAATCTCTTGTATGAAGAAGGTGCTAGTAAGGTTTATATAAATCCTCTTTATGAAAATGATGAAGGAATTGCTTCAAAGATTACTAAAGGTTGAAATTTGAGTTTGTTTTCCAGCATTGGAGAGTTGATATGTGAGTTGCATGAAGTTGAACCTACTGCTGCTCCTAGTGCACGCATTCAGAAAGAAATGACTCTTGGATCACAAAGATATGAAGACATTCTTATTTTTCATTAACAAAGAGATGATTGGCATGTTGATGAAGGTTTTATTCATTTTTTGATGAGGATTCTTGTGAGGCTCTTGTCATATTTTAGTACATCTTCATCATATCTTAGGGTGATTGATTTCATAATTGTATTTGATGAAGGATTCATAGAATCTTTCTAGAAAATCATGACACAAGATTCTGGATTGAATTTCTTCAACGAAAATAGGTTGGTTGATTACTTCTTGAAGTTTCAAGAAGTGTTTATTTAGATGGAACAAAAAAATCAGAGGATTCATGTGAGAGGAGTTCTCCATCTGAGAAGTGATTCTTCATTGTTGTTGGTTTGGGATCCTAGCATTACTTTACATGAAGGTATTATTGAAAATTATGAAGGGGATAAACCAACACATTACTTTCAAAATGTAGTTGTGATTGTTTTCTCTTGTGTTGGGAAATGTCTTCAATTGAAAATTAGTATTTGGGATTCCAAGTACATTCATATGAAGATTGGTATGCATAAAAAGAAGATTGGTTGGAGAGATAAGTGTCTGAATTTCAGTTTTATGATTGTTGCTATCTTCTTTATTTGTCATGGGTTTTGATCATAAATTGGTGTTCTGGGAAGGAATCATGACCAAAAGTTGGTTTGTGGTGGCATGGGAACCCTTGTTGAAGGTGTCACTAGCTTGGTTCATGAGTAGTCATGTCAATTTTGATGAAACATTCTTAAGTTGTAGCTTTTGCTCACCTTCTTGGATGTTGATTTTCCAAAAATCAAATCTCAAGATGATTATTTTAGACCCGTTTGGTAGCTGGTTATTTCATTTTCAGGCCTCTATGTCTCCTATTTGGACTAAATTTCTGCCTCAAATGAGCAAGGGAATGATTAAGTATAGTCAAAGTTCAGGTATGGGTAGTTCATTGATGATTGACAATGGATTTCTTGGTTCCAACTCATACATAACTATTTGGGGGCAGCGAGTTTTTAGCGGATTTGATTTGTCAAATTGAGGCTCTTGAAGTGAAATATGCGAATATTTCTTGGAGTTTTTTCAATGATTGTATATCCTTTTGGATGGAGATAAAGTGTGGAGCTTGGTTCTTTGCTACGCATTGATTTGGTGACTTGTTTGAGAACTTTTTTTATTTCTGATCAGAATTATGACAACAAGGTTTGGAGGTCCTATAGACTGATATGGGACCCGAGCACTAACATGTTTGGTGCATTATATTTTGTGGACCATGATATGCTGCTCCACCTTGGGTATTCAGATATTTTAATCAAAGTAGCGCAACATATTAGAGGAAGAGTGTTCGTGAGGATAATTTGGAATCTTGGTATCACTTAGGTTTTCTATTCAACAACTGAAGATGATGAAGCCAATTTTGGCCTTCTAGAATTTATTCCCATGGTGTTTCAGTATAGTTTCAATCTAGTGGTCTCTTATGTTGGCATCCAACACCACAATGCTTACATCAGCTGGTGTTATCGGTCTCCTAGGTTGATTTTGGACCTTGGGATCATATTCAATTTCAATTGGGTCAGCATGGTGATTTGGGATGTCATTAGAATTGCTTGAGGACGAACAATTTTGGGAAGGGCAGACTGTAATGTCCCCATTTTTAGCCAAACGCTCTTCTATGATTGATAGCCTATTTTTGGAAGCCTGTAGGCTTGTCAGAGGTTAAATTAGGGTTTCCTATCTCATTGGGGTTCTTATAGAATTTTTGAAGGTTAGCATGTTAGAGTTTTTGATGCATGTTTAGTGGAGTTTTTTGGGTTTTCAGAGAGCTTCAAAATGGTGTGACATGTATCTCCATTAGACAACCTTTTTTGAAACTTGCTATTTTTAGCCAGCACATTGGAGTTTTGAGATTTGGATTTTGGTTTCTTTCTAGGTTTTCAGAAAGTTTCGCAATGATATAACATGCAAATTGAGTTGACGACTTTCCAGAATTTACTATTTTTAGTAAGTTCTATTTTTGGCAGTTCTCAGGTTGGCAGCAGTTCAATGAGCTTTCTACTTCGGGCAAGGCAGTTGATTATTTTTGGATTTGGCTTTCTGAGGTGCATTTTGAATAAATGATTTAATTAAATGATTTAATTATTATATTGAGATTTGACCCCTTGGCGTAGCACAAAGACTTTAAGTTGTTTTAAAATGGGGTCATTAAGGGTGGATGCCACATGAGGTGAAAACATTTAGTATTTCTAAGTTTATTATTTCTCTTGGGATTTGGATGCCTCATTTAAGGAGTAATAAATATATTTTAAATGTTTTAATGTCTCCTTGGTGTTTGGATGCCAAAATAAGAAGGGAGAAGAGGTTTTTGAAAATTAAAATATTTATTATTTGCGTGGGTGACCTTTGGAGGTAAAAGGATGGAAATTCAACAGTCACCACAAGTTCTATAAAAGAAGGCCTTTGCTCTCTCATTTGATCATCTTTGGAAAATTATATCGAAATGTTGTTGATTTGATTTTAGAACTTGAGTAAGGGGGAGCTTAAATTTTCTACACCATTCTTCAGGCCTGAAACTATGGTTCCCTAGATGGTCAGTTGTGAGTGTGCTTCATTCAGAAGTGCATATTGTGCATCAACGTTGAATATTTTGGTGAGATTTTCCAGTTTTGTACTTGCTAGTTCAAGCATGGCTTAAACGAGTTTTCATTTATAACTTTTGAAGTGATAATAATTTGCATATGGGTATTTGCTCAATCATATCCTATGCTATAAGTGATCATTCTTGTGCATTTGTAGATTTTATTTTGGAGTTGATGGAACTTTAAATTCTTCCCTACAAGTTCCATTTGATCTTGCCTATTTCTCTGGTTCTATGTGGTGTTTTTTCTATAAATTAGTTTGAGAAAGTCTAGGGTTGGGGTTTTACGTTTGTTTCCACATATTTGTGTAAAACCTTACTTTCATATCTTATACCCTGGCTTGGATATATTTGGTTGTTACTCTTTTTTTTTGGGGGGGGCGATTTAAAACAACTTGAGTTTCTTTGTTTCATCTAGGTTTGGTCCCCATTTGATCTGTTGCTATATTTCCCTTTGCTAGACTTTAATTTTTCCTAAGTCTAGAATAGCCCCGCGCTCCCCTTTTAAAAAAACTTCATATCAAGGTTGGTCGTCGACCTAGTTATGTCCCTATTGTCTTAATAAATGTTTTATATTTTGCAGGGGGATGAATTTTCATGGTTGTTGATGAGTGGTCGTTTGATCTCGGTCGTTCCCTTTCATCCTGTGATGACCCCACCACATGGTTTTGACTGATCATGATATCACGGGTGGGTGCCACTTGTCACATCTGGTGAAGCCGAAGGAATATTGGGAACGCTCTAATAGATTAAGTTGGTTTTAATAAATTAACTGGCGGGTTACCAAAGTAGGTTTAAAATACACATGCTTCAAATAGACGAAGATGTTTTAATCTTAGCATAAAAGGTGCTTGACATTTAAGGTTAGAGTTGTTTGTTGTTTGAATGAGCAGGATCGTTGATGATTGAGATCTACGGTTGCCCGCCATCGCATGATCAAAAGTTGTAGGGTGGTTAGTGATTGCGATATCAAGGGAAAGATGACATGTGGATTTCCTTGATGAAGTAAAAGGTGGTGGGCCATTTGCCACAAAATAAGTTAATGTCAGATTGATTAAAATGCAGTCGTTAGATGATCCAACCAAAATGAGAGATTAACGAGTAATATTCAAATCTGCATCAAATGTGATTGGATCTATTGGTGAAGTGCACAAGTGAGCTTTAATGGAAGACAGGACATATCCTGGCATGATTTGATCAAATAAAATGACTCTTTTCATGTTTTATTGTCACACAAAGCATTCAAGGAATTTCGCAGAGCAGTCTTAAAGCCGAGGAAGAATTCACGAGCTGTTGCAGTGAAGAATTAGGGTTTCTATGAGTACAAAGCCATAAGTTAAATTTTGCATCTCCTAGTAAAATTTTAGTCTGAATTTAGGGGATTTTTTGTGTGATTGTTGGGAAATTTGTTGAAAATTGTTTTAGGGTTATAAGTGAGTTGAAACTTGTTGGAAATTGCAAATTACTTGTTTTGTAATTTTGCATTATCAAGTAACCCTAGTTTGTTTGGGGTCTATAATACAAGAAAGCCCTAGTTTTCTCAAGATGGCACCATCAAAGCATCATTCCGACCAGAGTGATTACTTGAACAAAAACCTTTATGATGATTTCCTAGATCAATTGTCATTGTTGACAAATGATAGAAGAAATGGGCAGGTCCTAATGCAAGGAAAAAACCTTGGGGAGGGGTTAGTGTATAATCATTTTAACATAGTTGATGTTAGGGTGCCACTTAAGGGTTTGGAAATGTTCAGACTATGGTTTGGACAAAGAAATATGCCTCATCCTTTCTTAAGTGGTTGGATTTATGACATGAAGAAATTGGTGGTTCTAAATGTGTTTCCTGATGCGGATTTTCTCAGGGAAGTGGCCGCAAGGTATGATCCTATCACATGGGTGGTCAGGGACAATGATGGAAGGGTTCTGCTAAATATTAACAAAGAGGAATTTCAACAAGTCTTTTATTTGAGTGAGCCTAGTGAATTCTTAGTCCCTATCGATCTTGAAGGGATGAAGCAGGAATATGGGAAGATTAAGCCTCTTTTTAGAGCTAAGATGCTCCCACCCTATTTGACCAAGGCAGGAGGTTCAAGATTTCATATCAGCCCTAGTGATCAGGAGCCTTTCAGATTGGATTTTTTTTCCAAACATTTCCTGGCTACCTTCTATTCACTATGCCAAATATTAGGATTTAGCCCTAACACTGTGATGCCAATAGCATTTATGTTCATGGGGATGTAGATACAACACCCAAATTTCTATGTAGTCTATGATTTTGCTTCTTTCCTTGCTGAGAGGATACATGAAGGGTTATTGAAACTGTAATAGAATGATACAAGAACCCCTTTTTACTGGTATTCTATGCTTATGCACATGTTTTTGTTCAAGAATGTTGAGTTCTTCTTTGAGAAAATGAGATTGAATCGATTTGTCAATGAAGAAAGGTTGTCGGTACAAGTTTGGACTACTGACCTTTCATATAATAGAGAAAATTCCAACTATGTACAGTTCGAAAAATGCTTTGCATCAAGACTGAGAGCCCGATTGATGGTGAATTTACCCAGGGTTCCTTTGGAATTGCATGACTTTCTTAGGCCCAAGGGGAGGAGGCCTGATTTGAAGATTTGCCACAATTGGGGTGATATTATCCCATATCCAGTCAACATTGTTTTGAGAGTGTATGGTATTCAAGGGACCCCACATATCCTACCTTATATTGTGCCACTAAGGATCAAATTTGTTGAGGTCATGTGGCAGATTGGTTGCATTCATGAGGATAACCTCACTGGAAAGGGTAAAGGGACTTTCTACCCTGATTACACAGTGGTTTCTGATTTTGTTATTACAAAAGGAGGCTGGGTGCATTTTAGAAACTTCTTTGATTTGTACAATTTAAGTTTTGGTCCTAGGAGGCAATGTGATCCTGAGGGTTTCTTCACTCTGTTTAGACAAAGAATAAAATGTGCTAAATTTATTCATGAATTCAATTTTCCTAAGGACCTGATCAGAAATGAGTTTGATTTGAATAGGCAGGAATTGAATAAAGAAAAATGGGTAGCCTATGATAATTTGTTGGCTATTATACACAAGATGGATCCAAAATATGATCCATTGAAGGAATTCAATCCTTCCCATAAGAAGATTGATTTTTTGATGGAGAATTTCAAGGAAATCATGGGTATTCTAATGATAAAGAAAATCAATCTGGAGTTGGATTTGGGTAGACAGGAATGAGCTGCAAGGACATTGGAAGAAAGGCCAACTTACCAACCTCCAGAAAACAAGCCCATTTACAAGAGAATAAGAGATGACAACAGTGATGAAGAAGAGAGAGATAGAAAAGAAAAACATGTAATGGAACTGCACGAACCACCAAGCTCACATCTCAAAACACTAGGGGCTATAAAAATAATTGATCTTGAGTCATCACCACCATCATCGCCAAGCCCCAAGAGGCAAAGAATTGGACGGTCCCAAGAGGACTTGGTGGATGAAATTATTGTTACTGAACAAGATATGCAAATGGGCATGCCATCCCCTCCACAACTAGTTGAATTAATCTTATCAGACCTGGACATGAAGGGAAAATGTGTACAGGATGCAAGAATGGAAGCTTACAAAGAATTCTTGGATGATGATGCTTTTGTGAAAACCCTAGCCTTCTTGCAACTGGTATGGAGGATGAAGTTGGAGGAATACCAAAAGTGCAAGAAAAAAAGCCTAAAAGGTGAGATCAGGAAAATGATGATGAAGTGAAGGTTGAAGTGATGGATGATTTCAAAAACATCACTCCAGAAGAAGGGAGAAAGTTGGTCAATCAAGCCAGTGTCTTGATTTTACCTGAGTGGGATATTACTAATACAGTGGCTTTTAATGTTGTTTTGAAATCTAAACATCCCCTCTAGAATTTAGAAGAAGTCAAGGAAGCACTGCAAGACTCTGCTTTTAGTGAGGACTATGAAACCTTGGCAATATGGGCTTTGGTCCCACAAGTAAGAAAGCCAATCATAACTGATATTAGCCCAAATTTGAGGGGAGGGTTAATAATAAAAAGGGATTTAGAGACTTCAACCAAAAAGGCTACAAGTTTAACTGTGAATGTGGCCAAATTGGCACAAAAGACTGTAGAAAGAGAGGAAGCTGAAAAAAGGAGTTTTATGGAAAAATATAACTTTATGATTGGGGAGTATAATAAGGTGTAGCAAAGGAATATTGAGCTGCAAACAAAAAGTGGAAAGGTTAAAATACAGGCAGATTGGGGAAGCATCAATTGCTCCTGTGATTAAATCATTGCCTTCTACATCAGGGTCACTGCTTCCTGTTTCCCCCATTGTTTCCACACCGGGATCTCCCAGTCAGACTCCTTCCCTTAGTCCCATATTAGAACCAATTAAGGAGGGGTTAGAGTGCTTTGTTGATCCAAAAAAGAAACAGTTAATGCAAAAAATAGGAGAGTTAAAGGACTCTCTGAAGGTAAATGAGGAGAGGGCAGTTTTAAGACAAAGGAAAATTGTTTTGCAGCATTTGAATGAAAAGGTTAATGATATATTTTTAAGTGTACATTCTTCTTATTCTTTATTAGTAGGTGTAATAAATAATATTGATAGGGATCAAGAAATAGCAATACCATTGATTGAGAAGTGGATCCCTAGGGCCAATGACTTGGATGTAATGTATAAGGCCTCAAGATTTGATGTCAATAATAGGCCACAGTCATTGAGACCTACTCAAGTGTTGGTTAAATCATTGCAAGGTTTTCAAGCCTTAATAGATGACTTGAGTAGGAAGATCAAGGAATTGGTGAAGAGTTTTGATGATTGGAGTGACACATTGTTGCCTAATATGATTGATGAGTAGGGTAATATCAAGTCACTTCAACAATGGAAGGATCAGGCTAATAGGGCCATCGATGCTCAAATTAATTTAATTTGTGATGACTTGGATTCTGATCTATTAGTGAGTTGTATGGATAAAATCATCAACACTAGTTCATTTCTTGAGTCTTTTGAACGTTAGGAAAACTAGGTAGTAGTTAAATATACACTCTATAGTGTCAAAGTAAATGAGGTAATCAGTTTTAATTGGCCAAGTGATGAAGAATACCAGCGATGGGTGGACACATATTTAACTAAGGAGGAGTAAAGGCAGGAGTAAGCTGCTAACAGTTAATCAATCAACTATTGCAGTTATAACAATTTCTAGTTTTGTTTTGGTGGCAGTTTAAGCACGAAGCTCTTAAAGATTTGTTGCTACATCAAACCATCCTTAACGGGCAAGATGGGAATTAACAAGAAGATTCTTTGGGGGAGGTATCTGTTGTAACCAATTTTTGAAATGTCACAAAGCAGTTCAAGTGGCTGGTGACATGTGTGATTTTTGGCCCGATGCTTGTTTGCTCCTTCATTTTCTATAAGAAGGATATCAAGGCCAAAAGTAGGGGTTAGCAAGTTAGAAATTTTTGGTTGAGTCTAGGTGAAGTTGCATAGAAAATTGTAAAGTCTGGTAATTACTAAGAAAATGCAAATTAGGTTCTGAACAGTTTTGTTATAGGTTTTGAATTCATGGAGATATAATATTTTATAACAGTACTAGAATTTTAGTTAGAATGATAAATCCAAGCTTATGTCTCTCCTGTGTACAAGCATATTTGAATTTTGAATAAAGTGATCAAGGTTTATTTTGTTCATCTCACTGTTGTGGTGTGTGCAATTCTTATTTTAGCTTTGATTCAAGGAATTAATTAAAATGCTTAAATGAGATTCTAGGTTGATATGTTCTATACAAGGATTTGATAAGTAGTATTGAGTTAGGGTTACATATTGGTGATATTGTAAGGAAATATTATCAAAGATCTTATATGCTATGAGTTGAATCTATTGTAAACCCTTAGGTATTTGTGAATTTGAATCCTCCAATGGAAATAAGGCACTAATCTAAGTTGCATCTATTTTTGTGATTCATTATATGTTTGTGTTCATTGGAGCTTGCTAAAAATTGAAGATTAATGGATATCTTTTATTGTGAAGTATTGTTGTGATTATCTCATGCTCCAAATGGTTGATATTATTGATGAACAACCAATTCTATTCGGTTTTATCCCGTTTTGTTGAGCTATTGAGTGAGATCATATGCTATTGTTAATGTTGTTTATGATTATGGTGCAGAGCCCAAAGTGTAGGAGTTCTTTAAAATCCTCATCAATTGGTCCAGGTCCTTCGAGCTGCCCTTGATTGGAATTGGTAATTCCATAGGTAGATTATAAGATCAGCCTAGTTACAATAAAACAAACCAACAGGAGTCTCTAATTTCTTAGAGAGGTTACCCTCTCCTAGGTTTGTACCATCTCTTTGTGTTGGTTATGGTGTCTTGTGCCATCCAATAATCAATATTTTTGCATTGTTGTACTCTTGGGTGAAGGGCACCATGTCCTAGATGGTTTATTTTTGTTTTGATAATGTTTAAGTTTGTTGGTCTGCATATTGGTTGCTAATTTTACATATGTCAGACTCAAATTTTCCATGTTATGCACTATTTCTCGAGTGTTTATGCTTCTAGTGCTATGTGCATTTGATTTGGAGGAGATAGGAGCTTTTTGGGTGGAGATTTGAACAAATTAGTGGAGATTACTTGTTGGTATGAACATTTAGTTTGTTGGTTCTGTAAATCATACTTGGTTATTCCCTTCTCTTGCTATGTTTCCTTGGAATTTCTACTCATATTTGTAATTGAGAATGTAGTACAAACATTGCAGGATTTTGGATCAAATTTGCTATTTCAGATTCATTGTAATAATCATTTTGTACTTGCAGATACTTAGCATTGTAAGGCTGAAACAATAGTACTGTTTAGTCATTTATATTTCTGCAATTACTTTGTGATTTAATTCAAAAAATTGTAACCCCTAGATGGTTTACCACCAGTATGAAGAAAGAATAAAATAATCTCTCATTTGTCACCCACTGAAAAGTGGCAAATTTCCACTATTGATTGGATGCCTACCGCAACAAATGAATTAGTTTTAATTGTAATGTTTTTCCCCCATTAATTAAGTGGTAGCATGTAAATATCTCATGGTTGGTTCACCACCTCTTTGCATTCAATTGTATTTAACTTTTAGTTATAATTCAGTTTCCTCTGTCATATGTTAGCACCTCACTCACATCGGGTCTTGTGTGCACATTCTTGGCATAGAGTGCATTTCATTTGATTATTCTTTGGAAGCTAACGCTAATAAATTGGCATAGTGTTGGTTTGTGTTGTGACAATTCTAAGAAAAAAATAAGGGGCACATTTTAGACATATTGTTCATGTATTCTTAATAAAGATTTTTTTTTTATTGCAAAGGCTTGTTAGTTAGTTAATTTACTTGAAAGGTGAAAACTTAGATTTTTTTTTTACTTCATTATGGGTTGGCATATTACATGTGGTATCAGAGCTACCAAGTTCAACACTGAAACCAATGAGCTCATTACACAAACAATGTGTAAACCTTATCAGAAAATAATGGTTGAAATTTTTTTGTGCCACAACGACAAGAGAAAAGAACATAGGGAGGTAAAAAAAAAAGAAGATGAGAATTTCCGGGAATTTGATTAAATTTGGGACTAGTTAAGATTCGTCCCTAGAGTTAGGAACTCTTAAACCAAAAACTTACGACATTACTTTGGATTGTGGAAGATTATTCAATCAAGTTATGTAGGAATGTTAGGAAGAATAACCAATATATACCTTTATCCTACTAGATAGCTAAGTGACTCTAAGGGGATGGGAAGAAATGAGATAACTCCTTTTATAGTAGCAACCTATAGTTGTAAAGAGTCAAGAATTTTTGGATTTAGTGAAAACACTATGAATTTATGTGTATGCAATGTCGATATAAATTAGATTGAAGTAGAAAGTCAACAGAGGTATGCACAAGGGTTGGAGAACTCTTGACATAAATATAATTCTTGTATAAGGATAGGATCTTTCGAGAAAAGAGTTAGTACCTAGGAAAAGAGAAAATACTGGAATGGTTAGAAAGAAGTAATCAACGACGTGGGCATGGTTCCACCAACAAAAATCAATGAGATTATTGGAGTTTTGATTAAGATGAGAGAAAGAAACCAAACAGCCTTGGCATCTCTAAAGGTTATGAAGATTACTTAGAAGTGGGGAAAGTCACTTGAAAAGATGATTATAGGAAAGAAACATGTAAAGGTAAATCGGGCTGGTATGACCAAAGGTTTGGATAGTACATAGATTGGTTGGAGTATAAATTCGAACTCGCCAATATATCAACATAAACCAACATACGTTAGAGGTTTCAAAAGGAAATGGAATACAATATTGTACTATGTGTCAAAACAATACAAGTTGTAAGGAAAACAACACTCTAAGTTGAAAGGCACATCAACCAACTAAGCTTTGGGGGTATGGATATTTCTCCACAAAAAAGTTACTGGGGAGAATTGGAATATTAATGTGCCTCTTAACTTCTAAGTTGCTGATTATTGATTAGATCTCTTATTTGAATGATCCAAAATGTTGAATTTACGAGATTAGAAATCGATGATGAATCTAACGTTGGAAAAAATTAATTTCAAAGTATGTCATTGAGGAAAGAAAAAGGCAATAGAAATTCAACAACAAGGAATGAAAAATCATTTCGTGAAAGAAAATATTTGCTAGGAGTTCAACTTTGAGTCGAATGAATGTTGTGGAAACACTAAGGGGAGAAGGAAGAGAGTGGAATGACTCAGATTAAGTACCCCAACCAATGAAAAATGTGGATATGTTTTTGATTGGGAAGAACTAACGACTTCTTCATAAGTCATGATGTCAATTAAGTCATACATTTTATGAACAAAAGGAAAAGGTATTGGTATTTTTGGAGAAAGATAAATGGAAAGATCAAGGATTATGACCTATTATTATCCCATACCTTATATTTATCTGATTGGAAGATCAAATGATATTATAATTTATGCCTTAGAAAAGGATAGGCAGATAATTTTATCATGATAAGGAAGATCATTCCCTAAGGGATTGACAAGGGAGTATCTATATTACTCATGATTTGGAAGAAAGTGTCTCTACACTCCTATATACCTTATATGGGGGATTTATATAATGATGTTATTTCTATGCATAAGTATTAATACTATATATTATGAAATATATCCATGTCATGAAGTGACTTGACATAAAGTAGCTTACTGTGCTAAGAGACCTGGAGATGATAAGGTTTAGCTATAAATCCATAGAGATGGTATGAAAGACAAGGAAAAATGTGATGCTATGCAACCACATCAAGTATCCTTACTTGATTGATCACTTTATCATACCTTACTCTTGAATGAAACCTAGGATTAAAATAACCTATTTGGGATGAGAATTTCATTTGATTAAAGAGAAAACCTTAGGCTAAGTTTTACCTACTGGGTTGGAATATGTACTAGACTACACATTAACGCCTTTAAGTTGGGAATAACTTACTTGGATGAGTTGTACATTTGGTCTTGATTGGAATTGTAGACACTAAAAAATGGCTTAGGCCTGCGACTACATTTTCATTATCAATTCAAGATACCCGCAAAATGATTAAATGGTTTTATTCATTTAATTATAACTTAACATCATAATTTCTCTAGTTAATTAAATAGTATTAACCATTTAATTAATTCATTTCATTATTCTTCTAAAATTGATCAATTAAGTGAATTACCTTAATTTATCTTAATTATGTCGCTAATTAATTCTAATCTCTTCTTTTGATTAATTAAATTTCATAAATTTATTTAATTACATCATTTAATTCTAATTCCTTCTCTCATATTTAATTAAATAAGTTTCATATATTTATTTAATTACGTCATTTAATTCTAATCCCTTCTCTCATATTTAATTAAATAAGTTTCATAAATTTATTTAATTACGTCATTTAATTTTAATCCTTTCTCTCATATTTAATTAAATAAGTTTCATAAATTTATTTAGTTACACATTCTAATTAATTCATATTATCACACATTTAATTAAATAAATGATTATTTGTTTAATTAACTAACTTTCTCCTCTCATCTAAAGTGCCTCCATAAATTAAATAGTTCATTCAACTATTTAATCATGTGCCCATTCTTTCTCCACAAAAGAAAGGAATTAATTTAATAATTAATTATTCTATTTGAGCACATGTCTCCTACATTTTCAAGTTAATATCTCATGCATAATTATCTCCACTTCTGACTAACACTCTCTCTCAGTTCACTCATCTGAATGATTTGTCACCTCTTTCTGACTAACACTCTCTCTCAATTCACTCACCTGAAAGATTTGTCACCTCCTTCTGACTCACACACTCTCTCAATTACACCTCTTGAACTAATCTATCAAAGTTACTTAACTATTCAATCAAACTAGGCAATCAAGTCATTTAAATATGCAATCAGGTCCTCACACATGATCTGAACCATTCAAATTCAAATCAATCTCAATCGTCAAATCTATAAAACTTCTATAAAAGAAGCTTTTCAATTCTATTTTCAATAATCATAAATTACAATCTTCAAAGTTTTGTTTTCAAAATACTTACATGCTAATAGTGCATACTCATGATCTGAGGGCATTGAAGCAATTTAAAGCAAAGTTGAGAGGAATAATGGAGACGAGTCAAGCAAGCATGGGAATTACATAATATGATTCTTATTTATTGAATTCCTTTGTTGCATTGCATTCCATTATCAATTTGGGGATATTAGCATGATCTAGGCAATTTTATGATTTCTGCTATTACCATGCTTTCTTTATTCCTATTTATTTTCCCTTATTATATTTGGTGAACCTGACGTGAAGTAACAAACTTTGAAAAAAATTCATACAAAATTTGATTTTTGCAGGAATAGGTATGGAAAGACACATCTAACGCACAAAATGACACATCTGACGCACATAATGACACATTTGACATTATGAACCGCATCTGAAGAGGGAAATGTTGCATCTTACTTCACATGACACACATGTGGCTTCCTATGACACATCTGACTGGTAAAAATGAATTTTGTGATTTCTAAAATTTTTTATTTTTATTTTAATAGTTAAAGTTTTTTATGACTAATTCAAAGTTTACAATGTGTGATCTGTGGAGTTAGCCTAATTCTTGTAGGACAATTCATAAAAGACATAAAAAATAAAAACTTCTGATGTGTGGTTTTGCAAGATGATTTTCAAAGAAAATAATCTGAAACTCCATTTTTATCATGCTTTCATCCATGTTTTGAGTTTTCACATAGGATTTATTTTATTAATTAAATAGTTAATCAACCCTTCTTTGAGTCTTCACATAGTGGTTTTTTGTTTAATTAGGGTGGATTTATTACTGCCTTCTATGCTTGGGGAGGTTGGTAGGCTCATATGCTCTCACCTTGGGAAACCTCAGTGATCAGAAAGCCAAACCCATCCACTTTTATGTTTACCTATTAGAGGGTTTGCCTTGGTGGGATAAAGTACTCACCCCAAAGGAACAACTCAATCGGTAATGATCTAAATCCAAGCTACTCCCAACCGGTATATAAATTTGAATGTTGAGGAAATCTCAACATTATAGGTACTCCTACAGATAAAGCAAGAAATCTCCTTATCAGAGCTAATCTTGCCTCTTGTGTGGCCACCTGAATGAGTGCACTGATTAAGAACCATTTGTTTATATTTTTCAAAAACCTTCTATCTACTAGTGCAAGAATGATCATTCCCAAGCTAACCCACGTTATACATGAAATCTTGTAGTAGAGATGAAAAATTCCTTGTTCATGTGAGAATTCGGATCTTGGTAAGCTCGAGGAGTTAGTGCACTATAAGAGGGATCTTATCCTACCAAGATCCTAAGTCATCCACTCTAGATAGTGCAGTTGGAGGAAACTCTAAGTGGGAGTCCAGTGGATATTGTCATTGTTAGCCTTAAGATTGTAATTATTTGTTTATTCATTTCAAACACTCTACTTTGTGTGTCTTATATGTGTGTTTAGTCAGGTCCGATCAAACAAAAAACATCCAAAATTTGATCCTAAACAAGTTAGAAAAAAGTGTCAAAACCTAGGACCAATTCACTATTCAACGCATTTGTCACACAGAAACCTACATCTGATATTCTGAGTTGCAACTATTTAATCCAAAAACACATCTGACATTTTGATTCACAATTGCCAAAACTCGCAACACATATGGCATTTTAAATCGTATCTATGAACTCCAAAAACACATCTGATATTACAAATTGCATCCATGAGTTTTTGTGATGCATTTGATGTTATGCACCACATTTACACTCTAGAATGACGCATCTTCTTTTCATAGAAAATCTTATAATAAACCAATGAAAAACTCAAAAGACTTACTATAAGATTTCATTATTTGATCTTCTCTTTACTATAAACTTGATCCATACATGTGACTTGCTCATATTTAGTTTCATCCTTATTTTTTCTAGATAGTTTCATCATTACATTATACATTGTAGACCTTAGGGTAGATAAAATCTCTTACCTTGATTGAAAATATTGATTCAAATATGATTGCCCTTGACATATCATTTTACAATTTGTCCTTTATCATCTTAGTGGAATACCTCAAACTCACCAAGCTAGTTTGAATTCTACCCAATTGACCTATCACTTAGTTTTTGGTATTGATCCTAAAATATTATTGGCAATCCTAGTTAGAACCTTGCATCAAACTTCGTCAGTTAGTAACTCATCCCTTAGTATTGACATATATTTTTCATTATACCTTAGTTATTGCATGCCATAATTTATGCCAAAAAGAAACCAAAAACATAGCTTAACTTTCACATCCTAGATATTTGCATCTTAGACATCCTCCTGCTTTGAGCAAGTCCTATCTTATGGTCCAAACCATATTACAAAAGAGACGATTAGAAATTGATCCTCCATGACAACATGATGATCTTTACAATCCCACTAGCGAATTTAACCTCAGTTCTACACCTCCTCAAGACAATACCAATACCACACACATTGGGTCAACATCACAACCACCTCTTAAATCTAACCCATATGCTAACCCATTTGAAAATTTCCTCATAAGAGACACCCAAGGTCGTATCTCTGTTAAGGAACTTGAGGCAACAACCCATGATCCTAAGGTGGCTAAATTTGTTGATGATCTCATCATGCTCAACCCTGAGATTTTTTTAGCCAAACTCCTAGAGGATGGGGTTAAATTACCACCTGGATTTGACATAAACATGCTACAAGCGGTGCCTTCACCTAAAAATCTCTCAAACCAAAACCAAGGAAGTACAACACATATTCCATAGAATGTTATACCTTAGGTAAACCTCAATATACCTTCAGGATGATCTACACAGAGTGGTTCAATGATTCACACTACGCCAATACCATCATTTTTTCAATAGTCCATGACATAGGCTACAACACAATCAACATCAATCCCTATAACACAATTAACAACACAACCGACGAGAACTAATCCATTTGGGACCTCAACAAACACTATGGATACCTCCTCAAAAAATCCTAATAGATGCAAGAGAACAAGATTTTCAAGTTCAAGACCCACACCTAAGGTAAATGTCAAGGGTACCACATAGTCATGCTATTCCCCAAAATAGTGCTACATCTGGACAATAGGGTACACATACGTCACCTCAGGTGAATCAAGCACAAGCAGGATTTCAATCAAATACCTTTACACCAAACACATCACAACAAGGTACCCATGCACAACTTAGAGGTTAGAACATACAAGTGCAACTCAACATGTACCCCTTACATACACATATACCCTAGGTACAACAACAACCACCTCCATACACCTATCAAGTATCTATGCAAAATGTGGTACCCAATAATATGAATGACATACCAAACCCGTAGGTGGATGCCTTAACTATGCAAATTCTAGCTTTACAGAAACAAATTCAAAACATGAAAGTAACAACCAAGAAATCCTACAACATACAGGACTTGCATATGTATCCCTTTGATAGGGCTATCTACATGCCACCTTTTCCACAACATTACATAATCCCAAAAATTCCAAACTACAAAGGGACGGGCAACCTGATAGAGCACATCAGAGAATTCACCATGGCTTGTGTTGACATTGCATCAAAGCATACATACTTGATGAGGTTATTTCCCATAACTCTTATGGGTCCTACACTTGAGTGGTTTTTGTGATTACCTAGAGGCATATCCACATGGTCTGAGTTAGCCAAAAAATTTGTAGACAACTACGCCTTTAACATCAAAAATGATATCACATTAGCCATTTTGTGTACCTCAAAACAAGAAGACGGAGAGTCCTTTATCAAATACTTCTAAAGATGGAGAAACTTGGTGAGTCGATGCCAGATAAAGATCCTTGAGAAACAAATGGTGGAAATTTTTATTGAAAACCTATTGGATCCTTTAAATGATCCCTTGCAAGTTCATTGTTGTGCCCGCTTTGCAAACCTAGTTGAAAAAGGAACCATGATTAAGAAACCACTTATCGCTAAGGGCGTCCTTAAGTTCTCTAAGAATACAAACAATCAACATACTTTTAATGACAAACAAATACTGGTCTCGAAACAAAAATTTCACAAATGACAGGGTTGTGGATACTAAAGCAGTAAACAAAATTGGTCTAATTGTCACTTTGAGAGGACTTGGAATACCAACAACTACACCACAAAACCTTAAACCAATGACAAATGCCATTTGAAACAATCAAGGACTAGGACAACAGAGACCATCAAGGCAGTACATTAAACATGAATACACTCCCCTTGGAGAACATTGAGTTCTT
This sequence comes from Sequoiadendron giganteum, assembly GCA_007115665.2. Lineage (NCBI taxonomy): Eukaryota > Viridiplantae > Streptophyta > Pinopsida > Cupressales > Cupressaceae > Sequoiadendron > Sequoiadendron giganteum. The sequence continues at coordinate 325,642,516 of CM021104.1, forward strand.
ACAGAAGAAATGTGTTCAATTAGGTTTCATACAACTACGGGAACCTATGACTTACGTCTTTGAATTTAAACCCTCTTGGTGGGACGATAATGATTTTTGTGAATACCACCAAGGTAAAGGACATAAAACATATGCTTGTAGACAACTGAAAAATGATATTCAGGACCTTATCGAAGATAAATTAATCAAGGTAGAGTGACAACAACAATGCACTTCCAATAAAGATTGCACGATCTACACGAACCCTTTTCAAGGCCATGGTTTGGGGAAATCCTTTGGTTCAGGTAATAATAACAATAGCTCAACCAATTATGCATCCACTAGTTATAACTACTCCAAAATCCTCCATCTTCGAGCTACAAATGAACATATCGACACCATTATCATCAAGAAGACCCCAGAGTGCATTGTAAACACTCGAGAACTAAAATAACCATACTTGGCCCTTCACCTCCCAAGTAGTCCCAAGGTAAAGGCCATTTCGACTTGTTGGATCAGCTAGGAAAAATTCCAACACAAATACTCATACTAGATCTGCTATGCACATCACCCGAGCATAGGGCCATCCTAGATAGGATGTTGAAAGAGACCGCTATCCTAGATAAGCTCGATGTCTACCAATTTCAAGCCATGATTGGATTCCTAGAGAGCTCTCACCATGTTACTTTCTCTGACAAAGACTACTCCACCCAAAAGATGAACCATAATGACTCACTACACATTGAAGCCTTCATCCATCAAAGTATGAGCAAATGAGTCTTGATAGATGACGGATCAAGATTGAGTGTTTTTTCCATAAAATTGGTTAAGGCATTGGGTTTCTTTGAAGCGTGTGTGGATAAGACAAAGAGCATATTCATTAAAGGTTATGATGATGATGAATGATCCTCCGCAGGCATAATAAAACTTCCACTCCAAGTGGGACCCATAATGTTGGATACAACTTTCCAAGTATTGGATCTTGACATCCCTTATAATATTCTCCTCGGTCGACCATGGATTCATGCCATGAAGGTCGTTCCCTCCATGTATCATCAATGCATAAATTTTACCTACAACAACACTAAGACTACAATCTAGGGTGATCCCGATCCCTTTGAGTAATGCACTAACCTACAAGGAGTCTCTAAATGTTAGGTGTCACTTAACTGTAATGCCTCGACATAAAATTTAGCCAAATACATTGACCCCTCCACACTCCATTGGACATCTAATGCCACTCATTCATCGGCCTCCACATCCTCTGCTTTCACTACAAAATCCCTAGACCCTGAGATATAGATTCAAAGTAAGGGATGCAAAGAATACAGCATGAACACTGCCTTTTGTATTACTACAATGCCAAATCACCAAAGAAATATGGAAAGCTATGTTACATCATCGAACCTAAGGTCATGAATCATGTACCTCCTAAAACTACTTTCATAAAATGGGAGGACCTTGGTAAGGAAGATGTGTCTAACTAGATCTATAAAGAAGAGGTGACACCACTTCCAATACAACAATATGGTAAAGGGTTTCTAATGATGCAAGCAAAAGGTTATGATGGAACCAGTGGGTTAGGCATTAACGAGAATGGGAGAAGAGAACCCTACATACCTACTAATTGGGGGAAGAATCTTGGGTTAGGGTGGACACCACTAAAGATTGGTACCACTAAAACCAAATTTCCTTCAAATAAGGAAGTACATGCTTTTGAATGTATCAAGACATCAAAGGATTTTGATAGTGAAGTTTATGATGATAATGATTTTAACGATTGGGAATGGGAATCCTATGCCTCTAGCACTTACGAACTGGATAACATTTTCCTTGGTCCAAACACACCTAGCCCTAAGGTAGCCAATTGTATGAACCTTAACATCTGAGATAATATCTCAATCCTTACCTTATCAGTTGCTTCCCCATAAATTGCAAATACTGATGATGGAATTTCCCTATTTTACCCACAATTGGTTGACTGGGACCAACAAGCTCCTATTGTTTTGGATACCTTTGAGAATGATGAAACTATTGCTGAGTTCATGGGACTAATAGAATGAATTCCACAGGGGGACCATAAGTTGACTTCTCTATAGGACTTAATGTGGTTGTGTATTTTAGGGAGAGTACATCACCCTCCAGTCGCAAAAATAATAATAAAGAGAAAAAAGGAAAGGTCTTTGGGTGAAAATCGTGAGGCATCCTCTGATCATAAAAAAGTAAAAACAAAGGATGTATCCGAAGGTGAAAACCTCCATGAGGCGCCTAAGGATGGAGGGTTGAAATTTCTCCCCATCATATAAGAATGATCATCGATGCTAATTGAAGATACACAAGAGGTCAACATTGGAACACTTGAAGATCCCAAGATAGTTTTATTAGCAGCTTCTTTGATAAAAGAATAAAAACCTAACTTCCAAGCATTCTTTACAGAATGCAAGGGTAATTTTGCCTAGTCATACACCGACATTCTTGGGTTAGACCATGAGCTAGTTTTACATCCCTTGCCATTGAATCTAGATGCTAAACCGGTAAAGCAAAAACTTTAGAAAATATTTCCACAAATCACCTTGTTGGTCAATATAGAACTAAAGAAACTCTTGGATGTTGGCTTCATCGGGTCTATTGATTAGAAGAATGGATCTAAAATCTGGTACCTAACACAAAACTAAATGGGAAAATTTGCATATGTACTGACTTCAAATATTTAAACAAGGCATGCCCTAAGGATGACTTTCCTCTCCCCAACATTGACATGATCATGGATCTTACAACAGGGTACAAGATGTTGTCCCTTATGGATGTTTTCTTTATCTATAATCAAATTTGTATTGCTCTGGAAGACCAACGTAAAATGACTTTCACTTGTCCCTGGGGTACCTATTGCAGGAACATCATTCCCTTTGGGTTGAAAAATGCAGGAGCTACATACCAACAGGCGATGACTACAATATTTGATGACCTAATGCATACCCTAATGGACGATTATATTGATGATCTCCTAGTAAATTCTTTAACCTGAGTTGATCATCTAAAGGTTTTAGACAAAGTCTTTCAATGACTAGAAGCATACAAGGTCTGTCTCAACCCAGAGAAGTGTGTCTTTGGGGTAAAATATGGAAAATTATTTGGATACGTCGTCTCACATCAAGGCATAGATGTTGATCATGCCAAGGCAAAATCCATCATCATCATGCCTCTGCCAAAGAACATTAGTTAATTAAGAACATTACAAGGGAGACTATCATCTATTAGGAGATTCATTGCTCAACTTTCTATCAAATGCCATCAATTTTAGTATTTGTTACGTAAAGGGATCCCTTTGATATGGACTGAAAAATTCCAAGAAGGATTTCAAGAAATAAAAGAGTATCTCCTAACACCGCCTGTGTTGATGCCACCAATAGATGGGAATCCCCTCATATAATATGTATCTACAACCACAACAACACTAGGGGCATTACTTGCTCAAAATGACCACGACGAAAAGGAAAGAGCAATCTACTATATTAGCAGAACCTTGGTGGGGTATGAACTCAACTACACTCCTATTAAACGAGCCTGCTTGGCAATGGTCTTTGTAGAACAAAAGTTAAGGCATTACATATTGAACCACCAAACAAATCTGGTAGTAGAAATTGATCCACTCAAGTATCTTCTCAATAGAGCAGCGTTAACAAGGCGATTAGAAAAATGGGTCATGGTCCTTAGTGAATACAAAATTCAATATGTCAAGCACAAGGTAATCAAAGGATAGGTAATAGCGGATCAACTTGCAGATGATCCAACACAAGCAGAACATCCCCTCATCGTTGATTTTCCAGATGAGTCAGTCTTCATTTTTTAGACAAGTAATCTATAGAAGATGCACTTTGATGGCTCCTATACCAATCATGGGTCAGGTGTTGGGGTACTATTCATCACCCCACAAGGTGACACAATACCAAAATCATTCAGAATAGAATTCTCTTGTATAAATAATATTGCAAAATATGAGGCCCTATTAACGGGATTGTGTATGGCGGTCAAGTGGAAGATCAAAAACATATAGGTCTTCAAAGATTCATAATTAGTCATCAATCAGGTCAACAATGACCATGATAAATAGGATGATAAATTAACTCCCTATAATAAAATGGTCGATAGCTTCAATCTTTACTTTGTCAACATCACCTTTTTTTAGATACCCCGCATACAAAACAAAGTAGCATACACCATGGCAACCATTAGATTTCTCTTGGACATACCTAAGAATGCGTCACAATATGAGTTCTTAGTGGAACAACTATTGGTCCCAACTTTCGACGTCCCAAAATCTGGAATGGTTTGTGAACTTGTTGGTCCTGAGTCACCTTGGCACCCAGACACTTATAATTACCTCCAATCTCATTTTACTTGACAACTTATCCAATAACCAATGTAAAAAATTTATCCAAAAATCCTCTCATTACGCCATCATTGAGGATACATTGTACCAACAAACCTTTGATAATGTCCTACTCTGATGTCTCAATAATTCAAAAGCACAAAAAACCTTATACAAAGTGCATGAAGGAATTTGTGGTGCCCACTCCAGTGATCCTACCTTAGCCAAAAATATTATGCGCCTGGGATACTATTGGCCGACTATGGAACAAGAGGCATATCGATTTGTCAAAAGATGCAAAAAATGTCAGGTTCACAGTGATCTCATTCATGATCCAACATAGGAACTAAGGCCCAACACTTTTCCTTGGCCCTTTGCTCAATGGGGACTCAACCTCGTGGAAAAAATTCACCCTACTTCCTCAAATGGCCATAAATTCATTATAACCACTATGAAATACATTACCAAATGGGTAGAGACCATCCCCCTTACCTACATCATAGGCAACCAAATCGCAAAGTTCATTCTTAATTATATCATTTGTCACTATGGTCTCCCATAGTCCATAACCATGAATAATGGTCATCCCTTAAAAAATCAAGACGTTTGCAAACTGTTCAAACAATTCCACATCCAACACCATTTTTCCACTCCCTAATACCTGCAAGGTAACATTCAAGTTGAGGCATCCAATAAAAGCATCATTAAAATCCTTAAGAAAACCATCAATGATGTTGACCATGATTGGAACATCCAACTTAACCCCGCCTTATGGGCATATTGAACCAGCATTAGTACTCTCACTAGGGCCACCCCATTTTCTCTAGTCTTTGGTTTAGAGGCTATTCCCTCCATTGAGGTCAAAGTACCCTCTCTCTAAGTGTCCATGAAAGGGTTAATCGATGCTGAAGAGTAGAAGATATCTAGGCTACATGAGTTAGAATTACTGGATGAGTGAAGAAAAAAAGCACCAACCTACTTACAAGCATATCAAAACCATCTCTATAGAAGTTAGAACAAGAGGGTCCTAGTCAGACATTTCAACATCGACAACTTGGTGCTAATATAGAATCCTAAAAACCAGGCAGAACAAGATAAACTTGGTAAGTTTGAGCCTAACTGGCTAGGCCCTTATGTCATCAGAACTTCCTTAAGTTTTGGTGCATATCAGTTGTCTAATCTAGAGGGAGAACCATTATCTAATCCTATAAACAACTTGCACCTACGCAAGTTTTACACATAGCTTCAGAGAGCTCAGTTAAAACCACAAAATACAAAAAAAATGAAAAAAAACCAAAAAAATAGTAAAGAGAAATAATTCGTCCAACAGTGAAAACCATCTCAATGGTGCTTTGGATAAGTACCATGGTGAAAACCTAGAAAACAAGCATCATGTGTAGACAATATTTTCTTTGTCATCTATTATCACTTCACATGGTCTTTTCACCTTAACCCATATTAATATAACTGTCCCTCCATTCCATGACACCAACAATAATAGTTTCTAGTCCTATGACTTGAGATCAGTTGATGCTCACAATGTAACACACAAATACCCTCTTAGCATCCAATCCCACATAGTACCTGGCTAGGTTAAAATACCTAACACCCATTCTTGGTGAAATAAAACTCTAGATCTTCAAGACCTAATATACTTGGAAAACACAAAAACATTCAATTTTTTTGTCAAAAACGTAAAAACATTCGAAAAATGTCAAGATCCCAAAAACATCCAAATAATCAAAAAACTACAAAAACAAGGTCACCATCTATCAAGTCAGTCTTTGTCAATGTCAAACTACATTTCCTCTGTGACTGGACGTAGGCAAGGCCATATGTCGATGTGCCCTCAAGGTATTAGGTCAATTCCTTCTAGGTTTATCAAATAAAACACAATAAAATCATAACTTACTCTTTGTCAAATAAAGCAAAGTCACATTGTGCTGAACTACGAGGTCTGTGTATAACATAGGCAAGGCCATCAATCGATGAGCCCCTGAGGCCACACTAGGTCAGTCCTTTAGGGTTTGTCACATTCACTGTCACTCATGCCAAATATTTTCCAATGAAAATATTTTTCAGTCAATCTTGTCGATCAAAGTCATGTCAAACTACGAGGTCTCTGCGTGTATAACGTAGGCAAGGCTAATCTTTGATTAGCCCCAAAGGCCCCTAGGATAGGTCCTTAGGTTAGGTTCTTGGTAAAAATCTTGGAAAAAGTGAAAACATTGAAAAATTGAAAACCAAAACATTTGCTAAACATCTTGACAACATTGGTTATACAACGAATGACTTGAGCACAAGGTCAAAAAAGATGCACAATCCAACTATTCAAAAATTAGAATCAATGCCAAATCTATCAAATCAATCATTTAATGGTCTTCAAGATGTGTTCTTGACATTAGAATCTTTTTTGTAAAACAATTTATTCAGGATATGCATTGCCTGAATTGACATCAAATCTATCGAATCAATCATTTAAGGGTCTTCAAGTTGTGTCCTTCTTGACATCAGACTCTTTTCTATCACACAATTTATTTAGGATATGTATTTCCTGAATCAACATTAAATCTATCAAATCAATCACTTAAGAGTCTTCAAGATGTGTGTTGGGAAATTATGCCTCAATGTTTTGGCTTGTTTCTCTTTCGGCCTTGGTGTTTTTCCTCTGTTTATGGTGTTTACCACCATACCGCACCTGAATTATTTCTACTCTTGATGGTATCACGGTGATAGGTATGGCGTTTACCACCATACCGCAGTCAGCGAAGACCCTCACCGTGGTGGCCGTTGTGAAGCCATCGGCGGTGGTCTGGCGGTTACCGCCATACCACGAGCGGTGGGTCTACTCACCGTGGTGGTCGTGGTGAGACCATTGGCATTCAGCGCTAGCGGTTATCCCCCTATCATGGTCAGTGTTCAGAGTGATCACAGTGGCCACGGTGAGACCACTGGCGGTCAGTGCTGGCGATTACCGCCCTAGCACGGTCGGTGCTCGGTGTGACCGCAGTGGCCGTGGTAAGACCTCTATCGATCTATTGGGTGGTTATCGCCATACCACGAGGCAATTCCAATTGAGCTGCGGTAGCGTGGTGGTGGTTTGTGGGCCAGAGATTGAAGGAGCTCGGATGGCTTACCACCATATTGCGAGGTTTGTTGGTCTGGGATATGGTAGCACGGTAGGAGCTCGGATGAGCTTGGGGCAGAGTTTGACCGAGTTGGACTTGGTTTCAATACAACAGGCGAATGATAGGTTGGCACATGGCAAGATTGTCTGCATTTAGTTGGCCAAAGACATAGAAGGGAGAAAGCATGGTGAAGGCTTAGGTGAGCTTGGGGGAGCTCACTGCTATACCGCACTGGGTCGAATGGACTCGGCGGTAATGCGGTAGAAAGAAATGGGCTCGGAGCTCGGTTGACTGAGCTGGACCGACAGTCAAAGTGCGAGAGTGAATTTTTTGGTGTCACGTGGAAGATCTTTATGATCTGGTTGGTCGAAGCTTTATTTCCTGATTACGATTGGGCTGCATTATTGGATGGAGGTTGCAGACATGTTTTCAACAACCTGTTTAATGCTACGCGGCTCAATGCATGTTGTTGTAGCGATGCACTTTATCAGTGAAGTATGGGTGCTTGCAGGTGGATAATTTATTATCCTGATGTACGTTGTAGGCATGGATAGACTGAATAGGTTGGCACACAGTATATGTATTCTGGTGTGCAAATCGATACAAAGGATGAGAGATAACAAAGAGAGGTTGAGAGTGTTTGAGCGGTTTAACTGTGAACACTTTGACTCTTGGATCTGGTAACATGTGAACCTGTGGAGGCTGAGTGGCTGGGCTGGCTATGATAGTCATTTGAGAGGAGTTGTAGGGAATCTACATAGTATGTCTTGATTACATTGTAACTATGTGAGATTATGGTTTGTGTAGCCTATATTCTTTCTCTAGATGGACAAGATGTAATATCCTGAAGAGCATAGCTCTGTATTTGTATTGTAACTATTTTTATTACTAAATAATACAAGTGAGTTGAATGTTTTGGAGGTAGGGTTTTTTTTACCTGAAAAGGTTTTCCCCACATATATCTATGTGTTCATAGTTTTATCTTTCATGGTTATTTGTTTGTGTTGAATCTGTTATTTGTTTGCATCCACTTCTCTTAGAGGATCAATGGGGGATCAACTGTGCCTGTTTTCACTTTATGGCATAGTTGTTTTTGTCTTTGATGTGATTTTGAATTGAATTCACTAAGGCACTGTTGTCTTAGATGTCTATCTTGATGATAGAACCGAACTCCTTATCCCCAACAAGTGGTATCAGAGCCTTCTCTTGGTTGTTGAAATTCTAGGTTTTCTCATGTGTTGATTTCTTAGCTTGGCAAGCTTGAGGAAGTCTGGAGAAATTAGTTGGTGATTGATCCTTCGATGAGTGGAAGTGTGTGCTTCATTGATTCAACACACAGTTTGAAAGACGTTGGAGATGACTGGAGTTGGCCATGTTGTGGCAACATGGTCTAAGACTCCTAGCTCACAGCAAATGTACCTGATGCAAAGGACGTGAGATGTGCTTGTGGTTGTGTTGCAGCGAAGCATGGTGTTCATACTAGGTGTCTATGTGAGAGGCTCTCTGGCAGTATGGAGTTGCTTGTGTTGTTGTTCAACCATGAAGTTGTGTGCTTGTGCTGGGTGATTTGACTTAGCACTGAAGACAGTTTCTCTAGTGCTCTGATTGCATGGTGGCTATGAAGTGACCTTGGTGGTCTACAACTTATGGATAGCCTGGCTCTCTCTTTTTCTTGTGCATGACTGTGGCATTGGAACTGGTCTAAAATAGACCTGTGTGCCTATGTCTTGCACTTGCATGGTTCAGATTCATGTCTTTGGCTCTGAAGGTTTTGTGTAGATTTTCCTAAAAAGTCTATCATGCATATTCATGTTTTTTTTTTCATTGGTCTGGTTAACCATGATGGTTGTGTGCAGATTCCTTGGTCATCTAGATGAGCAGTGAATATGAAGATACGTGGGTGTTTTTTAAACACTGTGGTATTGCAGATTTTACACGGTCAAGGAAAACTTGTGGTGTGTGGAGTTGTTGTTTTGCTATTGTCTAAACCCTGGTCTTGGGGTGTGACTAGATGATATAGATGCAGTTCAACATGTTTGAGGAGGTGTGATGTCTTCTTTGCATGGGTGTGTTGGTATGTGTTACTCTTTCAACATTCTTGTGGTATGTTTGTTGGTTTCCTAGACTTTGATGCTTGAGTTGTGGATGTGTCTAGCAAATTGGATCTGTTGTTGATCTGGTTTTTGAGTCATGCTTGTCTGCTTTAGTTGTTCTCTTTGATTATCTCAGTTTTGCAGTTTCCAGTGTAATGATAGATTTTCAAGTTTCATTTGGTTGCATCCATGATTTGTGCAATGTTGTGGGCTGTCCTTACCTACATATTTGTTGTGGGACAACTCAGAAGTGGACTATCAATATCCACGAGGTTGTAACTATGTGGTGCAAATCTGTTAGCTGACCTTGTCTGTGGTCACTTGTGCATTGGCATGGCTATTTTGAGATGAGAGGAGGAATGGCATTCAAGTACCTGAATAGTCAGTGATGGGGACCTGAAGCATGTGAATCACGGTGTCATGGAGAGCTGGGTACACTAGATAGTGTAAGCTTTTTATAGTGATGGGGTGATTGGTCATGGTGCTTGGAGAGCTCGGTGTCACAGTTCAGTGGGAGCTTTAGCAGTGATTGTGGATTCATCACTTGGTGATGAATGATCTTCTTTGGTGTTGTAGATGCTTCTTGAGGACTCTTAGATCATGTTGTTGCATAAGAGCTTTCGCATCTGCATGGTCACTATTTGAAGATGTGCAACATCTTGGAGCCATGAAGGACCTTGGTAGTCTTTGGCTGAGATGCTGGTGGTGCTTGACAGGTGATGTTGGTTTAGAGTTTTGGCATTTTTCTTTGCTTTTGAGACCATATCTAGTTCACTTGAAGCATGGTATCTCCTAAGGGGATGCGTAGATCATGGTGTCATGATAAGTTCATGTCCTAGGTTTGGAGCTTTGACAATGGTCTAGGGTTTTTTATTTGTTTTGAATACATAGGTCATATGTGTTGGAGGAATTCATGTTTATTGTAGTGATGCAGTTTGGAGTTAGCATGAGATGATAGGTGCTGATACTCATGGATGCATGGAGAATAAGGTGAGGCTAGAATTCTTATGAGAATGTTGTTGTTATAGCTGAAATTTTGAGTAGCCTACACCTTGGTTGAATGTGTATTCAATAGAGACCTTGAAGGAGAATGCTCTTGGGTAGGTCACAGTGACTTGTATATCTTGGATGAGCATTTTTTCTTTTCTCCTTTGTCTACTCAGCAGTGTTCCTATGAAATGTATTTTCCCATTATACTTTTCAGGTGTGTTATGCTTTATCTTTCATTGGTATGAATCTTGAGTTATTTTGAGATTCTGGAGGATTCATAATGAAGGGTGGACAACATAGTGTATCTCCTTGTGCTTTTGAGAACTGATAGGAGAGGTTTATATGGGTTAGTCTGATCTTCTTTGAGGTGCTTACATCCATGTATTTGTTAGATGTTGTTAATGCTTTTCCTTTGGGATGTGAATAAGATCATTCTTGTCACAGCTGGCATTTAGAAGTGTATGTAGGAGGATGCTACATGTTTTGATTTGTAGTTTCTCTCTATTTTGGTCTTGTTCTTCCTGATTGTTCCTTTGAATTTAGATGTGGGTTGCCTTTGTGGTCATGTGTTGTCACTTGGGTGATGACACGAAGGTGCTTGTGCTTCTTTCTTCAGTCAAGTTTGGAGGAGTTTGGAAGAACTATGGAAGACAGATGAGAGAAACGTTTCTTGCAGCAGGTGGTTGTAGGTGTTGTAGATCAATGTGGATGTTCCTTGGAACTACATCGTTACTCATTTCTTTGTGCAGAGGTTTGGTGGACTTAGTATGCTTGGAACATGTGTGATGGTGCTTTGTTTGCATTCATCTGAATAGTACCCTTGCAGTGGGAGTACCTGGTCATGTTTGGTCTTTTCAATGGTTGTCAGTGGGTGCTTGTTTGCTGCTGAGATGGGTGGATTTATGATGGCATGAGTCTATTATTGGTTTATCATACTTTTGACGTATGGGTGATTGGATGGTTTAGCATGATCTGTGGGTGCTGGTTCTCAATCATGTGGGTTTGATCAATTGGATGAGGGTAGTCAGTTTGTGGTTGTTGTTCTGTCTGATGGTTTCTTGTTCTAGAGAATGGTTTTGGTTTTCTCTTTGTGTTTTTCTTCTATTGTTTTGGTGCCTTTGCCACCTAGAGGATCAAATTTTCGTGTTCTGGAGATTGGTGCATAAACGCCTTGGCTTGCTCCTTTTTCCTGTGTTGGATGTTTGGAGTTGTAGCCTGAGATGGTGGAAATTTTTTGATGTCGTTGTAGGGGTCTTGGTTGGAGCATGGAAGCCTATTTTTGGTCCTTGTTCGAATGTTTGGAGGAAGCCTAAAAGTCCTCGGCAAGTGGGAGATTGTTGGGAAATTATGCCTCAACGTTCTGGCTTGTTTCTCTTTCGGCCTTGGTGATTTTCCTTTATTTATGGCTTTTACCACCATATCGCGCCTGAATTATTTCTGCCCTTGGTAGGACCACGGTGATAGTTCTGGAATTTAATGCCATACCGTAGTCAGCGAAGATCCTCACCACGGTGGTCGCGGTGAAGCCATCAACGGTGGTCTGGCAGTTACCACCATACTGCAGGCGGTGGGTCTACTCACCGTGATGGCTGCAGTGATACCACTGGCGGTTAGTGCTAGCAGTTACCGCCCTACCGTGGTCGATGTTTGGAGTGGTCGTGGTGGCTGCGGTGAGACCATTGGTGATCAGCATTGGCAGTTACCGCCCTATCGTGATCGATGCTCAGTGTGACCATGGTGGCCGTGTTAAGACCTCTGTCGGTCTGCTAGACAGTTACCACCATACCGCGAGGCAATGCCAATAGGGCTATGATAGCACGGTGGTGTTCTATAGGCCAGAGCTCGAAGGAGCTCGGATGGCTTACCACCATACCACGAGGCGTGTTAGTTTGGGTTGCGGTAGCATGGTAGGAGCTCAGATGAGCTCGAAGCAGAGTTTGACTGAGTTGGACTTGGTGTCAGTACGACAAGTTGGCATGTGGCAGAATTTTCTGCATTTGGTTGGTTGAAGACAAAGAAGGGACAGAGCACGGTGAAGGCTTAGGTGAGCTCGGGGGAGCTCACTGCCATACTGCGGTTGGATTGAATGGATTTAATGGTAACACGATAGAAAGAAATGGGCTCGGAGCTCAGTTGACCGAGCTAAATCGATAGTCAAAGTGCGACAGCGAATTGTTTGGCGTCACGTGGAAGATCTTTATGATTTGGTTGGCCGAAGCTTTATTTCCTGATTATGATTGGGCTGCATTATTGGATGGAGGTTGACGAACATGTTTTCAACAACCTGTTTAATGTTGCGCGGCTTGATGCATGTTGTTGTAGCAATAAACATTATCAGTGAAGTATGGGTGCTTGCAAGTGGATAATTTATTATCGTGATGACCATTGCAGGCAGGGATAGGCTGAATAGGTTGGCACATAGTATATGTATTCTAGTGTGCAGATCGATATAGAGGATGAGCGATAACAGAGAGAGGCCAAGAGTGTTCGAGCAGTTTAACCATGAACACTTTGAATCTCGGATCTGGTAACATGTGAACCTATGGAGTCCAAGTGGTTGGGCTGGCTGTGAGGCTGGCTATGAAACTCATTTGAGAGGAGCTGAAGGGAATATACATAGTATGTCTTGAGTATATTGTAACTGTGTGAGATTCTGGTTTGTGTAGCCTGTATTCTTTCTCCAGATGGACAAGATGTAATATCCTAAAGAGCATAGCTCTGTGTTTGTATTGTAATTGTTTTTGTTACTAAATAATACAAGTGAGCTGAATATTTTGGAGGTGGGGTTTTTTTACCTAAAAAGGTTTTCCCAACGTATATCTATGTGTTCATAGTTTTGTCTTTCATGGTTATCTGTTTGTATTGAATATGTTATTTGTTTGCATCCACTTCTCTTAGAGGATCAATGGGGGATCAACTGTGCCTGTTTCCGCTTTATGGCATAGTTGTTTGTGTCTTTGATGTGATTTTGAATTGAAATAACTAAGGCACTATTGTCTTAGATGTCTATCTTGATCACAGAACCAAACTCCTTATCCCCAAAAATGTGTGTTTGACATTAGACTCTTTCCTGTCAACTGCGGGTCTTCAAGATGTGTCCTTCTTGGCATTAGATCCTGTCATGTTATCTATTTAGGATGTGTCCTTCCCGAATCCCAACCTTGGCAATAATCAAACTCGAATTTCAATATTCTTTAGTATTAGTCCTTCCTAAAGAATGACCAGTCAACCTTGGCAAACAAACAAAGATCTGGCACACATGTCTTGACAAACATTTTCATTTATTTTTCAATGATTTGATATGACCATGTGACTAGCCACCTCGACAATGTCCTATGATGGATTTAGAGGACAATGTTACGTGAACATATCTTGCTTTTTGATTGACTGCCTTATCTTTTTGAAATTATCATGCCACTAGCCACCTCAAGGATGTCTTGACAACAAGATTTAGAGGATAAAAAATGTATCATGATGATTGTCTTGTATTTTTGAAATTTTCATGTTACTAGCCACCTCAAGGATGTCCTGGAAACAAGATTTAGAGGAGAAACGATGTATCATGATGATTGTCTTATCTTTTTGAAATTGTCATGTTACTAGCCACCTAAAGGATGTCCTGACAACAAAATTTAGAGGAGCAACAACGTATCATGATGATTGTCTTATATTTTTTAAGTTGTCATGTCACTAGCCACCTCAAGGATGTCTTGACAATAGGATTTAGAGGATCAAAGATGTTTCATGACATGTTTTCTTTGGATTATTATTTGTGGTTTGTCTTGACAAAAAGACTGGGAACAATTGGGTTCTTAAGTATGAGTCACGACAATTCTTTCCTACGATTGTTTTTTTTTTACAAAAGAACGACATTGCACACAATTGGTCTACCTCATACCATGGTGTTTCTTATATGTTGCAATAAACCACCCAATGATGACTAAAATGCAAATGCTTAGTAGAATGGCAATAAAGTAATGACAAATCTTTATTTCACACTAACATAAATTGTCTTCAAGCTAACATTCTTCTTCCATCGCATTCGGATGATGTACTATGACACACAAAAATAACCTACATTCATTAAAACATTAGAGTAGCATACATCTTATATCCATTTTGCATAAGGAAATAAAAAAATTCAAAACCTTATCATATACATTTGCATAATATGATATATAGCTAACACAATGCATACAATGACTATATATCATAACTCACATGCATCTATTACATCATTATCAAATAAGAGTGAATCATAAAGGAATCATCAATGTATCACATAAACAAACACATCATATAATCTCCACCAAAAATGCATCACATATATATATATATATATCAAAATGTGTCACAAAATAATATCCAAGATGTATATCAAAAAATGGAGCTCGTAGGCTCTATAATCATAATATAATGTCTACAATACAAGAACATGTCCCTAAGTTGAAATCCCACTACTATGATGAGAGGATTGAGGAGGTGATTGATGGGGAGTTCCTGAAGAACACTGTGTGGACAAGGGCCTATCATAAGGTCTTGGCTTGTGAGGTCCTAGGACACCACCACAACTCTACGATTTGTTGTGCAATCTGTTGTGGGATTTGTTGCTAAGCACATGAGAAGCACTAGGATCCTATCTCTCAAGAGGTACCTCTACCTCATATAAATCCATGTAGTACCTCTCTCTCTCACCAGCTCTGACCAACTCCTGAGCCATATTTGCAGCCGATCCATTGTAAAGAATGGAGAGCTCTAAAAATATTTGCTTTATCTCTTGCCTTCACACCACTGCTTGATCTCTCTCCTAGTAGGCACTATCCCTCTCTAGTCACATCTCATCTCTCTCCATGGCCACAACCCTCACTTGCTCCTCCAGAGATACTACCCTGTCCCTTAAATCGACCAACCACTAATCTATTGGACCCTCCTCTTGTATGGGTCTCTCCTCATCTGCATCCCACTCCTCCACAATTTGATCTTGAAGCTCTCTCTCCTCATCCCCCATCTCCTCCTCTAGATAGTCCTCCAAATCCTAGTGTCCTCTCTATAATAACTCTAGGGCATATCCAATAACCTCCCCCTCTCCACCAATGACCTCCTCCTCTCCACAAATGGCCTCATCTCTACTAATGACATCCTCCCTGACCACCTCTTCACCAACAACCTCCTCCTCTCCCTCCTCCTCAGCCTCACGAATGGGTGGCAATGCTCAGCCCAGCCTCTCCCACCTCATCAACCTTGTCGACCACCCCTCCCACCACCTCCTCCTCCTCCTCTCTCGTCATCCCCTCCACCTCTACCACCTCGACCACTATGACCACCCCCTCTACCACCACGTCGACCCCATGGGCCTGTATCTCGGTGGTTTGCAAGCGTTGGCTGATCAAGATCTATATAAGGCACAAGTCTACATTGTGCCCACCAAGTATCATATGTTGTTTTCATCCCAACATCCATTGGCCCACCCCTCCATTCCCACTACACTGGCTACAATGCATCAATATTTGCCTCTGTCGTAGCTACAAGAATCATGTTCCCCATAGAGGAACCTCTCTAGAAGATCTGGAAAACTCAGCTCGGGCACGCGACTCATCCTGAATCTCACCAAATTGCCAGAGCACTATGTCTGGTAAGTGTCTCTCTATAATATGTACAGTGGCCATGGTCCTCCAAATCAGATAGTGTTCCTGTTGACAAAAAGGTAGGTGTCGATCCTGATCCCACCACTGTGCATAGTCCATTTATGGTCTCCAAATAAACTCCATAAGAGTGTCAATCACATGCCTCCAATATTCGGTATCTCCAACATGCAACTATGTAATAGTCCTAGTATACCGAAATACATATGGTGATTGGTAATCTAGTTGATGAACGAATGGTGGATGAAAAATAGCGATGTGCTCCCATGCCCAGATCATCAATAAAGTGGTCCTGAAGATCATGGACTGTGCCTCCCTATAAGCTATGTCATGCAAATGGAAATACAACATCACCAATAAATAGGGGCCCCATTCATACACAACCTGCCTCTCCAACATACCCACTAACATCTCTCCCCAACCAACATGAAACCCATGCCCTTAGTAGTTTGGTAGTACAATCTCATAGTGCTTGATACCGAGGTGTCTAACATCCTCGTACACATAGTATCAGGTGATCTCATTGTAACCCCTTTGTGTATCACAACAAACCTTCTCACTATTGATAAAAAATCTAAGTATCCTGTACACATCCTCCAATATAATTGTCACCTCTCCTGTGGGAAAATGGAAAGATGAAGTCTCTGAATGCCATCACTCGACAAGTGCAATGAGCATACCTCGATTTTCTTGTATGCTAGGCATAAATGTAATATGATGAAGCCCAAGATGCCATATCAAATGTTTCTCTACACTGCTCAACTAATCCCAAAAGTCGTAATTGGTTGGCCTAGAATCTCGAGTATATATCAGATCCAAACACCCTACAAAAGCACAACACAATATCTTGCGTCAGAAACACGAGGCTAATAAATGTGCATCATTCAAAAGACGAAGAAAATTTTACACTTCATAAGCTCAAAAATTTTGACAGCCAGATGCGTTGTTCTATTCCACAAATGCGATGCATAATACAAATGTGTCACACAATTTAGCAAATGTGACTCGCCAAGCGAATGCGTCACATAATAGTCAAATATGAACCAAAAAATCAAATGTGTTGTAATTTCTAGCATATGCGACTTAATAAAACAAATGCAGCTCACAAACATGCATATGTGTTGATTAACAGAAAACAAATAACCAACCCCCACGTATTTCCACAAATGTGTCGTATCGCAGAAAGATGCGTCACATACAAATGTATTTGTGGCTCACATGAAGCGACACATATGAAAAAAAATTTAAATGACTAGAAAAGCATGGAAATTAAAATTTCAAAAGTTGGGTTTGGGCTACATATTGTCTCTCCTGTGTCGGTTGGACGTTAGAAGGTCCTGATGTGATATCCACAATGCTTAGTGTACAAAATGGGAGACATTTTTCAAGGAGCTCTAGAGAAAAATCACAAGTTTTCAAAATCTAAGTGTGAAAATGAATTCATTTTTACCCAATTTCATGTAATACCTAAGGGTTTTTAGGGTTTTCTTTGAACCCTAATATACTAGACACACTATTTTGACACTTCCAACAACCATTTCACATACTCAATCTTGTCGAAACTGATTTATTTCACCATCATTGAATTTCTAGCTATCTAGTTACCTAATCGGGACAATTTCCAATTTTATTTTATTTTTCAAAAATTCATCATTTTTACCAAGGGGGCATACCTTTACCTATTTCATACCAAGGCATGACTGGGGCATGTTATTCGTTATTCTTTGACACAAATGTCGAAATGACATTATGTCAAAGAGGAGCAAATTGTAGACATTGAAAAAATGGCTTAGGCCTGTGATTGCATTTTCATTATCAATTCAAGATACCCGCAAAATGATTAAATGATTTTATTCATTTAATTATAACTTAACATCATAATTCCTCTAATTAATTAAATAGTATTAACCATTTAATTAATTCATTTCACTATTCTTCTAAAATTGATTAATAAAGTAAATTACCTTAATTTATCTTAATTATGTCGCTAATTAATTCTAATCTTTTCTTTTGATTAATTAAATAAGTTTCATAAATTTATTTAATTGCGTCATTTAATTCTAATCCCTTCTCTATATTTCATTAAATAAGTTTCATAAATTTATTTAATTATGTCATTTAATTCTAATCCCTTCTCTCATACTTAATTAAATAAGTTTCATATATTTATTTAATTAAGTCATTTAATTCTAATCCCTTCTCTCATATTTAATTAAGTTTCATAAATTTATTTAATCACACATTCTAATTAATTCATATTCTCCCACATTTAATTAAATAAATGATTATTTGTTTAATCAACTAACTTTATCATCTCATCTAAAGTGCCTCCATAAATTAAATAGTTCATTCAACTATTTAATCACATGCACACATTGTCTCCACAAAAGAAAGGAATTAATTTAATAATTAATTCTTCTATTTGAGCACATGTCTCCTACATTTTCAAATAAATATCTCATGCATAATTCTCTTCACTTCTGACTAACACTCTCTCTCAGTTCACTCACCTGAATGATTTGTCACCTATTTCTAACTAACACTCGCTCTCAATTCACTCACCTGAATGATCTACCGCCTCCTTCTAACTCACACACTCTCTTAGTTACACCTCTTCAACTAATCGATTAAATTCACTTAACTATTCAATCAAACTAAGCAATCAAGTTAGTTAACTATGCAATCAGGTCCTCACACGTGATCTGAACTATTCAAATTCAAATCAATCTCAACCATTGAATCTATGAAATTTCTATAAAAGAAGCTTTTCAATTTTATTTTCAATATTCACAATCTTCAATTTTTTGCTATCAAAATACTTACAAGCTAATAGTGCATACTCATGATTTGAGGGCATTGAAACAATTTAAAGCAAAGTTGAGAAGAACAATGAAGATGAGTCAAGGAAGCATGGGAATTACATGATATGATTCTTATTTATTGAATTCCTTTGTTGCATTGCATTCCATTATCAATTTGGGGATCTTAGCATGATCTAGGCAATTTTGTGATTGTTTTTGTTACCATTTTTTATTTATTCCTATTTATTTTCCCTTATTACAGGAACATATAGGGTTTGAGTAACCTCTAATATTGGACTAGTCATTGAATGATGACTATTTCCTAGAATTAGGGTATACCAAAATTATGACTCACCTATGTGATTAAGAGAATCAAAGGAACCAACAACGAATGCTCATGCTTGGTAATTAGGTATGCAATAAAATCTGATATCTTCTAGGGACCAATAGGATCGAACAAGGATTAATACCTGAAATTAGTACCAATTCTTTTCGAGAAAATTAGATTGACTTAAAAGATGGATTACATATTTGGAAATAATCTGAGGACAAAATAAATCCATGATATGGATGTCCTAAGATAAATGGGATTTATCTCCGTAAAACTCCTAACCATTATTAGTTGGAAATTAAAGGTGGCATGAGATCATAAATTAGGTTTTCACTTAGTCAAATAATAGTCTATTATTGGATATAAAAGAACCTATGTACCCAAAATTTTGGAAGATTCAAGACTGAATAAGGAAATTAATGTCAGAGATAGGACATTGGAATGACAAAGTGAATTGTCGGATGAGGAACCACTATTTACCTGGAAAAAGATAGAGTAAGAGGTTACATAGGATTTGTAAAATATGTCTAATATGATAGGAAATCAAGATCGGATGTCATCATCGATAGGACATGTGTACTCTCTTGAGATTCCAGAGGGAGAGTGGTAGAACACAAGACAAATCAATCTATCTATGTCAGTGAAATTGAAAAAATGTTCTTGTGGATAGACTCACCAAAGTAACCAATGCTATTTGGAAACTTGATTTATAGGATTTCAGTTCTAAATAATATATTGTGAGAAGTAGTTGCTTAGTATTCCAGAGAAGGTTATCTCAGTTATGAATGAGAAAATAATGATAGGATTTTGTAAATCATGATCATACTATGAAACATTCAATTGAGCGAATGTGCAATATATTATTATAGCCAAATAGGCAAAAGTGGTGAACCAAATCTTGAATGATTTGTAAACTTCAACATTGAGGTTTGGACCATTATTTGGAAAGGTAGGGTGGAAACTCTATTAGGCCAAAATAGGCTTAGAAATAAGGTTAACCATGGACTTTATTGATTGTAAAAAAGGAGTAATAGATCGAAGAGATCGATGAAACTTTGTCGATACAAAGCTTAAGTATGAAACAATATCAAAATTTGATAGGTGTCCAAGAGAAATATTATGCTCAAGATAAACAAGTCATCAAGAACAGTATTTTATGGTTAACGAAAAAGGATGTGTAAGTGACGAAAGGACTCAGTTTATGAGTTTTCTAAAAGTGTAAATACCAAAGGGGAAGGATGGGACCCATGAGCAATGCACAATGCATCGTTATTCATTTTCTAATGGGATTATACTTGTGAGAGAGGGGGACCACCCACTGCAAGGCCCCAGGTCATAGAAGGCCAAGAGTGGAAAGGCTGCCCTAACTCACCTTAGGTAAAAGGGTAGTTAGGATGAAGAGGATGAGAAGGATGAGGACTATGCATCCTTTGATCACTCTACAATCCCGAATATTGGAAGGGGACCAGATGAGTTAGCCCTTTAGAATCAAACTCGCATCTTAGGTAGCTCTCTATCTGAGGACGGAAGCATGGTTCTTAGATGATAGCGCGACACGCTGGCATCTCACAAGTGCGTTGGCGTCCATACGACCAAAGAACCAAAAAGACAAGATTTTAATTCGAAAGGAAGACTACTAGCCTAGTCTAGGAATGTTTAAAACAATAAAATGAGATTAAGATAAATTAAAAGAAAATGCGAATACGACAAAGGAAATGTATTACCACCAAGGTGACGAAGATGATTTCGTAGAATGCTCTCTTCACGAGCTTGCTCCAAGTTCTCTCCACCTGCACACACGAGAAAGGGAGAAATTTTTGGGGTTGTATAGGGGCCTACCTCAATCAGACCCCCATCTTGGTGTTTCCACCTCCATGAACAACCAAGTATGGAATGATAGAAATAATGATGAAGGAAAGAACTACAAGCTACATATGCAAAAAAACCACAAAACAATAAGTGCTTACCCAATCAAAAGTAAAAGGAGAGAAGGGAGGAGCTTTACCTCCTCCATCCAAAGCGCTCAAGGCTTGTGAAGGTGCGAACAAGAGGGACTCAAGCCTCTGTTGCCATGGTGTATGTCTTGTACTCACCCTATTGGACTGACGAAGTGTTGAGTTTTTGAAATGGAGTGGAGGATGCTACTAAAAATCTTGGAAGTGAATGCTCAAAGCATGGAGAGAGTGCTCAAATGATCTTGCAAAACTTCTCTCAAACTTCTGCTTGGAAAATTTTATGGATGGAAGAGTGAAGATTATGAAGGGAAGGGTGTAAAATGGCCATGTTCGAGTCGGCCAACTGAAGAGGGGCGTTACTCTTCGAATTCCAATCGAAAATGTAATGCATTTGTTGTCTCATCCACAAGAATCTGCCTGAGACGTAAGCACGTCGCGCAGACATCTACACGCCGCAAGGTCATCTCTGCACCGTGCGAGCATCTTTGAAAGAAAGGCCCCCATCGACACACAAACAAGGTGCCAAGTGGAGTGTAAGCAGTGGGATTAAGTGGAATTAAACCTCCACTTTTTATTTTCTAAGGTGTTAAAAGGAAAAAAGGGGATTTGCACAAAGTAATATGATAATAAAAAAAACTCTTTCTGAGAGTAAGTATGTGTGAGGCATACAAGTTTTCCCTATGCATTAGCGAGGGAACTCGATGCAAAGTCTAGGAAGGGAAAGGTTGCAAAGTGGGATGCTACATAGGATGAATGTTTATAAATCTTACATATTTTGAGAATGGTAAGTAAACATTTAATTGACTTTAACTATATGCTAAAGAGCTATAGATCATCGGGGATGATGATTCACAAGGGGGGAAGTATGTTACACCCCAATTGTGTAACTATTATTTACTATTACTATGTTAGGTGAAATGTGAATGTAATGTCAATTATGGAGATAAATAAATTATGCTTCTACCTTGTTATCAATATGAATTTGTGTCACCAAAAATTGTATACCTTCGAAGAAAAGGACAATTTTGTGCCCATTTTGGTCTTACTTTAGGTCCCCTCTCATCAATAATCACCCTAAAACAACATTTATAGGCCCCTAAGGTTCGTTATTTTTGACATTGAGGCCTATATTACCTAAGGAATTATTAAAGCATCGAAAAAAAACATAAAAAATATTCAAATATCACTAATCCCACTTCAAAATACCTTGGTGGGACTAGGTCGCCCAAGTTGGCGACCTAGTCCTTTTTAAGGATTTTTGCATTTTTAAGCGGGAAAATATCTATCTTGCCGAAAATTCCCAATGGGTGTCGGCCTCTTAGGTCAAAATTACTGACAATAAAATATTTTTTCTTATAAATACATGTTTTTAGGTCATTTTTCTCTCTCTTGGTCATTTTTTTCACAAGCAACTTCAAGAATCAAGTGCAAAACATCTTCCTCAAGAAGTTTCATATCTCTTTCACAACAAAGTTGAAGCTTTTGGACAGAAAACTAGGGCTTTTGCAAGTCTTCAAGCTCACTTCCCATTCAATATCTCACATTTCCAAAGATTGAACATGGATGCCTATGGAGAATCATGGAGAAATCTAGGTTGAGGAGGTGCAACTAGCCACCGAATCACACCTAAAGACTGTTTTCAAAGTGACTCTATTTTCCATTTTTAACCCACCTTCAGATTTAAGGTTTGCATCCAGTTTGAATTCCTTTTACATTCATTTGTAATGTTGTAGGGTTACTTGGATTGAAGTCTTGCATCATTCAAATTTATTCCATGCATCTTATTCTAGCACAATAGAATAGGGTTTTGTCTTATTTCAGGTTTTTCTAGTTCTAGACACACTTAGGGCTAGGGTTTATGCAGATTTTCTATCTCCTTGCAAGTTTAAATAAAAACTAGGGGTTTGACCAAGGAAAACCCCACAATAGAAACAAAAATATACTTTGTTTTGTAGGTGATTTTGCAGGTCTGAGTTTGGATTCCCGTGAAGAAGCAAAGTGCAGACCATAGGCCTTTGTGTCCACTTTTAGTTTTCCAGAAAAGATGAAAGGGACTAGGTTGCCAATAGTGGTGACCTGGTCCCACTGAAGGTTTTTGTCAAATATTTTTGTAGATTTGAGCACCTAGTTGGCTAGAATGGAGTCCAAAACAGTTTTCCAGAAAGGGGACTAGGTCACCCAGCTTGGCGTAAGCGTGCCAGTGTGCTTAAAACTCAGATTTTATAGATTTCTAGAGGCTTATACAATATCCACATCGATCTTTAGTAGTTTCTTGGTGCACTTGTCTGATTTATTAGGCTCTATTACTTTGTGTAGTCTTTACTTTATCTTTGTTGCATTATATCATGTGTTTTCAAGCAATACAAATTCTCTTAGTTTATGTTCAATAGTTAGATTTACTTGTCACATCTCAAAATTTTGCACACTTCATCATAAGCACATTCAACCTATTTCATTCCTTACAATTGAATTAATCACAATATTTATGCTACCCACAAGGAGACATCCTCTTCCTTCTAGGTGAAAACCCTAGAAAGTTGTAGGGGATACATCCCCTTATCATCTCAAAAGCATAAATTTTGCGGTTCATTTTGGTGAACCTGTATTTAGAAACATCTTTCTTTTGATTTATTTTGAATTTTCATCTTAGGAAGTTATTTTTTTATCATTGCATTGAATGTTGCATTGTTTAAAAAGGCATCCTAGGGTTTCATACTTTACCTTAGTGAAAAAGACTCATTTTTGCATTTATTTCCTACATAATAGAGAAATTTTGCATATACCATATAGTGTTGCACATTACATTCTAGAATACTGCATTTTTCATCAAAAACACCAAGAAAAACATACCCATACTGGGACTAATTCACCACCTTGGGTGACCTAGTCCCAATATACATTTTTCACCAGTAAATTTTGAAATTGATTGCCAGTTTTTGTACTTTCTATTTGTTACAGTTGATGCTCTATTTCAGTTTAGTTACTTTATGTTATTTGGTTGTCATTATCTTAAACATATTTTATTGTAATGGAATTTATGAGTAGCATTAGATCTTTACAAGTTTCATTTTCCGCTTTAGCTCCTAGTTCTTTTAAAGCAAATTTAGTAGAACATGAAAATAAAAACATAGAAACCTCACATGATACAATGCACACACTTCTTCACTTTAGGAAAACTATATCATCTAAAATTTTTAGTAGTGATTATTTGGATAAGTTAGGTGAATTCCTTCAAGCCTTCCTCTCACTAAGTTCATCCACTAAGGTTTGTGATGATAAATTCAAAACCACTCCTCCCTTTCCCTCTAAACCTTTTAGTTGTGATGATATGGGTATGTTAGATGAAGTTCTTCACGATTTCATTTCACCCAATTCATCCACTACGGTTTGTTGTGAACAACCCCACACAAAAGATGTCAATGTTATCTAACCTCAACTTGTTCTCTATCCAACTTCCCATAAACCTCCAACCCCATCCCAATCTGAGTTTACCCTTTACCCTCCTAAGCATGACACTATTGCCCATACTCATTATACTCGCAATAACCCACATCCCCAACAGCAAAATCCCTCAACCTCCCTACCCTTGCCCTACCCCATCTTACCTGCAACACCCTATTTAAACTCACAACTTAGGGAGTATGATTTGGTTGAACAAATTAAGAGCACTCTCGCCAAGATATCCCTTAGGGATCTCCTTCGGAATTCCCCTAACTATCATTCAATGCTTCAAATGACATTGCAACAGATAGTGGTCCCTCTTGGTACAAATACGAATGATGTGGTAGCTCTCTTACAAGATATGAACACAACTAATGTGGACATTAATTTCTACCAACATTAGCTCCCTCCATTAGAATTAAGAAAATAAAATGAAGCCTTTATGATAATAGCCCAATATGATCAGATAGGTATCAAAAGGACCCTCATTGATAATGGTTTTTCCCTAAATGTGTGCAGTGTGAAGCTTCTTGATAGGTTACATATAGATAGATCACAAATCCAATATGATTCCTTATCCATTAGAGGATTTGACAATGCTACAAAGCAACCCCTTGGTGTCATCACCTTATCCATTACTATCAAAATGGTTATGTTGTAAACTCCTATTCGTGTCATGCCCCATGACCTTTCTTATAATCTCCTCTTGGGAAGACCATGGATACATGAGATGCATTCGATACCCTCTATCAACCTCCTACAATGATTTAACAACTAAACCCTTACAACTATGATTCAGAGATTGGACATCTAACCTGAATAGCTATTTCAATCATCATGAAGGTGCATTTAACTTGTCAACCTAGGGACGTAAACTTGAAATGGGTTAGCACAGTATGTGCACTAGGAATCCAAAGTAGCTATATTAATCCTACAACGAAGAAATAATCAATGTTGAAAGTAAATTGCTTGGAATGAAATAACATAAGTGTTGAGCATCAACCAATAAATAAACTAAGTTGAAATGCATGACAGAAATGAAAATTTGAGTGAATGAATAGGAAACTACTATGTTTGTTTTGGTTGCAGGAACCGTCAACGAATGGAATTCTAGTGGCTGCAGGAACAAATAATGCCAGATTCTTAACTAATTACTAAATAGAAAATAACTAAGTGATGAAATACTCACCAAGTGGGCCCCATTGGATGAGTATCCCCTAAAATAAATGTAAACTCAGATGCACAAACTTATAACTTCATTTCATTCATTGGAAAAACATGAGTACAATCAAGCAACATGACTGTATTACTGAAAGATTAAGAAAGCAAGTGCATCATCTAATTTAATAGCCTCTTGAGAAGGAGCATCTGAGCCTTATTTATAGAAGCTACTAACTAAGCACCTAGCAAGGTGGTCAACTCCGTCAGAATAGGATGACACCACTTTAGGGAAAGCATAAAAAGTGGAGAGGCGGTTACGCATGGGCGAAATCTATTCAGGCATGTTTGCCTCAACACAGATCTAGCACAATAGTAACACCTATATTTTCTCAACAGACAATTAAGATAATTTATAAGGTGGTTACAACTTCAATTTGAATGAGGAATATTTCCACCCTCGAGAGCCTTTCTTCATTGAATGTCCACCTTGTTGACGGGTATGGCAGACGACTAGCTGATGAAATATTCCCTAATTGCAGACTTGTAATTATATCTGCATCACAATATTAGTACACACAACAACTGCATATTTTTAACTATCTCAAAGTGACATTAATTAATCACATATAAAATTAACACAGATAGTTCATATAACATGTCAATGTCATTTAAAAGTTATGAAAATAATTCCATGTCCAAAGGCTATGGTTTTAAGGAAATATCATAAAAAGGTCAACATCTAAGTATCAAAGTCTATGACAACTGCAATAAATGGAAAATGAACTCTATCAATAATTGAACCATAAATTGGACTCATCACTCCCCCCAACCTAAGGTTTTGTTGGTCCTCTAGCAGAGGAAGAGTTGTTCTTTTGCTTGGTCAATACCCTAAAATTTGCAATTGTCAGTTGTCCTACATCAATTTTTTGTTGTGTGTGAATTAGGGTCCTAATAGAACCCTTGTTGTCTATCCAACTTGCTCCATCTTTGTCTCTCTGTAGCTATTTCATATCGGTAGTACTTAAATTTGGCACAGGCCATAGTAGGATAGGTGGTTGAAAAGTCAGTGGAAGCCAAAATTGTCCCTTTGTCCTTTCAATCTGTATATATCTATCAAATCTCTTAAGTGTTGCAACATAGTTCTGGATAGAATGAGGCTCAACTTGTTTCAATTCATCAATTAGGTTGTTCCACCTTTGTGACAGGTATCCCATTATAGATTCCCCTATGGTTTTTGTTACCTTCTCATATTCTTTATAAACTGCTTCTCTCTCAGGCAGGATCCTATTGCCATAGCTTGGTAGGTAAAGAATTTTGTGCCAATCCTTGAAAATGTCTCCTGGATTTCTAGATTCAACCCTAATGGGCAGAGGAGTTATGGATTCAATTTTCCTATAAGTCCTGAACTGCTTTCCCCAACTAACTTTGTTTTGTATTCAGGACATAAATACCCTTAACTGGACATCTCCAACATACGACAGTGGATTCCAATCATGGTCTTGGGTCACAACATAATTATGAAAATAAAATTCACACAACAAATTCTTCATTTTAGGAGGAGCAATCTAATAAACATTGAAAAATTCAAGAGGGGTCTCAATGGAAGGATTCAAACGTAAAACAATCCTTAATATATTAAAAGAAAGATGTTTCTCCTTCAAATACAAACTATAGACCCTTGGAAGAGTCCTGCACTCTAAGACATGAGGTACTAAGGCTGCCATATTATTGACCTTTTTATTTAAAGAAACAATTTCTTCATTCTTATCATCGATCTCTTCATCTCTCTTTAGCCTGCATTTCTCTACTTTCCATTCTTCTTCCCTCCTTTGCACTTCTTTCCATAAGTTCATGGCTACCATGTGCATTGAAGAATTAGAAGGCCTGTGTATTCTTACCAAAAAAATTCCTAGCACTTTTTCTTGCCCTTCATAGAGTACCAACTGCAAGGCTTCTGTTTGTTTAGCCAATTCCGGCTACAGGGGTGCTAACAGTTCTCCCAGTTCTAGTTGCAGGGCCTCAAGTTCTTATTCTTGCTCTTATTGCAAGAACTCCTACTTCTACTCTTGCTACAAGAGCTCCTGATTTTCTGCATACACTTGGCTTTCAACTTCTTATGCAATATCAACAAGATCCACCAACATTACGTTTGTTGCTTCCTCAAATGTGCCCTTTTCCTCGACATTCACCTGATCCATTAGAGATTTTGTATCCTCTCATGATTTTTCTCTAGGTTTAGGGCTTCCCTTGGAAGATGCACCAAAGGCTAGCCTAATTGGTCTTGATTTTCTAGGAGGGCTTTCATGCTTTTCTTTTGCTGCAAGAAGAATAGTGTTAGCCTTCCGTTCTTAGAGCTTGGCACTTCTTTTTCTGTCATTTTATTTTTAGTTTTTCCCTTTCTTATTTCTACCTTCTTCTTTTGTGCCCCAGTTCTCATTAGGATGCTTAGAGGAACGTCATCATCAGAATCTGGAAAAGAACTTTCTTTGTCTGAATGTTCAGCCTCAAAAAAACTAATCTTTATGGTTTTCTTAGTTGAAAGAGGGTTTACACTAGAGCTTGCACCAAAAGTTGAGGCTTCAAGAGTGGCTTGAACATTTCTCACTCTCCTACTAACCCTATGAGGTTGAGGCAAAACCCTAGGTTGCAAATGCTCTCGTCTAATTTGATGAATATTCAAGAATTCTTCCCAAGTTATATTAGACACATCATGCAAAGACTTCTCAACTAATAATTTGATTAGACAATGCTAGGAAATGGAATTTTCCCTACCTTTTTGGGTCTCAGCCGCTATGATTGAAAGAAGGTGGTAAATCACGTTTTTCAAATTCATTCTTCTCATGTGCCTCATGTGGTTCAGGAGTTTGAAATGCACAAAATGTAGATTCGACAGATGACCTTCATAGGTAATTTACTTCACAACATAAACTGCTACTTGCTTCCATGGATTAAGCAGATAAATTATCTTCACACCTTGTTTGTCCACACTCAATGGAGGGTCAACAAGTTTTGTAAATTTGGCTCTAGTTGACATGTCATCTCTAGTAGCAGGGTAATGTTCACCATCAGTAGGAAACCCTGTAACTTCTGCAATCCTCACTTCAGTGGCTATGAACTCCAACCCTTTTACCATGGCCTTTCCTTCAGACAATGTATGGGAAAATTCCAACACAACATCTTCATCAAAACCATTCAGCTTCAAGAAATAATCTATCCATCCAAAAAAATTGAACTCAGTCAAGCAAGGTGCATCCTGTAGTAATACATCATGAACCATGGGTTCATTTCGAATTAACCCACCTCCCATTGTTCAGTTGTCTGCAATCAAACAATTGCTCTACAAATTTTTCCTTCTTGTAATATTCATCTGAAAGCCAAACTTCTCCTTCCTACAATGCTACCAAATTTCCAACGCCAGTATCATCTGAATTTTACCTTTTTGGCTCAAGAATATGATAGCAGCAATAAAGGAAATAAAGGAGTAATAAATGAAGGCTATGATCAAAGAAAATGGCAGTGGTTGATGTCGTTCCACACATACGAGCCATCATCTCACTTAGAATTCAAATCAGCTCAATAAATTAAACTTTGTTGATGTGGACCAATACGAACAAATACACTAACATAGTATTCACACTTTTCCCCCAACCTAAATTTGCACATGTGTCCTCACATGCGAGGTGGAATGATGATTTGATAGGGGTAGGGAATAATTACATGCTATGGTGAATGTCCATTTTAATGTAAAACAATTAAATGAATGCATTAAAAGAAAATTAAGATTTAAAAAATTGATGCACATGTACTTGAATTCGTGGAAGATTTATTGCAAAGATTATGGAGAAAGTATCAGCCACTTTTCAAGAAATCAATTGAGAAATTAAAGAAAGTGGAGTGGAATGAGGTGGAATGGAATGAAGTGAAATGATGGCGGCATGATGGAAGAGAGAGAAAGGTGTAATGGATGGGCAGATGGGTGAAGAAGTGGACCCCCAAAAAAGTGGAAGTTTTTATTATGATAATTTTACCTTAGTTATCTAGAATGAGGGACACTAGGTCTGCTTCCTTTGGCTGGAGGAAGTTTGGGTGCGCATTCTGAGTGAATTTTTGCAAAAACTCCTCCTTGGAAGTTGGCTTGTGATATAACCTAAGGCAATGACCATTGACAAGCAACTTAAATATGATAGGGTCAATGGTAGTGAGTTGAACAACTCCATTAGGAAAAACTTCAGCAACTCATATGGTCCCAACCACCTTGTCTACAATTTTCATGCTTTGTCTTGATACCTTGAGTCATAGAGCAGTGCCTAGTCACCTGGCTAGAATTTCTTATCCTTGATAAATTTGCCATGCCACCTTATTCCCTGATTCTGCACTACCTCTGTGTGATGCAAGGATGCCTTCCTCATCTCATCCAAAGCATTTGACTGCATGATTTTGTCCCTTTGTGCCTCAAAGATATCCATCCCCGAGTATACTACAGTCCTAAGAGTCTTCTGCTCAAATTCAATGGGAATCATAACTGTCTTTCCATACAACAACTCAAATGGAGTTAATCCTGTAGTTTTTTTCCAGGTAGTTATGTAGGTCTAAACAACTTTTGCTAGTTTTCTTGCCAAATATTTGAGCTATGAATAGCCACTATTTTGGTCATAATGGCTTCAATTTATCTATTGATCACCTCAAATTGGCCATTGGCCTGAGGGTGATAAGGAGTAGACTTCATGTGCCTAATGTTGTACTCATTGACCATTGTTGTAACAAGGGTTGAAGTGAATTGAGCCCCTTGATCAGTCACTATCTCTCTTGAAACCCCATGCCATGTTAAAATTTCCTCATAAAGAAATTTTGCAACTTTATTGTCTCTTGCATGCTTCATGGCCTTAACTTCTACCCACTTGGTTACATAATCAGTGCATACCAAGATATAGGATTTATCATTTGATGGAGTATCAATGGGTCCTACAAAGTCCAATCCCCACTTATCAAATGGAGTGATTACTACCTGGGGTAAAGTGGCATCTCATCAGATTTTTTTGGTCAGCCTATCGTCTGGCATCTATCACACTTCCTTGTATATCTCCATGCATCCTTGTGGAGTGTGGGCTAGTAATATCCTGTGTTCAAAATCTTCATTGTTGTCCTCTTAGTTGCAAAATGCCCTCTACAGGGTTCATTGTGGCATGCATGCAAAATTTCATATGTCTCATCTTCCCTCACACATCTCCTCATAACATGGTTTGGTCCAGTGTAGAACAAACATCCAACAATCCATGAGAAAGGAAAATATTTTTCAATGAGCACTCTCCTCTCTTTTAGAGAGAAGTGAGGAGCAGCTCTCCCTGTGAACAAATAATTAGCTATGTCAACATACCAGTGTGTCTGCACACTGATGGAAAATAGATGCTCATCAAGGAAAGAGTCATCTATGACTTGATTATCCTCTAATGTAGTCAGCCTCGAAAGGAAGTTTGCAACAACATTGGCCTTCCCTAGTTTATCCACAATGGTTATGTCAAATTCTTGCATCAACAATAACCATCTTGCCAACCTGCCTGAGATCAGGGGTTTATTCATGAGGTATCTAATAGTTGCATGATCGGTGTGCACAAAGATCTAGTAGCATGTTATGTAGTGGCTGAATTTTTTTAGGGCATAGATCACTACCAACATTTCTTTTTCTATCATTATATAGTTGAATTCAACTCGTTGTAGATTTTTGTTGACAAAATAAATAGCATTTTCAATAGCTCTTTGTTTATGTCCTAAGACTACTCCTATAGCATAATTCAATGCATCTTTATGGATGTGAAAATGAAGCTCCCAATTAGTACCCTTGAGTACAAGAGCATGAGTTAAAGCTGCTTTCAAATCAAAAAATGCCTTGTCACAGTCTTCTATCCATTGGAATTCAACATATTTAGTTAGGAGATTATACAATGGTGCTGCCATTTTTTTGAAGTCTTTGATGAACCTCATATAATAACCTGTATGTCCTAGGAAACTCCTAACATCTTTTTGTTTTGCAGGGATAGGCAGATTGGTGACCACCTCAATCTTTGTAGGATCTACTTGAATTCCTTTGTGAGAGATGTAATGGCCAAAAACTACGCCTTCATGCATCATCATGAAGCACTTTTCACTATTTAAAGATAGATTATGGTCTTCACATCTCTTTAGGACTCTCCTGAGATTTTCTAATGCTTCAGCGCAATCAGCACCATAAGTAGTGAAGTCATCCATATGGATTTCCATGCAATCAAGAGAGATGTCTAAAAATATGCTAATGACTACCCTCTAAAAATTTGCAGGTGCATTACATAAGCCAAATGGAAGTACTGAGTAGGAATAGGTCCCCCATGGATAGGTAAAAGTGGTCTTCTCCTAGTCCTCTGGTGCAATTTGGATCTGGTTATAGCCGCTGAATCCATCTAGGAAAGAAAAGTATTGCTTTCCTACAAGTGAGTCCAAAAATTGATCTATGAAAGGTAAGGGAAAATGGTCCTTTTTGGTGGCAGTATTAAGTTCCCTCTAATCAACACAAACTTGCCACTTTCCTCCTTTTTTAGGCACAATCACCAATGGGGACACCCACTGGCTATCTGAAATGAGGTGATAAATCCTACATCTAGCAATTTTTGTAGTTCCCCTTTTACAATTTCTCTCAATGTAGGGTTAATTCTTCTCAGTGGCTATCTCATTGGTGTACAATCATTTCTTATGTATATCCTATGAGTGCAAATTTTAGGATCCAATCACTTCATATCATGATAATCCCACACAAATTCACATTGGTGGGCCCTCAATAAGTTTTCCAATGACAACTATTGTTCTTCACTCAATTTATTGTTAATATTTAGATACTTTCCTTCTGACACTTGCACTTGTGTAGTTAACTCTACCATAGTTGCTTCAATAATGCTTGGTACCTTCAGTTCATGTGGTAGCAATGTATGAGACATACTTGTTGCTATAGGAAATTTGGCTACAAGAAAAGCGTCTGTAGGAAAAATGGTTGTAGGAAGATCGGGTAGGAGTGTCTTCACTGTATCAAGAAAATCAGATGCATGAGAGGATGATGCTTCCTCTACCTCATAATTTTTTTGAATTATGTTAGATAATACTTCATCTTCATCTTGAAGTTGCATGAAATAAATTATGCTTAACATCATAAGTTGTACCACTGAATTAACTTCTTCAACCTCTTCACAAACATGTGGCCATAGGAGATCATTCCTATCATGGGATGGTTGAGTAGGAGGGTAGATAACAATATTTTTGGTGCTCTTTCCATCAGAAATGGTCATGTTTGACATCCAATATAGGTGTCTTTTGTTGCTAACCATGGCCTTCCAAGAATAATGGGGTACCCACCTAGTGTGGCCTTAGGAGAAAGAATCATAAAATATGTTGGGTACTCTCAGGAGTCTACAGTTACCACAAGATCTTCTACTATCCCATCAGGCTTAACAGTAGAACTATCAACAAGTTGCAGGGCAGTAGGAGTAGGTCTCATGCTTGCAACATTTAGTTGCTACAAGATGTTCTTAGTCATTACATTTATGGCTTCTCCCAAATCAATCAGAGCATTCTTTATCTGGATCCAATTTGTAACAACTCCTACCATAGGACTCCTTAGGTCATTATATTTGGGAATAGTCACTTTCCCAAGCATGATATCAACCAACTGTCCCACCACATGAACTGTAGTGGGGTCTTTCTTCTTCCTGCCTGACTTCTTAAGGCATGCTTCCTTGATTGTTTTTTCATATATGGAAACATATTTTATGACCAAAAATAGAGGTATTTGGACACATATATGCTTCAACTGATCTAAAATTTTAAAAGGTGTCTCCTCCTTCTCTTCCTTTTGTTTCACAGTTTCCAACCTCTGGGGAAATGGTGGTTCTAGTTTAGTCTGCTTGACTGGGGCTGGTGATGAGGTAAAAATAAACTCATCATGAT
Source organism: Sequoiadendron giganteum (assembly GCA_007115665.2). Classification (NCBI taxonomy): domain Eukaryota; kingdom Viridiplantae; phylum Streptophyta; class Pinopsida; order Cupressales; family Cupressaceae; genus Sequoiadendron; species Sequoiadendron giganteum. The sequence continues at coordinate 325,676,371 of CM021104.1, forward strand.
AACATAATAAAACCCTTCCTCATATATGAAAAATGCTTATTCTCTACCAATTAATTAAACTTTAGGCATAATAATTGCTTATCTTTTGAGAAAAAATAGTACAAACTTTATTTCTTGTGATTTATTGAAGTATCTTGCCAATGTAGATTTAATGGGTAGTTTTAAATGTTTTGTAGGATAATAATCAGTTATCCTACAAAAGTCAAAGGATTTCAACCAACATGAGCTCCAAAATAGATGAAAGACATGCATTGGGAACATGCTCCAAAACTTTAGGATGATGGACCAAAATCATAGTTTTTTTAGTTAATTTTTTGTTATGTTTTAAAGTTTAAGACTTCATGGCTCAACTCAAGCCTCTTTAATATTTATGTAATGGGAATTTAAAGACATAAAGTTTGTTTAAAATCTATTATAGACGTTTTCAATGGTAATCTAAACAATCTGAAATATAGGATTTAGTTACAAACTTTTATAAATATGTAATCTCCAAAAGTAAAAGACAGGTAGAATAGTACGATTATGTTGTCAACATGCTTTCTGAATATATATGAATAAAGAAACTATTGAATACTAATCTCTGAGTTGTTGAAATTGTGGATGAAGATTACTTTTAATGGAAGATATTTTTATTACATTGTGCATGTGACCTGAGAACATAGGAACCCGCGAGCTGGCCACTCAAGGGATGATAGATTAAATAGATGAGTACTTTCCTTTAAATAATTTTGTCATTTTTATTGCATGGATAATAATTATGAGTGTAGTCGCATTTCATGTTAATTCTATAGATAGTAATTAAGTCTATCATCTTAGAGTCTGAAGTTTCGAAGCACCCGTTGTCTTTCATTTTTGTAGTTACTTTTTGTTAACTGTTAGAACTATTACTGTTACTAATTAGATGTTCCATGGATTGTTTACAAGTTTTTCTACTTCTGTAGTTTGCATGCTTCTTAGTTTAGTTATCATGCTTTCTAGATTAATTATCTTGTTCTTTCTAGTTTAAATACTTTCAAGCTTTTTAGATAACTTAATTTCCAGTTAACTTGTTAAATGACCTTAGGTTAAAATTAATTTCAGTTTCTTTAAATATATATAAAATCTAAGAGAGATAGTCAAGTCACCTTCTATTGAAAATAGCCTTGAACACTATCCGGTTGATATATTGATGTTTTATCTTCTAAAGTAATGGGACCTAACAAGCACCTATCACTTTTTGGCGTCATTGTCGAGGATAGATTTCTTTCTTGAGTGTTAATAAGAGATACCTTGAATACCTCTTTTAGGCCCAAAATACCCCTTTGGCTTCCTTTTCTGAATGGTTAGGAAAAGAGGCCCTCACAGAAGATTTATACCAAAGACCCCCCCAAAAACACGTTCCAATCATACATAGGGAGGACCAAGGCTCAAAAGACCACTCTATTGAAGAATTACTTGAGCCTAATCCACCAGATACTTTCCACTATTTTCCTGAAGATCATCCAATAGAACAAATCATCATTGAGGAAATTATCCAGGAGGAACACATTCCTCTAGACATCATGGGTGATCGTAGGGTTGAAGGTAATCAGAATGATGCTAACTATAATAACAATGATCCTCCGACACCACGAACGTTCACTTATCCTATTGCTCTGGATGAAGATGATGATACTACAATGAAAAACATCTCTTCGCTTTCCTACCAACCTTCTGAGGTTTATCCTCGAAAGACCCAGACCATTTTATTTTTGAATTTAAGGTCCTCTTTCAAACTTATGACTATAAAAATGATAACCAAAAACTGAAGTTGTTTCCTTCTACTTTGAAGGATGCGACCATGTGTTGGTTTATGGGATTAGCTGTCGGGTCTATTAGGTCCTAGAATAACATGGATACTGCTTTCTTGGAAAAATACCAGAGCTATTGTAGGGTGAGTGATTGTAAGGAGGAGTTGTTTAAACTTAGGCAAAACAAGGATGAGAGTCTAGAGGATTACCTAAACAGGTTTCTTTTCTTGTCTAAAGGATGTGGAGGAGAGGCCATTAGTTTTGAGATTCTCAAGACTATATTTCTTAAGGGACTCAATGAGGATGCAAGAAGAAGCCTTGATCTAATGTGAAAATGAGACGTGTCTCAGTTAGGCCTTCATGACATATGTGAGTTGTGTCAAAATTTATCACGTACTCAAGGAGGAATTCATAAAACTACTGTTTTTAAAGGGTCTAACGAAATAGGCAAGCTCCGAGAAGAAATAGTGAACCTCAAAATGAACATACTTGTTTAATTGAACACTACACTAGATGTCATACAAGCTAAGACACACAATCCCGAGACTTTATCCATCTACTATCCAAGATGTAAAAATAAACATCTTTTGAGAGAATTTCCGCTAGACAAGGTTGTTGTTTGTCAACTATGTGAGCAAAATCATCCTACAAACCAATGTGAGCTTCTTACTGATCTCTATAATTCCAATAAAAGGACTACATAGGTTGAGAAAGAAATAAATGTGGTAAATCAACGCCAAGGAGGGAATTTTTCTTATGGGCAAAATTCCAATCCTGCTTGGAGACCCCAAAACAACTGGGCTAGTAATCAATGGACTCCATCTTGACCTCAACCACCACCTCAACAAACTATTTGGGGAGCTCCCTATTGGGGACCCCCTGAATGGGTGAACCAATCATGGGGAACTCAAAAATGGCCAAACCAAACTCAACAATAGTGGTATGCAAAACATATTGATCCTCAATGGAACTAGGGACAAAATCAATTCTATACTAGCTCTCAGAGGAATCAATAATAGAATCTACTGCCACCACCCCAAAATCCTCCACAAAGTGAATAGATAAATCAACCTGAGCTCCTGACACAACCACTTCCAAATCCTAAGAACAATCAACCAAATACTCTAGTATACTCCACTGAATAGGACAATGTTACCGAACTTAATTCCATACATTGTGGAAATGTTCAATTGTGCTTTGGTAAAACATTTCCACCACCAACCATTGAAGAAATTATGGATGAACCTACTCCCAAAACTCCTGAAAAATCCACTCCACCTCTAGACCCCAACCAAACTGTTACCACAGACACTACTCTACCACCTTTTTCAACAGGAGCTTCTGACTTACCTTAGGAGGAGGGAGGTCGGTCTGCAACTAATCTTAGGAAGAAAAGAGAAAACTCAAGCACCATTTCTAGAGCGTCTAAAATTGGCCATTCTGAAAGATACTTTAGAAATTCCTTTGACCTCTAAAAGTGTGTTAATACAAGAAATAAAACAACTAAAAATAGAGGTTCCCTTGTTGCAAGCAATAAACGAGATTCTGGAGTTGAACCAACTGATCAAAAATTTATGCATTAAAAATCTAGGGAGAAAACCAAAGAGATAAATATTGTGCACATCGATGATTATTTAGCTAACTTTTTATCTCGAAAGACCATAGCTCCAATTAATGAGGTAGCAATACCTAATGCATTAGTGGATTTAGGAGTAACCATTAACATAATGACTTTGGACGTGATGGAAAAAATTAGATCTCACTAATTTACATCCCACAACTACAGCCTTACAGATGGAAAACCAATCCATAGCCATCCCCAAGGGTTTTATTGAAAATGTTCTTGTCAAAGTTGATGAATGGGCATATCCAATGGACTTCTAGGTAATTCAATCGCTTACACCAAAAGATAGTTATCCAATAATTCTTGGAAGACATTGGTTGGCCACTATCATAGCTAAAATCAACTACAGAGAGGGAGAAATGACCATTTCACATGGTTTGGACAATAAATGTTTACTCTTGTACCCTCATGCTAAACCCACTAAATATAACAAATTTTGGGTTGATGAATCAAAAGAGTCTAATGGTCAAGAAAATTTGGCCTCATTAGCCATGGTATTTATTAAACAACATGGAGAAGAATTAGAGGATGAGTTAGTAAACGATATTGCACACCTTGTCATAGGCTCATGTGATGAGGAAATTATGGATGCACCAAAAAGTTTAGGATAACCAATTGATGTACATGGGATTGGACATGAATATACTACTATGGGATTCCCTTTCCCTTCGGCCAATATGATTCCCAGAACTAACCATTTTTTTGAGGATATTGTTAGATTTCACCAAATTATACCTCATAGTTGTCCTCTCAATACCTTGTTATGACCATTTCATACTGTCACTTCCGCCCATCCGAGAACAAAAAAAATTATGCTACTATCGAGAAAAACCTTGAACATCAATAGTTGGTTGACAAAATCAGAAGATGATAGATTATTTAATATTTTGGTAAAAACGTCTAAAGATTTTCCTTGGGACTATACATATATGAGGGGAATTCACCCAAGTGTTTGTACACATCACATTTATACTGATCCTAATGTAAGGTCAGTACGTCAGCCACAGAAGAGACTCAATCCTGCATTAAAAGATATTGTCAAAACTGAAATTGAGAAACTCCTTCAAGCGGAATTTATCTATCCCATTTTTGATAGTAAGTGGGTTTCACCTCTGGTTGTAGTACCAAAGAAAAATGGAAAGTGGAGAGTATGCGTAGATTACAGAGAACTTAACAAAGCCACTCATTGAGATTATTTTCCCCTACCATTTGTAGACTAGGTTCTGGACAATTTGGCTAGGAGAAAATATTTCTCCTTTTTAGACGGATTTAGTGGTTACAACCAAATTCAGGTAGCACCAAAAGACCAGGATAAGATGGCGTTTACTTGTCCATGGGGAACATTTACATATCATGTTCTTCCCTTTGAACTTTGTAATGCCCCTGCAACTTTCCAAAGAGCCATTTTGGCTATATTTGTTGAGCTTGTCAATGACTGCGTAGAAGTCTACATGGATGACTTCACTGTCTATGGTTCAACCTATGATGAAGCCCTTCAAAACTTGGACAGGATTTTAGAGAGATGCAAGGATCACCGACTATCCCTTAGCCATGAAAAGTGTTTGATAATGGTGGAACAAGGAATAATCTTAGGTCATCATATCTCTTCTAAAGGAATTAAGGTTGATCCCAAGAAAATTGAAGTCATTCAACAAATGACTACTCCTCAAACGCAAGCAAATGTTAGAATTTTTCTTGGGCATGCTAGATACTATCAAAGGTTTATAGAAAGCTTCAATAAGATAGCAGCCCGTATGTTTTCCCTTCTCTAGAAAGACGTGGATTTTAACTGGACACCTGAGTGTTAACTATCATTTGGAACAATAAAGGAGAAACTTATCTCTACTCTCGTACTACGTGGGCCAAATTGGAATCTTTCGTTCCACATTTATGTTGATGCTTCACATGATGCAATTGGTGCAATATTGGGGCAAGAAGATGAGAATGGGGGTAAATATGCCATATATTTTATTAGTAAAAACCTGACATTTGTTGAGAGAAACTAAATGACAACAGAAAAAGAATTCTTGGTTGTGGTACATGCCATTAAAATTTTTTTCCATTACATTATAGGGTACAAAGTTACTATTTATATAGATCATTCGGTTGTTAAATATCTGATGAATAAACCTGTAGTAAATGGATGGATAATTAGGTGGTTACTACTCCTTTAGGAGTTCAATGTAACAATAATTGACAAGCCAAGGAAATTTAATGTAGTAGCAAATTTTTTGTCTCAAATTAAACAAGAAGGTGGGGACTATGCACCTGTACAAGATGAGTTTCCAGATGAAAATCTATTTGCTATCTCTACAAATACCCCTTTGTTCGCTAGCATTGCCAACTATTTAGCCACTTCAAAAGTACCACCTGGTTTTACATCAAAATAGAGGAAGCGACTTGTTAGAGAGAGTGTCCTATTTAAATGGATTAATGGGATACTATTCCATTGTGGCCCTAACACGGTCTTGAGATGATGTGTCAAGGAAAATTAAACGTACGATATCCTTAGAGCCTGTCACGATGATCCTTCTAGGGGTCATTATTCTACAAAGAGAACTTCTCATAAAATCTTGGGCATTGGGTATTATTGGTCTTCAATGCATAAAGACTTCAAAAAGTATGTTCATTGTTGTGATGAATGTCAAAGGGTAGGAAGACCAACAACTTCTATTGAAATGTCTTTGCAACCACAGGTAGTCCTTGAACCATTCAAGAAATGGGGATTGGATTTTATCGGTCCCATAGATCCTTCCTCTCAAGGGAAAGAATACATACTGGTTTGTACTGATTACCTAACTAAATGAGAAAAATTTCAGGCCCTACTAGTTTCTAGAGAGGAACAAGTCAAACCAAAACCATTTTTACAAACCAGGGACCCCAATTCATGTCTAAATTTCTCTTGGCATTCCTGAACCATTTTCAAGTGAGTCATAAGAATTCATCTCCTTATAACACTCGGGAAAATGGTCAAGTGGTGGTGACTAATAGGGAGCTAAAGAACATATTGATGAAAACGGTTTCTTCAGGGAGGAGAGATTGGGCTAGGAAATTACCTGAAGTCGTTTGGGCATACAACACAACGTGGAAATCCACAACTAGGTTTAGCCCCTATCAGTTTTTTGGGGGGAAGAAACCTCTCTTGCCCATTGAGTTTGAACTCCAAACTCTGAGAACGACTATGGAGTTGGGCCTGGATCTGAAACGAGCCCAAGTGGAGCTAGTTTTATAGCTAAGCGAGTTGGATGAGCTTCATTTGGATGTTGTCCATCAAACTGAGTTGGTTCAACAACAATGAAAGGTTTGGCATGACAAGCACATTAAAGAAAGAGAGTTTCATAATGGTGATTGGGCCTTACTATTAGATTCTAGATGTAAATATCACCAAGGAAAACTTAGAACTCATTGGCTGGGTCCATATGAAATTTCTGAAGTGTTTTCAAATGGCACAATTTAGTTGAAACCTATTGATGGTGGTACATGAACTCTCTTGGTAAATTGTCATCGCCTACGTATCTACCATAAACCTATCAACAAGGAGAAATTTACAAAATTAGTAGAAATGTAGAGGGAAATCCAATGCATTGACTCTACCTTGGCAAAGTCAATATAAACTTTGCATATGTTAATTTTTTTTTTTTAAAGTAAAAATATATGAAAAATTATAATAAAAAGGCATGTGTACAATTTTTTTTCAAATCATTCTTCATTAATTCTTATTTCTTTGGACTTGGCTAAATTTTGTTTTCATTTCGCAAGACTTTACTATAAATCAAAAACAACTTTCGAAGCACCTTTCTAGGATGCTCTGGAACTTGTTAGTTCAAGTGCCCTGGTGCTTTGGAACTTACCTTTGATTGTGGCGGTGCTCTAGAAATTATGAGCTTTGATGCCCAGATGCTCAAGAATGTGCATTTCAACTCGTCACATCATGGATTTTGTTCCTACAAAATGGTGATTGGTCGAGAAAAGCTCTAGAAGTTCAAGTTCACTCATACATCTATTTTTCTTCTTTTCGGTTGCATCTTTTGATGATGCTCTGGAACCTTCCCTCGGTTGCTAGTTCTCAATTGTCTGATGTCACTCAATTGGCCAATGCAACTGTAATATTCAAGGGGCCTTTTTTGGTGATAAGGAATACAAATTGTATTGGATTCATCAATCTATGATTAATGGGGGGATTTAAATAAATAGAAAAAGATAGATCAAGGCACAAATCAGTAAAAAATGAACAAAATTCTTTAACATCCAGACATATATTCTTAACAAGTGTTTCTTAACAAATCAAGACCATAACATGATTTAATTCATAGAACAATCCATACCATTGCATACATTTACAATTCTTAGTTTAATCATCACAACCATTCATCAAAATTCCACAAGATTCAGAAAAACAAACTTCCTCATTCGTTGCCAATAATATAGATCAACAAACATATACCAATTTCATTCATAGACAATTTAATGAAATAATCTTTATAATCTGGTTTCCCTATTGATTCACATCAAATAAGAAACATTTATGCACAACAAACCCACTAGCATACAGACTAATTATGGTTCATTATCGTCATCCAAGAAGTTCAATTCCAACATAAAGCTATATAAAAAGTGTATCTAAATTCAACATGAACTTTTAAAAGTATATTTTCTTCAAAGCTAAAAATTCCTATCTGCTATCATCGGGTGGCTAATTCTACTTTCATCAGCCTACCTTTACAATATCGAGCTCAAAAGTACATATAGAGATTCTTAAGGACAAATCCCTCTCAATCAAAATTGAGATCCACTAATCAAGGAGCCATAACCTCCTCAAAAACTTAGACTTGTTGATCTTTAGTTCAAATGTTGATTGCGTTGTGAAATAGGAGAGAAAAGGGGGAAGTCATGTGCCCAAAATAGATCATCCTGATGTCAACTCATTTTTGTGTAGTTTTCTCATGAAGGTACTCATTATAACTGGAGAAGGCTTTTTGAAGAATATCCACCTCAGGCCCATCGACCCAATTGTCTTCAAATTTAATTCTCTTCAACTTTGTTGAGGAAAATCCCTTCATATCTTTTATTTTGGTCAATTCCCTCCTGGTAGCCTTCATATCTTCTTTAAAATCCATTAGTCTATCTAATAAATAAGTCCTCTCCATCATCCTCTTTCTGCATGACCTCCTGAAACCTATTGTCCCATTTCTCCTTTAATTGATTCAAAGGCATGCCCTCCTTAACTGGTATGTCCACATTGACTAAAATGGCCACAATAGCTTCTAGTTCATCCAGCTACTCATTTAGGTCCTTACTAGCATCTTGAATTTCATTTCTATGCTTATATACGAAATCAGACCTAAACCGGATTATGCTTGAGGCTCTTTCCAAGAAATCTGCATTATCTTCTTCGAAGATTGATTGCTCAAGAAGAGTTGACTTTGGCAATTTACTAATATCTTTTATTTTCTAAATATACCCCCTATATTCCTCTTTCTACTTTCCCAAAGTTTCAGTCTAGTGACCCATTTCCCCTATCAACTCCACTGTTGTCTTATGAATTTAAAAATTGCTTACCAACACCTCACCCACTTCCTGGTTAAGCTTATCTATCCACCTATCCATCATCCCAGACTTACTCCTCATTTGTACCAGATCATCAACTTCTCTTTTACTGAGTAAGGCTAGCGTTTCCAAGGTAGCAACTTGTTGTGACCTGGGGGTAGAAACATCTCTTAAGAAAGTATGCAGTTGATCCAATTGAGCCTTAAGCTCATCCTTTCTTTGTTTGTCTTTGATCATTCCGGACTTTGTGGATGACGCTACAACATCAATCATATTCATTTGTTGATTCCTTGTAGGCTTCCCTAAATTGACTGTGCCTAGTTGATAATTGGTCACCTACATATCTCCTCTATCCTTGTCCACCACTGGAATTGCACATTCTGCAATGATCTCCCTTGTCTCGGTGAGACTTGTGGAATGAAGAACTTTGTCCTTCTTCTTTGGTCTCTCCTTTTCTATCTCCTTCATAATTTCTTCCCAATTAAGAGGTTGTGGTGGAGCTATTTTCTTCTTTTCAAGATCAAGCTTTAACTAGGTAGGAGCACTAGGAGTGGCAGCCATTACTGTAGAGGAAGAGGAAGCAGTTGTAGAATATAATGACTGCAATAAAGTACCTTTAGGCTGAGAATCAACCTCTTGCACATTTTTTTGTTCCTTTTTTGCATTCTCTTGTGCAACCTTCTTAGCCTCCTCCCTATCCTTCTGCTCTTGTAGCCTTTTATCCTCTTGTTCCTTTTTCAACCTTTCTTCCTCTAACTTCTTCTCTTCAAGCAATTTATCTCTCTCTCCTTCCAAATCCTTGAGCTTGTCCCACACTTCCTTTTCCTTTTGTTGTTGCTTAGCAAGCTCTTCAACATCCTTTTCTTTTTGCAAGCGTTCTGCTTCCCGCCTTTTCATATAGGCCTCTTCAATAATTTTAAATTTAGCCTCAAGGGCCTCCCTTTCTCTTCTTTTTTTGGCCTTCTCTTCCTCCAACTCATGGATCTTTTGCAGCATCTCCAATTTGTCATTTTCCTCCTTTACTCCTAGCTCCTGCTCTCTTTGCTGCTGCTTGGCCTCTAATTGTTGTTGTTGGATTAATGCATCGACTTGTACCTTTGCATCCATTTTTTTCTATTTTTCCAACGCTTCAGCTTGTGCCTTGGCATTTATTTCCTACTGTTTCCTCAATGCTTCAGCTTGTGTCTTCACATCTAATGCTCTCTTAGCCTCTTCAAACAATGCCCGTTGGTCCTCTTCTATAAGAACATGCTCAACTTCATCAAGAGGTGTCTACTCTAGTGTCTCCTTATCTGATAGAGTACCCTTAGAGTCTATCCCTATATCATGGATTTCTAATTCAACTTCTTTTCCCTTAACATTTCAGCTTCCTTATGAAGGGTTCCCCTAGGCACTTCTCCACCTGACTGCTCTATAGGAGGGAGTTGAGTAGGAAACTCACCCATAACTAATGTTGAGGCCACAGGTCCTATTGGGACTTCTTCATGTGCTTCATCCAAATCTTGAGCTGGAGCTTCAAGTTCAAATTCCTCTATGTCAAGAGGGAAGAATTCCAAGGGCTCCTTTGGAGGCATTCTTCTCTTCATTCTCTTGTACCCTTGTGTGGTACTTGCTCCTTTTATTTTCTTGGAGGTTTGACCCCCAGGCTCCTTGGTTCTCAGCATGACCCACTAGATACTTCTATCCAAAACTGGTCTTGCTATCTGCTTAATATCTATTATCTCATTCGCGCCCCAATCTACAGGATCTAAACTCTTGGTGCCTACATTTTATGCCTCATATAAGGGATCCAAAATTACACCATCATCTAATAGTGTTTTAGGAATGTCCACTTTAACCCCATATTCCACCATGAGTGGGATAGGCAACCTTTCATAATTCCTCTTCCTCAAGTCATATTCATCCTGAAGATCACTCCAGAAGTCCTCCAATAGATTAAAGTGTCTATCAAAAACAAAAGCAAGCAAGGCACTCATTTTCTTCTTTGGATCAAAGTGCTTCCTAGCAGTATACAAGCCCAATTTCAGATGCATCACTTCTTTGCAAACAACCTTAGCTCCCACAAGGTGTGGGAAGCTATATTCACCCAACTGCATGGGGAACTTATGACAACCAGGCTTATGCTTTATACCAAATTTAGTATTAACCCCCAAGGCTTGGTAAAAAGACTCCATTAAAACCATCCTATTGCTGCAGCATCAAGGAAGTAAGTGAGGATGACCATCAAACCTAACCAGCCTGAAATAAGTAAACTTGGGGTATTGGATAAACCAATATCCCCACTCTGTAATGAATGACATAGCCTCATGGCTCAATCTATACCCTGCATCTCCTGTAAGCTGGTTAATAATGACATACATAAATGCATCATTAACCCTTCTATAATGCAATTCAGAAATTTGCAAGGATAGCTGATCATAATGGTTTCATACTTTATTTTGTCCATCAGTTTCTCCCAAAATCCCCACTCTGTTTAAACCTGGAAAAATGCATCTCCTTGTTGTTGCATAAATGACAAAGAGGTCATAAAGAAACTCTTGATTTCCCTCACTCTAACCATTTGATTGTGTATGCTTTCAGACACAATCATGGTTCGATCAAACTGTTGCCTACCATCTAAGATTGTTTGAATCAATAGAAACATTCATTTTGTAAAGTGAAAAGCATCCCTTTTCCCAAACACTCTAGATAACATCATTATTATGTCCCCAACCTCTTTGTAGAATTTTTCCCTTTTATGTTGATCTAGAAGCTTAATTAAAGAATTTTTCTCAGTCCTCATCCATTTCTTATTCAAATGAGCTTTGTTGGCTTCCTTATGATTAACATACATTTTCAAAGCCTTCGCCTCATTGAGCTAGCTAGGATTCCTTGGATTGGGGACATTGAACACAAATTGGAACATTTGGGGAGTTAAATCAATGGTGATATTACCTTGTGAATCCATGCACTGTCTAGTAGCCAGATTATAGGCTCCAACTACTATCATTATTAGTTTAGGACATTGGATTGACAGAGGAAAAACTATGATATGAGCTAAGCTAGATTCCACTATTCTTTGGGTCCTCCTTGTTACCTCTTCAATAAATGTCTCAGAGTACAACTCCTCATAATGGAACGGACCTAGATTTGTATAAGTTATGTCTACCCAATAAGACTCCACCTTGCTAGCAGTGATGATAGGACCCTAGTGATTATACCTCAAGGTATAAGGGAGTTGTTCAGGCTTAGCCTTTTTAGGCTTAACTCCTGGTTTTGAAGTTTCTGTAGGTTTACTCCTCTAGGAAGCCTCCCCCAATGCTCCTGACACTTTAATTTGTACAACAAAACCCCAAATTAGATCTACAAGAAGTATAACAAAAACCCAGTCAGAGGTCCTACCCGTCATATACATCGAAGGCGAGACCAAGCAAAAAACATTCCTAAAAATCCTTTAAAGCTCTGACGGGGTCGGGACCAGAATGGACATTGATTTATTACAATGAATAAATTTCAAACTTATATCTCGATCCGCCCTCGGTTTCGACTGTAGCGAACAACATTTTCATAAACTATAGCTCATTGGAAGTGGGCCTAGAGATAGAGTCAGACATTCATTACAAACCAAGTTTTGAGAATGAAATAAATCTCAGTCTTGACCCCGATTAAAAACAACCATGACATCATTAGGGACTTCAATATAAAAATGAATGAAATCATAGCCTAAAAACCAAGTCACCTGACAAGCCGAGGAGGCTTAAAATAACAGTATGAAACCATCCCCATACGACCGAGAGGAAACCCAACAACTAGGGCACAATTTTGTAATTAAGCAAAGATGTGCATAAAAACCCTAGTTTATAAAAAAACCCTTTGACTCCAATAATTAGGGCACAACTTAACCCTATTCAAAACCAACAAGCCAATATGCAAAAGGACCGTCAAGTAAATTCATAGATTGAAGAACTCCATATAAACATGTAGCAGATGATCGACACCCCCAAAAACCCAGGGCACCATGGGACGAGCACAAAGAAAACGACTGTGGAAAAACAAACAAACAAGAAAAAATGAGAAACAATAAAATAAAAGACAAACCGAAGACAAGGAAAGAAAAGCAAAACAAAAGAGAAGAAAAGAAAAGCAAACAACAAGGATTCAAACGAAAACGAAGAGCTACGAACCCATGGAAAGAACAATATACCAAACAAAACACGACGAATAGGAAATGAAGAACAAAAACCCCACCTCCAAACGTAATCCAACAAGTTGGCCCTTGATGCGAATCCTGCGCGCAAAATGCTTTGCCCTCGATTGAATCATGCTCCCAAATGCTCTACCGCGGCTCTGGTTTGATTTTATTTGATAAACAGTGATAATAACTAGCGAGTTGACCTTAATTAAGGTTAAAATCAAACCTCATACGTGGGAGGTACCTGTAATTAATGCCATTAATGTGGAAGGTCATACACGAAATCACGACGGGAACAGGCATAAGACTATTGTGCGACCGAAGTAAAGTCAAAAAACAACAAGAAAGGTGAAATCAGAGGTGGAGGCAAGATGGAAACAAGTTCAAGACTATATATAAATCCCACAATTAATATCCATTCTGGCTTTGGCTCCGGAAAAACAACAAAGACAACCCAAAAGACCAATGAAGAGACAAGCGGGACCGAGATCGGAATGGAATCCTCAAAAAAAAATTCAAACTATATTTCGTTCTGGTTCCGGTTCTGCCAAAACAAAAAGGAAAACAAAGCATTGGAAGAAAAAAAACTCCAAACTTTGTTGAAAAACAACCAAGGACAAAAAACAAAAAAGGGGGACCCATTTTGACCAAGGCAAAAGATGGGGTGGTTATGCAAGGCATAATAGGTACGTAATCTTCAGGCGATCACATAATGAGTACAAATTTTTTGCTTAAATAAGTAGTTATTTTTGAATAAGGTGTAATTAATTGGCATGAGTTTCTCCCTTCCTAATTTAGTAACTTGAGCCACTAATTGATTAACTGGTAGTACGACACTCTTTTTGCACTCCTCCATGCAAATTATCATCATTGCATAGTAAGGTTTTCAACAAAGACAAATAAATAATCGTTCCTCGATTATATATTCAAAACAATTGTGCACAAGTTTCTTGCAGTGTGAATTTTTTTAGCAAAATTGAAAGAGAAGAGACAAAAAATGGGGGGTGAAAAGAAGAAACCAGACCCAGCCTCAACGGATAAATTATTGGGATTAAGCAACATTTCTTGTTTGTTTCAGGAAGTGGGATGGTTGGATTTTATCAAAAAAATTGAGGGATATAATGAGTAGCTGGTGAATGCAGTTATAGAAAATTATTCTAATGGCCAGGTGATACTACATGGGAAGCGTTTTCAGTTGAGTTTGAAAGTAATTTCTCGTCTCTCTAGTTTACATAATTTTGATATTAAACTATCTAAAACTTCCCAAATTACATATCAAAATCTATCAAAATGATTTCTTGGAGAGGGAGACCCTCAGCCCATGATAGTTATCAGTACTAGAGGAAAAAATAAAGGGTTTCAAAGGACCTCCATATTAGAACCCTGGGGAACAGTTATTGCATGGATCATAAAATATTTTACTTGTGAAGGCCAAATTACTAATGTGGCAGGACTTGCATTTCGTATGCTTATAAACTTGCATCATGGGAAAGAAGACCTTACTCTTAGGGTCAATTTGCCTAAATTTTTGAGTGAATTTGTCATCTCCTCCATAGAAAGATATAAATTTGGTTTAGGTCTGTTGAAACACCATGGGTTAATTCAATTAATCTGTAAATATCATTTTTGAAAGAAACCTGAAAGTAAGTGGGAGAAATTTCTCTAGAAATTTGAAAAATTTGTGCCCGAAAGAAGAAGAAGGGGAATCGTACAAACAAATTGCTTCACCTTCCGGAGGAACTTCCCCTAAGGCCTCAAGAGCTCCTGAAGCTAAAATTCCCACAACCCCTGATGATGAAGCACTGAAACCTCTAGCCAATGAATTGAGAACCCCAGATGAGTCAAGGGATGTTGAAATTATTCATGCAAATGTAGAAAGAGTTCCCTCTAGGAAGAGGAAAAGAAGGTCAACTGCTACTTTTCATAACACTACTCCCTTGAGGAGAAGCAAGAAATTTTCCTCCGAGTCTACATAAATCTCAATTCAAGACATAGGGAGTGTTTAAAAGAAAAAGGAGTCTATAAAATAGGAAAAGTCAATAGAAACTGAGGACCCCACTGATAATATGGAAATAATGGAAACAAGGGAGCAATTTTATTAGTCTCTAGGGGTAGAAGGAGAAGAAATACAAAAATAAGAGAGGGAGCAATCTCCACCTTTTATGGAGGTTGAGGATAATGTTTTAGAAAATTTATCTCCCATTGTAAATAAAATTATTGAAACAACTAAAAATGATAGTGTTAATGCAAAGTTAAAATAAATGAAATTGGAAATTGATGTTAAGAAATCAATTGCAGAAAAATGAAGAATATATTGTACAACAACAAGAGGAAATAGCAGTACACATTGCTATAATAGGAAAAACAGATCAGGATATTTTGATGGAATTTCAAATTTTTTCTCTTTGTGTTCCATTTTATCTTGCCTTATGTTTTTGGTTATCTATGGCATTTGGGAGAAGCCTAAGGTTGGGGTTTTACCTTTGTTTTTGTGTAAAATGCTAGTGTTTTATCTTATGCCTTGGGTGGGATCTATTTGGCCGTTACTTTTGAGGAGGGTTTCAAAACAACTTAAGTCCCATCGCTTCGACTAGGTTGGGTCCGTTTTGATCTATCATTTTATTTCCTTCACCTAACTTTATTATTTCCTAAGTCTAGGATGGTCCCGTGCTCCCTCATTTAAAAAAAAACTTATGTCATTGTCTATCATCGGCCTAGTGATGTCCTCGTGTTCATTTAATAAATTTTTTATTTTTTGCAGAGGGAAAAGTTTGTGTGACCATAGATCAATTACCATTTGATCTCAGTCATTCCCCACCATCCCGTGATGACCCCACCACATTGTTTTGGTTGATCGCGATATCATGGGTGAGCGCCACGTGTCTCATCTGGTGAAGCCAAAGAGATGACATAAATACTTTAATACATTTATTTGGCTTTACTACATTATGTAGCGGGTTACTAAAATAGTTATGAGATGCATGTGCCTCAAATCAGCAGAGATGTTATAATCTCGAGAGGAAAGGTGCTCGATGGTTAATGAAAAAGCTGGCAACTATGTTGAACAAGCAGGATTGTCGATGGCTGAGATCAACAATTGCCCGCCATCATGTGATCGAGAGTTGTAGGGTCTTTACTGATTGCAAAATCATGGGTGAGTGTCACGTGGATTTCCTTGGAAACACATAGTATGGTGGGCCCTTATTTCCATGATGGAGATTGTGTCAATTTGTTTTGAAGGCAGTCATTCAATGATTTGACCAAAGTGAAGGATTGGAAACTAGTATTTGAATTTGCATCAAATGTGATAGGAGCCATTGGCACAATGCGTGAGTAAGCTTTAACGGTGGATGAGACATCTACTAGAATGATTTGATCGAAATAAAGAGACCATTATTTTTCCCTATTGTGTCACAAAGCATTCAAACATCTTTGTGGAGCAGTCACAAGGCCAAGGGCGAATTTACGAGTTGTTACAACAAATATTTGGGTTTTTGTAAACACAAAGCCGTGAGTTGATTTTTGTATCTCCTAGTTAATTTGAATTTGAATTTGGGGAGAGATTTGTTGTGTGCTTGTCAGAGGGCTTGTTGATAATTGTTTTGAGGCTATAGGTTAATTGAATTGTGGGAAATTGCAAGGTTCTATTCTGTAATTTCTTATTTATGTTTAGCCCTAGCTTGTTTGAAGTTTGAAGTAGCAAGGAAACCCTAGTTTATCCAGGATGGCACCGCCAAAGCAGCATTCTGGCCAAATTGATTATTTAAATAGAAACCTATATGATGATTTCCTAGATCAATTGCCCTTGTCTACAAATGATAGGAAGAAGGGGTTGATCTTGATGTGAGGAAAAACCTTAGGAGAGGGATTAGTGTATAACTGTTCCAACATTGTTGATGCTAGGGTTCCTCTTACAGGTTTAGAGATGTTCAAATTATGGTTTGGACAGAGGAATTTTCCGCACCCCTTTTCAAATGGTTGGATGTATGGTATGGGGAAGTTGGTGGTACCGAATGTGTTCCCTGATGTGGACTTGCTTAGGGCATTGGTTGCACGATATGACCCTGTTACAAGGGTAATTATAGATAATGATGGAAGGGTTATGTTGAGCATTAACAAAGAAGAGTTTCAACAAGTTTTTGATCTGAGTGAGCCCAATATGTTCTTGGTTCCTATTTTTCTTGAGATTAAATTGGAGTATGGGAGGTTGAAATCACTTTTTAGAGTTAAGTTGCTCCTACCTCATTTGGCTAGGGTAGGAGGTTCAAAATTCTATATTAGCCCTAGACCAAGAACCTTTTAGAGTGAACTACTTTGCACTCATTGTGCCAAATTTTGGGTTTTAACCCCAACATGGTGATGCCTATGGCTTGCATGTTCATGGGGGTGCAAATACAACACCTTGATTTCTTAGTGATATATGATTTTGCTTCATTTTTGGCTGAAAAGATACATGAAGAGCTATTGAAGTTGCAGCAAAATGATGCAAGAACTCCATTCTTCTAGTATTCCATGTTGATGTATATGTTCTTGTATAGGAATGTTGATTTATTCTCTGAGAAGATGGAGTTAAGGCAATTGGTTAATGGAGAGAGATTGCCAGTACAGGTGTGGACTACAGATTTATCATATAACAGGGAGAGTGCCAGTTATGTGCAGTTTGAAAATTATTTTGCTTCCAGATTGAGAGCCAGGCTGATGGTGAATGTGCCTAGGATTCCTGAGGAGTTGCATAATTTCCTCAGACCAAAGGGGAGGAATCTAGAGTTGAAGGTTTGCCACAACTGGGGTGATATTATTCCATACCCAGTCAACATAGTCTTGAGGGTGTTTGGTTTTCAAGGGACCCCTCATATATTGCCATACAATGTGCCACCAAGAGTGGGATTTGTAGAAGTTATGTGGCAAATTGGTTGTATCCATGAGGACAACCTTACTGGAAAAGGTAAAGGAACATTTTTCCCAGATTATACTATGGTGTCAGATTTTGTCTTTTCGAAAGGAGATTGGGTACATTTTTGATTTTTTTTTGAAGAATACCATTTGAGGTGTGGTCCCAAGTGACAACATGATCCTGGGGGATTCTTCACCCTTTCTAGATAAAGGATAAAAGGTGGTAAGTTTGTGCATGAGTTCAACTTCCCTGAGGACCTGATTAGAAATGAGTTTGATCTAAGTAGGCAGGAATTGAACAAGGACAAATGGATAGCTTATGACAAGCTATTGGCCATTGTGCACAAAATGGATCCAAAGTATGATCCATTGGTGGAGTTCAATCCATATCATAAGAAAATTGACTTTTTGATGGACAATTTCAAATAAATCATGGGCATCTTGATGACCAAGAAGATAAACCTAGAGTTGGATCTGGGCATACAGGAGCAAGATGCCAGGCCATTGGAAGAGAGGCCGACTTACCAAACTTCAGAGAATTGGCCTATTTATAGAAGGAAAAGAAATGATAGCAGTGATGAGGAAGAAGAATATGGAAAAGGAAAGTAAGTAATGAAATTGCCTACACAACTAGGTCCAAGGCTCAAAACACCTGGGGCAATTAAGATTATTGACTTGGAATCATCACTTGAGAATATTCCTTCACCACCACCATCAGAGCCAAGCCCTAAGAGGCAAAAGATTGAGAAATCACAAGAGGATTTGGTGGGTGAAATTGTTGTCATTGATCGGGACATGCAAATGGGTATGCCTTCTCCTCCCAAGCTAGCTAAATTGGTTCTCTCTGATTTGTATATGAAAGGAAAATGTGTGCAAGATGCAAGAATGGAGGCATGTAAGGAGTTTCTAGATGATAATGCATTTGTCAAAACTCCAGTATTTTTGCAACTAGTATGGAAAATGAAATTGGAAGAATATCAAGATAAATGCAAGAGGAGAAGAGAATTGAGACCTGATGGGTCAAACCAGGAGAATAATGATGAAGTGAAAGCTGAATTAATGGATGAATTCAAGAGCATCACTCCTGAGGAGGGAAGAAAACTGGTAAATCAAGCTGGTGTCTTGATTTTTCTTGAGTGGGACATTGCAGATGTAGTAGCTTTCAATGCTATTATGAAGTCCAAGCATCCCCTGCAGGATTTTGAAGAAGAGGTCAAGGCAACATTGCAAGATTTTGCCTTCAGTGAAGAATATGAGACTTTAGAAATTTGGGCTTTAGCCCCCCAAGGGATAAAGCTCAATGTTACTGATATTAACCCAAATTTAAGAGGAGGGTTGATAATAAAGAGAGCTTGAGAGACCTCAACCATGAAGGCCACTTATTTGACTATGAATGTGACCAAATTGGCCCAAAAGATTGTTGAAAGAGAGGAGGTTGAAAAGAAAAGCCTAATGGAGAAGTATAATTTCATAATTGGAGAATATAGCAAGGTGCAACAAAGGAATTTTGAGCTACAGACTGAGGTGGATAGGTTGAAGTATAGGTAGATGGGGAGACATCAAGTGGTCCAAGGATCAAAAAAATTCCTTCCACATCAGGGTCAGTGCCTCTTGTTTCTCCCATTATTTCTACACTGGGGTCTCCCAACCAAACTCCTTCCCTCAGCCCTACTTTAGAGCCAATTGATGAAGAAATGGAATGTTATGTTGATCCTACAAGGAAACAACTAATGCACAAAATTGGAAAGTTACAGGCGTCCTTGAAGGTAGGTGAGGAGGGAGTAATTTTAAAGAAAAGGGATATTGTTAATGTTGTATTGAGGTATTTGAATGAGAAGGTTGATGACACATTATCATCTATGTATTCTTTATACTCTTTATTATTGGATGCAATAAAGAACATTGATAGGGATCAGGAGGTAGTAATACCACTAATTGAAAAATGGATCCGTAGGGCTAATGAATTAGACATAATGTATAAGGCCTCAAGGTTTGATATAAATAATAGGCCCCAATCATTAAGGCCTACTCAAATGTTAGTTAAGTCATTGCAAGGTTTTTAGGCCTTACCAAATGATTTGAGTAGGAAGATCAGAGAATTGGTAAGGAATTTTGATGATTGGAGCGACATATTGTTACCTGACATAATTGATGAGCAAGGAAATATCAGGTCTTTTCAGCAGTGGTAGGATTGGGCAAATGAGGTCATCAATGCTTAGATTGCATTAATTTGTGATGACTCAGATTATGATTTATTGGTGAGTTGTATGGACAAAATTATCAGCACCGACTCATTCTTGGAGTCTTTTGAAAGAGAAGCGAATCAAGTGGCAGTCAAGTATATGCCATATAATGTCAAGGTAAATGAGGTAGTTAGTTTTAATTGTCCAACTGATGAAGAGTACCAACAGTGTGTAAGTGTATATTTAACTGAGGAGGAATGAAATGGTGTAGGCTGCTAACAGTTAACAAGTCAGTTGTTGCAATTACAATAGATTCTAGTTTTGTTTTGGGTGATGAATTTTAGGTGCAGAGTTCTTGAAGTTTTGTTGTTGCATCAACTATTCTCAGAGGGCAAGATGAACAAGAAGATTCTTCGAAGGGATTGTTGTTGTAACAAATTTTGAAATATCATAAGGTGGTCTAAGTGGCTGGTGACATGTGTACTCTCTGGCTCGATGCTTGTTTGCCCCTTCACTCTCTATAAGATGGATTTCAAGGCCAGAAGTATGGGTTAGCAAGTTAGACATTTTTGGGTTGAGTCTAGGTGAAGTTGCAAAGCAAATTGTAAAGTCTGGTAGTTTTTTTAGAGAAAATGCAATTTAGGTTTTGAGTCGTTCTATTGTAGGTCTTGAACTCATGGAGATTTAATGTTTTATGACAGTACTAGCATTTGAATTGAAATGATTAATTTGAGCTTATGTCTCTCCATTGTACAAGCATATCTGAATTTTGAATAAAATGATCAAGGGTTGTTTCGTTCATCTCACTGTTGTGGTGTGTACAATTCTTGTTTTAGCTTTAATTCAAGGAATTAATTAAAATGCTTAAATGGGATTGTAGGTTGATATGCTCTGTATAAGGATTTGACAAGTAGTATTGGGTTAGAATACAGATTGATGAGATTGTAAGGCAATGTTATCAAGGATCTTATATGTTATGTGTTAAATTTGTCATGAACCCTTAGATGCTTATGAATTTGACTCCTCCAATGGATATATGGAAATGATCTAAGTTGTACTTATTTGTGAGGTTCAATATTTGTTTGTCTTTACCTAGAGCTTGCTACAAATTGCAAATCAATGACTATATTTTACTGTGAAGTGTTGTAGTAGTTATCTCATGCTCTAAATAGTTGATAATATTGATGAACAGTCGATTCTATTTGGTGTTATCCTATTATTTTGAGCTATTAAATGAGATTATTTGTTGTTGTTAATGTTGTTTATGATAATGGTGTAGAGGTTGTAAACACATTAAGGGATTACCCTCCCGGGTCTTGCAGAGCCCAAAGTGTAGGAGGTCTTTAAAGTCCTTGTCAGTTGGTCTAGGTCCTTCAAGTTGCCCTTGATTAGAATTGGAAATTCCATAGGTAGATTAGAAGATCAACCTGGTTACAGTAAAAACAACCAACAGATTCAAAATTTGAAATTGCAGATAGAAAAGAAGGATACATTTATTAATGAATAGCATATACAAATTCAAAGATGGAATCAAGAGAATAAGTCATATAATGTTAATCTGTTTGATAAGGATAAACAAATTGAAAGTTTGAAAAATAATTTTATATAGTTATTTCAAGCTTTTGAAGAGGAAAATAATAGACATAATGAAGAATTAAATTTTTCTCTCAGTAAGATTATGGAACTAGAACAAGATTTGCAAGAAAGCACCAATAAACCAATAATGGAATCAAAGGGAACTCAGACTAAACCAACTGTAAAGGAATGGTTTCAAGTTCGAATTCTCCCATTATTAATGAAGTGGATGGAAATATGCTATTTCTTGAGGGATGCTAGGATTGAGAATATTAGGTTGAAAAAGGAGTTGGTACTGTTGAAAGAGTCATTTGATAGGGTCTATAGGGAAAAAAAAGATGCATGCCAAATAGGAGAATTTCTATTAGCATGTAGGAAACCATCAAGGCTATATTTTATGTTTTTAAATGAATAATTGTTAAGATGGAAATTGCTGAGAATCTTTCATAACCAACCACATGACCCTAATGACCATGAATTTTTCAAAGTATTTTTAGAATCAACTCCTGCGCAACAAGATATGTTATGTGAATTCTTTGTTCATAATTTACTGATGGAAACACATACTAATTTATTTATTAACCTTTTTGTTGGAGAAGTGCAATTGAGATCTTTGTTATCTACTATGGGTAATCAGGTTCATTGACAAGAGTGAATTAGAGAATACTCTCAAGCAAAGAAGAATGTGGGTCTTCAAATGAGATACCCCAACAGGAAACCTGCAACTTTCAAAGCAAATTTTTTAGCTGTTAAAACTGAAGAAACTATGAATCAGAGATATGATGATAACCTCCGCCTATGTTACAATCATTTCAAAGAACAGGGGCCAAAACTGATTGGTAAGGCTTGGCATGCCTGTGAAGAGAGATACACCCCACTACAAGTATACTTGAAGAAAATATAAGTGACCTCCCCTTTTAACATCAAATGGTCCTACAAAAGAGTAGATGCCTTGGCCAAAATCTTAAAAGACCTCATAAAATATTGGATGGGGATGAGGTACATACCTCCCTTGTTGCTCTCACCACCACCTACTATTCATATTAATACAGATCAAGATAATGGAGTCTTCAACATATGGAAAATGAGGGTTACTTATCATCAAGGCTTCCTATACGAACCTAAAAATTTAGATAAAACAACAGATGATCTGTATGATATTAGTGTTGAATATGAAGAATTGAATAGAGAAGGAGGGCAGGGGTCACAAATGAGGGCAGGAGGATTTTCCAGAAATTAGGAAGGGGACGAAGTGATGAGGTAAAACTAACCTCATCATGATAACATAATAAAACCCTTCCTCGTATATGCAAAATGCTTATTCTCTACCAATTAATTAAAATTTAGGCATAATAATTGCTTATCTTTTGAGAAAAAATAATACAAACTTTATTTCTTGTGATTTATTGAAGTATCTTGCCAATGCAAATTTCATGGGTAGTTTTAAGTTTTTTGTAGGATAATAATCGGTCATCATACAACAGTCAAAAGCGTTCAACCAGCACGAGCACTAGAACAAATTAAAGACGTGTGTTGGGAACATGCTCTGAAACTTTAGGATTATGGACCAGAATCATAGTTTCTTTTAGTTAAATTTATGTTATGTTTTAAAGTTTAAGACTTCATGGCTCAACTCAAGCTTCTTTAATATTTATGTAATGGGCATTTAAAGACATAAATTTTGTTTAAAATATGTTACAGACTTTTTCAATGGTAATCTAAACCATCTGAAATATAGGATTTAGTTAGAAGATTTTTATAAATATGTAATCTCCAGAAGTAAAAGACATGCATAATAGTACGGTTATGTTATCGAAATGCTTTCTGAATATATATGAATAAAGAAACTATTGCATATCAATCTCTGAGTTGTTGAAATTATGGATGAAGATTAATTTTAATGGAAGATATTTCGATTACATTGTGCATGTGACCTGAGAATGTAGGAACCTATGAGCTAGCCACTCAAGGGATAATAGATTATATAGATGAGTACTTTCCTTTAAAGAATTTTGTCATTTTTATTGCATGGATAATAATTATGAGTGTAGTCGTGTTTCATGTTAATTCTGTAGATAGTAATTAAGTCCATCATCTTAGAGTCTAAAATTTTGGAGCACTCGTTGTCTTTCATTTTTGTATTTACTTTTTGTTAATTGTTAGAACTATTACTGTTATTAATTAGATGTTCCATGGATTGTTTACAAGTTTTTCTACTTTTGTAGTTTACATGCTTCTTAGTTTAGTTATTTCTATATTTTCTAGTTTAGTTATCATGCTTTCTAGATTAATTATCTTGTGCTTTCTAGTTTACACTGCCTGGTTGATATATTGATGTTTTATCTTCTAAAGTAATGGGACCTAATGACAACCTATCATTTGGTTCAAGATTTTTAGGTGCACTTGACTGAATGGGGACATTAAGAGGCTCCTCTTCTTCCACAGGAAGCTCAGTGATAATGGGTGTGGAAGGAGCTGGCAAAGTAGTTCTTGAATACAAGCGGATGTTACTTACACTCACAACATATGCAGGGAATTGATTTGGATCAGAAAAGTATACCGGTTGTTGTTGTGGTTTATTATTTGGTTTAGGTGTGGGCTGAGCTGGTAGCTGAGTAGGTTTAGGTGAATTTGAACTCAAACTAGCAAGAGGAGGCATTATAGCAGGTTGATGGGGTTGAGAATGTGATTGCATGTAATTGGTTGTCTAGTTTGGCCATTGCTATCCTCCCCTCCATTGAGATGTTTGCTGCCAATTTCTTGGAGGTGGTTGCCAACTTCCTTGAAACTGTTGCCAATTCCCCTAAGGTTGATGCCGCTGGGGTGGAGATTTTTCATGATTGGGCCAAGAATTTGGAGGGTTATTCCAAGGATGTGGTGGATATCCTCCATAATTGGATGGATATGGGGGTTTCCATTGGTTACCAGATGAATAAGAATTGAAATATGCCTCAACAAAAGATAGTGGATTTGGTGGCATGCCTTGTCTTGGAGCCCATGACCTCCTTTGTGCAACATAGTAGACTTGATCTTCTTTACCCTGGATTGGATTGAACTCAGGCACCATATTCTTGTTGTCAAGATTAGCTATCATCTTACATCTGCAATCCTTCTTCTTTTGTCTGCAATGAGGGTAATATTATGCCAAGATTGCCTCTACCTCCTCTTGTTTTTTCTTGAACTGAAGTGTATCCAGCTGAGTAGCCAAAAATTTTATGATGTCTTGCTTGAATTTTGCCAGTAAGTGAGTAATCTCCATCCTTGAAACTCCATTGGTAATTGACTTACCCATGGAAGATTGGTAAGCTCTCCTCTTCTTTGAAGCTTCCCTAGAATAGTTATGGCATGTCTTCTTGATGTCCTCCCAAGGAACTTGGGTGATATCTCCTCCTCCCATCAGGTCCAAGGCATCTATGCAGTTGTCATTAATTCATCTTAAGAAAAACAACTTTTTTGATTCTTGATTGAGTGTATGGTGTGGAGATTTCTATAGGAAAAACAAAAACCTTGAGATATAATCTTCCAGGCTCTCATCTTCATTTTGCTGCATCCTAAAAATGTCACCTCCTCTCATGTCACCACCCCTATAATACTCCTTGTATTTCAAAAGGAAATTTTTCTTCATGCCCTCCAAAGTCCCCACAGTATCTTTTCTTAGGCTCATGAACCATCTTAATGCAACTTCTTTCAAGGTGGCAAGGAATAACTTAAGCCTATGGGAATCAATGGTATAGTCATAACTCTCGTAGAGTATATCAAACTTGAACAAGAATGTATCAGGATCTTCTATGACAAGTCCATAGAACTTAGGAAGGACTGAAGCATGGATATTTTTGAGGTTGTCTACTTCATTCTGATGAGCAATGGGGAACGGAAAAGCTGGTTGGTTAGGTTTGTTTCCATTTGCATCAGCCATGCCTTTCTAATGAAGTTCTAAAGCAAGGGGGTTCTCAATCAAATTCTGATCTTCAAAGGAAACTTTAGAACTGGTTAGATCCAAAAATGTATCAGCAAAGGGGTGTGGCTCTTCTTCTTCTTCATCTCTTGGTAGGTTCTGATACTCAATTATCTGAAATAGATCAAGATTGTTAGGAAGGAATCTCCCATGACCATCTTTCCTCCTTTCTCTATGCATACAATATCAACCTCACTATCAGCCAACTCACACAAAGAATTGGAAAAAGAATAGGGGGGTCATTACTTTCCTAAATGAGGGGTATACTAAGAGAAACTTCTAGAAATACTACAACAAGAAAAACTATCAATGTCTCCAAATAACTCCCTAATTTGACACCATCCCCAACAATGCCGCCAAAAAAATTTGGTCTCCTACAATAATTTAACAACTAAGCCCTTACGACTATGATTCAGAGATTAGACATCTAACCTGAATAGCTATTTCAATCATCATGAAGGTGCATTTAACTTGTCAACCCAGGAACGTAAACTTGAAATGGGTTAGCACAGTATGTGCACTAGGAATCCAAAGTAGCCATATTCATCCTACAGCTAAGAAAGACTCAATGTTGAAAGTAAATTGCTTGGAAGGAAATAACATAAGTGTTGAGCATTAACCAATAACTAAAATAAGCTGAAATGCATGAAAAAAATGAAAATATGAGCGAACAAATAGGAAAATACTTTGTTTGTTTTGGCTGCAGGAACAATCACATAATGGAATTCTAGTGGCTGTAGGAATAGATAGTGTCAGATTCTTAACTAATTACTGAACAAAAAATAACTAAGTGACATAATACTCACCAAGTGGCCCCCCTTGGATGAGTATCCCCTAAAACAAATTTAAACTCAGATGCAGGAAATTATAACTTCATTTCATTCATTGGGAAAACATGAGTACAATCAAACAACATGACTGTATTACTAAAAGATTAAGCAAGCGAGTACATCATCTGATTAAGCAACCTCTTGAGAAGGAGTATCCAAGTCTTATTTATAGAAGCTACTAACTAAGCACCTAGAAAGGCGGTCAACTCCGTCAGAACATGAGAACACCACTTTAGGGAAAGCATAAAAAGTGGAGAGGCGGTTACGCATGCGCGAAATTTGGCTAGGCATGTTTGCCTCAACAAAGATCTAGCGCAAAAGTAATGCCTATATTTTCTCAACAAACAATTATGATCATTTATAAGGCAATTACAACTTTGATTTGAATGAGGAATCTTTTTGTCATTGAGAACCTTTCTTCATTGAATGTCCACCTTGTTGACCAGTATAGCAAATGACCAGATGGTGGAATCTTCCCTAAATGCAAGCCTCTAATTATATCTGCATGGCAATATTAGTACACACAACAACTGCATATTTGTAACTATCTCAAAGTGACATTCATTAATCACATGTAAAAATAACACAGATAGTTCATATAGCATGTCAATGTAATTTAAAAGTTGTGAAAATAAGTTCATGTCCAAAGTCTATGGTTTTAAGGAAATATCATAAAAAGGTCAGCATCCAAGTATCAAAGTCTATGACAATTACAACAAATGGACAACAAACTCTATCAATAATTGAACCATAAGTTGGACTCATCACCCTCGACCCTTCATCGTAAAATGAAATATGTCTATAATAACAAATTTTATCA
The DNA here is from genome assembly GCA_007115665.2 of Sequoiadendron giganteum. NCBI lineage: Eukaryota > Viridiplantae > Streptophyta > Pinopsida > Cupressales > Cupressaceae > Sequoiadendron > Sequoiadendron giganteum. Next base: position 325,703,738 of record CM021104.1, read on the forward strand.
AATTGACATAGACCCCAAGCTTGGGAGTTGTTTAAAAATTTAATAAGGAACATCAAGTCCTCTCAACACCTTAATTCCTACCTCCAATATTGCCCCTTCTGAGAAGAATCAACCAGAAGATAAATCTAAGTTTAATTTACTTGGTGATGATTAGGGATTTTTATAGTTCACACCTTCCTTTATGGGTGAGTTATTGTCACACAAAAAGAGGATGACCAACAAGAGAAATCAATTTTCCTCTCTACCCAACAGGAAGAACACCCTTCCCACACATCTACCTCATATTTTTTTGAAGACAATGCAACATATACAACAAATTTTGATGAGATAGACTATCAACAACCACCTAACCCACAAGAAATGTAAAGACTTTATGGACATGGTTATGATCTTGTGAAACAATTAGGCTACAATGGTAAAGGATGTGGCAAGCATGAGCAAGGCATTCAGGTACCCATTGAACCTAATATGCAAGGAACTAAGATCGGTCTAGGGTTTTCCTTTTCTAAGGCCAACCAATGTCCCTTCCTCAATATCAACAATATCACATGCACATCAAGAACCAATCTCACTCTAAAAAATCTTGAATTCCTTGATATGGATACACCATATTCACTTATGTTCATGATGATGAAAGTTTGAAACATCTGTTAGGTGCTTTGGATAAGACTTCTCATTACAAGAGTCATGGCTCTTATGCCATGATCAGTTCTAAGCTCCACGTTCAAGGCATTAAGGACACTCCTACAAGCATGGAACCATATGCACATAAAGTTCCTAATTACAATGCACTCACTTTAGGAGATACCCTTGACATACCAATGGATATCGAGGATAAAGAGAAAGTCATTAAAATTGGGAAGTGCCTTGATGATGAAGAACAAGAGGACTTTGCAACCTTACTTCATGATTTTCCTGAACTATTTGCTTGGAAATATTTTGATATGCCTAGAATATATCTCGAGATAGTTACTCATAACATTGTCCTTGCTGAAAATGCTAAGTTTGTTTGCCAAAAGATACGAAAGATGAACCCTAAGATAGCCTTGCATGTTAAAGGAGAACTTGAAAAACTCCTTGACACAGATTTCATTCGCCCTATCGATTATTCTCCTTGGATATCAAACATTGTCATGGTGGCCAAACCCGATAATCATGTTAGGATATGTACGAATTTTAGAGACTTGAATAAAGCCTCTTTAAAAGATGACTTTCCTCTTCCTAACATCTATATGATTGTGGATTCCACAGCTGGACATGCTTTTTTATCCTTTATGGATGAATTTTTTGGGTATAATCAAATCTTCATAAAACCACAAGATCAATACAAGATGGCCTTTACATCCACTTGGGGAACATTTTTTTGGGTTATGATGCCTTTTGGTTTAAAGAACGTTGACGCTACCTATCAACATGCAATGACCTTAATCTTTCATGACTACATCCATAAAATCTTAGAAGATTATGTTGATGAAATTCTCGCTAAATTCTCAACCCACCAAGACAATGTGAATGTCCTTCGATAAATCTTCGAGTGCATGCATAGATATAACATGCACATAAATCCCAAAAAGTGTGTCTTTGGAGTAGATAGCAGTAAACTCTTAGGGTTTATCATATCTCATAGAGGCATTGAGGGGGATACAAAACATTGATGCTATAATTAACTTGCCACCTCCTCGTAACATCTCCCAATTGTGTACATTACAAGGGTGTTTCCAAGCCATCCGTCATTTTTTTGCATCCTTAGTCGACCGTAGGTTTCCCTTTGCGCATCTCCTCAAAAAGGATGTAAATTTTGATTGGAATGATGATTATAAATAGGCCTTTGAGAGTTTGAAAGAATACCTTTCCACCCCACCTATTTTACAACCTGCTATACCAAACCAACCTTTCATCCTTTATATAACTACTTATTCCCACACTCTTGCTGCATTGTTGGCTCAACAAGACACCATGAGAAAATATCATCTTTTTTATTATATCAGTCGAATGCTCCTAGATTATGAGACCCATTACTCAACAATCAAAAAACATTGGCTAGCTCTTATATTCGCTACTAATAAGTTGTGACATTACTTACTAAATGCAGAAATACAAGTAGTGACAAAGTTTGATCCTCTCAGATATATTTTCAATAAAACAAATCTTTCAGAACGTCTTGCTAAATGGGTCATGTTAACCGAGTTTGACCTTAAGTTTTTTTCTCAAAAAGAAATCAAAGGCCAAGCCTTAACCGACCATTTAACAAATGCTCCTTCACCTTTAGTGTTACCTACCAATGACTCTTTCCCTAATGACAATGTGTTTACCATAGACCTTCCTACATGGGAATTGTACTTTGATGGATCCAAGTGTTGAATAGGCTCTGGTGCTAGAGTTATTTTAATTCTCATAGGTAAGTCAATGCCCTTATCCTATCGCCTCAATTTCCTATATACAAATAACACAATTGAGTATGAAGTGTTAATCGTTGGATTACGTGTTGCTTTAGTCATGGGGGTCAAAGATATAAAGATCTATGGTGATTCACAATTAGTGATTAAACAAATCAACGGTCTCTACCAAACTAAACATGATAGACTATCACAATATAAGGATCTTGTCCTAACTTTGTTAGATCAGTTTGACTCAGTTACCATTGATAACATCCCTCAAAAATACAATCGCCACGTGGATGCAATGGCTAGTGCAACCTCTCTTATCTCTCTTGTAGATCCTTCTGAAAAAGTTGTCTTTACCATAAATCCCATTATGAAACCCTCCATCAACGAAAAACCTGATGATGTCCTTCCCACTTTTCCAGATAATTCATGTGAATGGTATGATGCCATCTATAATTATTTAAAGGATGGTACTATTCTTGAAATTACAACTAGAAATACCCGCATTCGCCTCAAAACGTTAGCCACTGAGTATATAATCCTTGTTGATACATTGTACAAAAGATCCTTTGATGGAATTCTTCTATGATGCCTCAAGTATGATGAAACTCATATTTCCCTCAAACAAGCCCATTTCGACACTTGTGGAGGAAATTTTGGAGGAAAAACCTTAGTGCAAAAGCTCCTTCACATGGGTTATTATTGGAAAACATGGAAAAATACTATTATGCGTATGTTAAGCGATGTCATCAATGCCAAGAACATAGCCATTTGATCCATGCTCCTACTTCTAAGCTCCATGCCCAAATACCTATTTGGCCATTCTCTGTGTAGGAATTGAACCTAATTGGAAAAATCTCACCACCTTCTTCTGTTGGACATACATTTATCATTATCGCTACTGACTATTTCACCAAATGGGTAGAAGTTATTCCCCTCCGATCTACAACTACTAAGGTGATATGTCATTTCTTATTGGAACACATCATCACTCTCTTTGGCCTTCCTTCCGTGTTAGTCTTGGACACACCATTTAAGAACAATGATGTGAAGAAGTTTCTTGAGACCTTTCATATTCAACATGAATTTTTAACACCTTACTACCCACAGTCTAATGGTCAAGCCGAAAGTACTAATAAAATCCTACAACAAATCCTTAAGAAGACTATTAACTAATACCAAAAATATTGGCATACACAATTGCAATATGCGTTATGGACATATCGCACAAGTGTTCTCTCTTCTACAAGAAATACACCTTTTAACCTTGTTTACACGAGGCTATCCTACCTTTAGAGTTAGAAATCCCCACGTTGTGGATTGCTCTCCAAGGTCTTGTCGATAATGACACCTATGCAGAATAATGATTACACCAACTTGAAATGCTTAATGAACAATGCATCAACAGTCTCAAGCATCTTCAAGCTTACGCTAAACAATTGCAACACATACACGATATAGGTGTCATTCCTCAGACATTTATCAAAGGTGATTTTGATTTATATGAAAACTAGCGTAATACTACTACCGATTACGCTAACAAAGGCAAGTTTGGTCCTAATTGGTTAGGCCCCTATGTGGTCAATACAAATTATGGATCTGGTGCTTATACCTTAACCGAATGTGACGATACTCCTCTTAAAGACCCTATTAATGCCATGCACTTGTGTCGGTATTATGTCTAATACTCCTTTGGATGGTATGAATTATAGAGCAATGTTGTTACAACTATTGAATTATATCCTATGGGATTTCTCATTGCTTCGTTCTTGAAAAATAATTATGCATGTGTCTTGAACACTAAAGTGATTATTTAATTCATTTTATAATTGCTTTAGATTTTCAGACTATTCAATTTTTCTTCTTGTGTGTTATGTTACTGAAAATAAGTGCATAACATACTCACTCTTTATGTTGTATCTCATTAGAAACTATACTAAGTTTTTAATTAGATCACATAAATCTTGTTAAAGCATGTAGACATTAATTAAATAACCCTATTTAATTAATCACATCGATATTTAACATTTACACATTAAATCATAACATGTAACATCAAAATGCATATATATATACCAAAATTTCTTTTGTACATATCATCATAATATACAATGTCATTGAGGACTGTGATTACTAGATCCCTTGGGATCTGGTACTCACGTTGCATCAGTAGTAGGATGACGAGAGATAGTCATGCATGATTGTGATCGTGATCCGCCAAATCTAATCGTGAACTCCATCCCCTCCATCTGTGCGTATGTCAATCGTTGCTCTCCTGCTATTTGATCCCTCTCTGCCTGCAACCATGCCACCTCTCTCTCTAGTCTCTCCACCTCTACTAGATTTTGTGATGATTGTGCTTGTGGTGTAGTTCTAACTCAGTGAATCTGTCTCCTTAGGCCCTCATATGCTACTCATAGTCTTGTGAAGGGTCTCGACATCTTTGAATCTTGCTCCATGATCAGTGGGGGCACATAACGAGAGTCCATCTCCTCTTCGTCGAAATATTTTGATACTATCTTTAAGGTCGCCTGATGATAGAGCTCCCACCAATCCTTTGAGGGCCCTGCAAGATCGAAAAAAAATTTAATCAGTACACATCATGATATATAGGCATCAAATCATACATCAAAATATAACATACATATATCAAAATTAAATATCACCACCTATATCTTTGGTGGGATGAGAAATGTCCACCTCACCTTGTGCAGGGGGCATGGATGGTGTGGTAGCCTCCCCTTGGTTGTGAGTGCTAGTGCCCGCCGTTGTTGTTGTTTGGGATCTAGTCATATGGATGGGTGAGACCTCTCCCCACTCATATCAGTCCTTGGATGCTACCTCATCATCCTAACTTAGGGGTGGCTCCTCAAATATATCCTCCCCCTCCTCCTCCTCCTCCTCATCCTGATCCTGATCCTCCTCCTCTCCCTCCTGTCTGTCATAATCCAGGTCTGCATCCTCATCATACTCCTCATTGATGATATCAATAAATATATCTCCAGATCTATATCATGTCTCCTTGGCTCTATCCTCCCTCTCATCCCCCTCATCTAGTACAGGTCCTGCATCCCCCACTGGCTCATCCATCAAAAACACCAGATCTGGTCGTGATGCTATCCACCACTCCTCATGATCCCATGTGGCACCAACATCATCTGCGTCATCCATCGATGGTTGATCATGATCAGAATTGTCAAAGTCACTCTGGATGGCATCGTCTAGTGTGAACTGTGCTATATCACCCAACCTCCGGGAACTCCGAACGGATCTCCTAAATGATGATCATGGCTAGGGTGGTGTCTACACCTATCCAAACTATCTCATCACCTGATCATAGTAGAAGGGACGCACTATATGATCATGTCGCCCCACCAAAAATCTATCCATCTATAGTCTCCTCAGCTATCTGGTGTGATCTAGCCATTGTACTACAAGTTGGTATGGTCTCCACAGGATGTCATCCTCCTCTAGTCGGTCGAATCTCACCCAAAAAAAGTGTAGATCACCAAACTGCCATAGTCATCGTAGTGGGTAACCAAATGCGTGTGGATAGCCTATCATTGTTAGACATGGGAAGCTAGTTAGCTTGGTACATGTGATATGCTCTAGACACCACACCTACAAAAGTGTACAATGTACCATTCTATCTAGCTCCCGGAAGACAAATCACCCAAGGTCATAATACAAATGAGCCAGGATGCACCATCCCCAGGCATACACTATCCAATGCTTTGCCATCCCTCAAATCAGGTGTGCTATCCCACCCTCGAGGTGTGTTGTGCATCCATCTGGTAGGAGGACTAATGCTACAGTGTGCATCATGATCCACCTCACTACTAGTGCTCGTGAATAAAGTAGCATGGCTAAATCGATCCATCCTATCACTCTGTCGTCATGGACTGGTCCGTTAAGATAGTACTGCATGTCTTCTCGCTGCTCATGGAAAGATTAACCCCTCTGGAGGTGCACCTGTTCCCCCGAATAGGGACACGAAGTATCCTGTGTACATCCTCTAAGGTAATGGTCATCTCTCTTGTAGGTGGATGGAAGGTGCAAGTATCGACATTCCAACGCTCACACAGTGCCATCAACATCGCATCATGATACCTCATGGGGGGGTACACCCAATAATCCCTACCTCCTATAGGTGCTCTATCTCTGCCTCTGACAAAGCGAGAACCAAGTCTCTAAGGAAACTCAGTTGTCTCCCGTTGAGACATTGACGAGATCGTGTGGGTACCTATCAAAATCATCAAAATATGCTATATAAATCATCTAATATCTTCAATTCTACTCTAATTCATCATGCAAGTGTGCTAATTTTGTTCTAGTGTGCTTTTCCTAAGGCCCTAGACACTTTACAACCCTTTTGGGACACTTCGCGAAGAAACAAGACACTTTGCGAACAAAAGGGACACTTCACGAAGAAACATGACACTTTGCAAACAAAAAGGACACTTTACGAAAAAAGGGATACTTTGTGAACTTTTTTTCCAGGATCCTAATTTAACCTAAATATGCATTAAATTCATCCCATAATTGAAAAATCACAAAGCAAAGGCTCCAGAATCGACTCACCTCGTGTTGTTGCTCGTCGTTGGCTACTTGGTCATGTAGTGCATCCAATCTAGCAGGTGTGAATCCGCATGTGCTCGACATCCTCTCGTTCTCTCCTTGCCACTCAAATGCTACAAAAGGTAAATGAACAAGTAAGTGAAAAGTTACTCTATTTTCATTCCTTTTAACTCTATCTCATTTTACATATATGCACATTTGTACCTTTACCATGTTAGAACTTTTTAGTGTGCTTTTTATTCAAATCAACATATTAGGTGCTAGTGAGCTCTATTTTTGATGTCGTTTGTTGCGTCAGAATCATTTTTCCATGCTTTACATCTTCACTCACCTATTTCTATGTAGCATGGTACTTGGAAACTCCCTCTGATATGCGTGTCCTCATTCGATGTGGCTAGATTGCTACCTTGATTCCACCTCTGTAAAGCAAGCAAAATCAAGGGGGGGTATACAACTACCCTCAAATTTGATCCCTAGGAATTAGATAAGAGGATTTTTAGATTTCTAATGGATTTGTGTTGTAGGATGCGGTTCCTAGCATTGTGGTTTTGCAGATAACTACAGTAGGGGCTTCATTCTCCCACCTTTAAATGAGTATCCTTTTACGAAAAACAAAGTGCATTGATTGTTTAGAGTCCTTTAGCTTACATATACACGTAGAATCATATGGGCGCTAAAGTGGGGTCTAAATGTGTCACCAAAAATTATATACTTTTGAAGAAAAAGACAATTTTGTGCCCATTTTGGTCCTACTTTAGGTCCCCTTTCATCAATATTTACCCTAAAACAAAATTGATAGGCGGCTAAGGTTCGTTATTTTTGACTTTAAGGCCTATTTTACCTAAGGAATTATGCAAGAACTGAAAAAAAACATCAAAAATATTCAAATATCATTAATCCCACTTCAATTTATCCCTTGGTGGGACTAGGTCGCCCAAGTTGGTGACCTAGTCCTTTTTAAAGATTTTTGCATTTTTAAGTAGGAAAATGTCTATCTTGCCGAAAATTCTCGATGGGTGTCAACCTCTTAGGTCAAAATTACCAACAATTAGGTATTGTTTCTTATAAATACATGTTTTGAGGTCATTTTTCTCTCTCTTGGTCATTTTTTTCACAAGCAACTTTAAGAATCAAGTGCAAAACATCTTCCTCAAGAAGTTTCATATCTCTTTCATAGAAAAGTTGAAGCTTTTGGACAACAAACTAGGGCTTTTGCAAATCTTCAAGCTCACTTCCCATTCAAGATTTCACATTGCCAAAGGTTGAGCATGGATGCCTATGGAGAATCATGGAGAAATCAAGGTTGAGGAGGTGCAACTAGTCACCGAATCACACCTAAAGACTATTTTCAAAGTGACTCCATTTTCTATTATCAGCCCACCTTCAAATTTGAGGTTTGCATCCCATTTTCATTCCTTTTACATTCATTTGTAATGTTGTAGTTTTTCTTGGATTGAAGTCTTTCATCATTCAAATCTCTTGCATGCATCTTATTCTAGCACAATAGAATAGGGTTTTATCTTATTTCAGGTTTTCCTAGTTCCAGACACACTTAGGAGTAGGGTTTATGTAGACTTTATATCTCCTTGCAAGTTTAAATACAAACTAGGGGTTTGACCAAGGCAAACCCCGCATTAGAAACCAAAATATACTCTATTTTGTAGGTGATTTTGTAGGTCTGAGTCTGGATTCCCACGAAGAAGCAAAGTGTAGACCATAGGCCTCCGTGTCCACTTTCAGTTTTCCAGAAAAGCTAAAAGGGACTAGGTCGCCAATAGTGGCGACCTAGTCCCACTAGAGGTTTTTTCAAATATTTTTGTAGATTTGAGCACCCAGTTGGTTGTAATGGAGTCCAAAGTAGTTTGCCAAAAAGGGGAATAGGTCACCCATCTTGGCGTAAGTGTGCCAATGGGATTAAAACTCAAATTTTCCAAATTTTCAGAGGCTTCTACAGTCTCCACATCGATCTTCAACAGTTTCTAGGTGCACTTGTCTGATTAATTAGGTTATATTGCTTTGTATAGTCTTTACTTTGTCTTTGTTGCATTACATCATGTGTTTTCAAGCAATATAGATTCTCTTAGTTTATGTTCAATAGTTAGATTTACTTGTCACATCTCAACAATTTACACACTTCATCATAAGCACATTCAACTTATATCATTCCTTACAATTAAATGAATCACAAGATTTATGCTACCCACAAGGGGACATCCTCTTCCTTCTAGGTGAAAACCCTATAAATTTGTAGGGGATCCATCCCCTTATCATCTCAAAATCATAAATTTTGTGGTTAAGAATGTTATCTCATTTGATGGTATCTTAGTTGATGTTATTCATGGGTAAATATTGCATATATGTCAAATGATGGTTTTTGAATTATTATTCTAACTTTGGAGATGTTTATGTATAATGCATATGTTGTGAACAATTGACTGTCATGTGCATGTGTTAGTGGATGCAGGTATTTGTCCCATTCCTCTAGGTAGAGGGGAATTATCACCCAAGAGAAGATCTTGGTCGAATAAGTGGTAACGTAAACTATCTAAGCATACACACACCACAATAGATTGGTTGAGTCTAGATATAGAAGTGGGAGGTTGGTAAGTCATCCCTAGTTTTAAGTATCTGCATTAGTAAAGATCATGTTTACTATCGAGTGCATTATTGGGTGATGTTTATTTGTTTGAGCTTTTGAGACCTCCCTTATTTTACTGTGCTTGACTATATGGGTGAATGAGTAATGAGATATATGAATATATACACATATATGCATATGTCAGAATAAACATATGATGTCCATACAAGTATGATAACATATGTATAAAATATGCATATATGTATATAAATGTTATTATGATGTTATGTGTCTTTGATATTTTCCTCGATACATATTTACGTCAAAAGTATGCATGTATAGAAGTACATACATACATTGATCCCTGTGAGAGCATAATCATATGCATGTATGTGTAAGTAGAAATACTTGCAAACATACTCACACGTAGGAATCAATTATATATATATATATATGTGAATATATACACTTAAAAAAAATGTATGTATCAATGAGGATGTGATATGATAAGGATGACTTGATATATATGTGTGTATAACCATGTGTTCATAATCATTCGATATCATATGGATTACTTGATTATCATATTACTATATAATGTATACACTAATACACTCGTAAGCGTTAATGCTTATCAGAGAAGTGCAAATATATAAGTATATGTGTATGGATATAGACATATATTATTATTTATGGAATATGATAAAAAGAGATATATTCGAATATGGAATGGATATATATATATATATATATATATTACGAGGATAAGAATATATATTTATATATAGAGTATATAATATAGGGAATGATTTCATGGGTATATATATAATAATGCATATACAATATAATGGAAACATTATATGAATATTATTATATATATACATTTGATGAGAGAATGCTTTTAAAAGAGGTAGATAAGTAGAAAGTGCTAACCTTGCCCTTAGTGCATTACTTGGAATGCACGATATATATGGAAACTAAAATATCACAGAGAACAGTGAGAATGAAGGATTAACTAACACACACCATATCAAGTGGAGAATAAGTCAAAAATAAATACAATGACTATAAAGGCATATGTGTGGAATTTATACACAGTGGTGTAATATGCATAAAATGCTTGAAGTAATAGCACTACCTTTAAACCATAGTCGAGGGCTTTAGAAAAACATGTTAATTTTCTAGCAATATATGCCACGTACAAACCTTGCATAGGGAGGATGCCTTATATGTTAGAGATCAACCATCTTAGGCAATGAATATCAACCGATTATAAGGCTATATAAATGGATTTTGAAGTCGATTATCATGAATGACTTAGAGGCTAATAGAAGTTGCTTATGACTGTTTTGTGAAGCTGATTCACACTCTTTAACACTTATATTGCATTTTAAGTTATTTTTGATGTCGATGGAATTAGTTGACGCCTTAGTAAAGATCAACTTTGACTTGGTAAATGTATTTGCTATGATATTTATATCTATTGGAGACTTTGTCAAACATATTTATTAGCTTAAACCAACTCATCTCCTATGCAAGTCGATGGATTCTTGTTGTTAAGGATTGGTAGTTGACTGTTTCTTTTGGCAATGAAACCGAACCAAATAAGAGGGTGTGTGGTTGAAGTTGGTGCCACCTCTAGAAACCTAAGTGTTGTATATGTCTTCAATTTGAATTGACATATGCAGATTAAATAAGTCTTTAGATTGCTGACAATAAACAAGTCGACTTGTAGGTGTTTATGTTGAGTATTAAGCTAGGAAGTTACCACCTTTCTATTGTGTTTCATGTGTTGCTTTGCATGGAGCTTGATATCTATTAACATGCCTAAACTGTAGGTTATGAGGTTATGAAGTTGCTCTATAAATAGTTGATCCTTTTCATTTGGAAGAGACACATTCTTCCACAAGATTACACATCATTTGCAATTTCTATTTCTGCATTATTTCCAACCATACTCTATTTTACATTGTGAGAGAGAAAGGGAGTGGGTTCTATTGAGTTTATGAGTAAGTTTTTTTGAGAGGAGTAAGTTATCAACTCGAGAGATAGAGTTTCTTTGTGACATTTTTGTGAAGTTGATTATCAAGCTTGTTGTTGTTGGAAAGGGCTACATTGCTGCCATTTGTTTGGATAAGTGATAATAGGCATGGGGATCTCTTCTTCTTTTTATTTTACTTTTGAATGACGTGTTTTGCATGCATGGATGAGATGTCTTTTCCCAGTATGTGCATTAGAGAAATTAGAGTGTTTTAAAAAAGGAAAGTGAAGCTTTTATGCTATTTTCATATTGTGTTTTTAAGTACTCCATAGTAGGATATGGGTGTTTATCATAGGATTATATACTAGGCTTGATTGAACATGAATGGCACATATGGTACACTTAGCTAAGTTATTGATTTAACTAGGAAAGCTTGTGTTTACTCCTAATATAGACAATCCAAAATGGGAGGGAGTTTGTGTACTTACTTGTAAGTAGGTTTATTCCAAGTATGTAGGTTATCTCTGAGATGATGGACTATCTATTGAAGGAAATACCTAGCTTGTGTACTTACTAGTTAAGTAGGTTTATTCCAAGTAGATTAATATGGTGATAGGTTATCTCTAGGATGAAGGACTATCCATTGAATGAAATACCTATGCATAGCTTAAGATAGCCTTAAGTCAAATCATCCTTGAGTAGTGTATGTGATAGATGAATTTCATTCGAAGTACTAAATGAGAACACTTTGGCTAAAGTAGTGTGAATGCCTGAGACTCCACTCTAGATTATGTGACTATCAAGACTACACTATCAATTCATCATGATCCAGTATTACATGCTAGTTCAAGATTATGGGATTACAAGGTTCTAGTTGTGTAGGACACACCATTATGCTCATTTGGTTGTCATTATTGATTACTTTACCAATCTCTTCATTGAAGGGAAGGGCCATCTATTGAATGATAGATGTGCGGGGGACCACATTATGAGTCTGTGATTGGCAGAAAATGCTTGAATGATGTTTCTCCTTCACATCAGGGGACGAAAGAACCGAGATTTGAAAGGAAGGATCCTAGATTGTCTTACTACTATTTGTTCTAAAGCTCATTGGAGTTATGTATGTAAATGTATGTATTCTTGTATTGTTGTAACCTGTGAAGTTATTGTAATGAAATGGAATCTTAATTGTAATTTGTTATGACATCTTGTTCGTAGATTTTTGATAAAGAAAATAATTTTTTTATTGCAATGGCTTGTTAGTTAGTTAATTTACTTGAAAGGTGAAAAAATAGATTTTTTTTTACTTCATTGAGGGTTGGCATGCTACAATACATTATTATATACATATATATATATATTAATATATATATATATATATATATATATATATATATATGTTAATATACATATATTATGTATATATTTATAACATTATTTTAATATCTTTATATAAATACATATACTCTCATTTTCATCAATTGGCATATACACATGAAGTGTATATATATATGTCACCTTCATCCAATCTATATTCTCATATATATGGGTAATCTATCCATGAGCATGCATAGATATGTCTACCTATGTATACTCATGCATGCATTTACTAATATATATGAGTTTATCATAGACACATACATATACCTCATCAATATAAATATGAACACACAAGGAAGGACTTTCACTCGACATAAAGACTTAATCACATTCCCCATTCAAAAAATTCATAGAACTAGATCATAAACCAATATAAACATTCACGAGCAAAACTGAAGATCACTTACCATTTACTTGAACTGACTTGAATCAACTTAGACCAACTAGGGTGTGAGTGTGTGTATGCTCAGTTAGGCTCGTTAAGGGTTACCAAACCAAGTTCTTCTCTTGCGTAATACTTCCCCTCTCTTCCGAGGGTTTGAACTTGTTCCTGCATTTAGCTTAGTACATCATAACAGTAGTTAGCCAAAAACAATACAATCATATGCATCATATATTTCATTGTCAAAGTCATTATAAAACATCAAATTGAATCAAACATTCATTCATCGTATTTCCATTAAGATTCATATACAAAACACATTCATATATTAAAGCATTTTAACCAAACAAGGTAATAGTAAATAGATAATAACACATAGGGTGGAACAACATCAACTATAAACTTCAGTTGTATAATTATTTATGATAATATGTTCCAATTGCTACTTACAAAATTATTTGTATAAATCTTCAAGTTATATGATCCCTATGATACAATGCTAAGCCTATGAATACATATTTCTATTCATAAATATTTGAAAAGAATAAAACTTTAATTGCGTTTCTTGTTTTTTTTAAAACAACACACATTGGCATTACACCCCAAGCTGATTTTGTTACAACACACATTCACATTAAACCCCCAACTGCTTTTGTTACCTAAATGTTTAGAACAACCAAACACAACCCACAATTGAGAGGAACCTGGTGCAAATGCGTCACTTATTGACTTGTGAAAATATTTACATTTTATTCTAAAATTTAATAATTCTTTGATGTAGTACTAATTTTATTCTCAAATTTAATATTTAAAAAAATATTAAAATTATTTTAATTTTTGTTGTCAATTTATGACATTAAGATAACATGTTATATTTTTGACATATTTCTTTTATTTAGCAATTTCATGTTACTATACCAATCATGATATAAACATAATAAACTATGTAGATATATTTTATGCACAAGATGTTTCATCTATCTACACTCTACTTAGACATCACACTCTTCAATGATCAAATAGTTAATAACAATTTTACATTTCATCCCTACCAAAAAGTAATAGTTGGCAAAATCCATTTCTTTCTTAAACATTGAATGAATAGTGTTCACTAAAGGAGCTCAAATTATTGAACAATGTAAAGGTATAAATTCATTCCCAAGAGTTTGGAGTATACATACACCCATATGTATAGTATTTATTTGAGTCGTTTAAAACATTTTTACATATATTTTAATTTTAATTATTAATTTTTACTTTGTGATAAAGATTGTATTTGTTTCTACAAAGAATTATAGGTACATTAATAAGAATATTGAATATGTTGACACTCAACTTATTATTTATTTGTGGCGAGTGTAAGTTTCTACTACTTGCCCTTTCACGATGAAAACTTTCAAATTCTATGAAGAATTGTATTTCAATTCTAGCACATCATGTATAAGAGGTGTAGCGTAATCGTGTGAATGTGTTTACAAAAACTTTAAATTTTCACCTTAAATTTGACAATCATTTACACATCAAAATATTAATATTTAATAATAGACAATGTTTTAAAAATAAATAGCACATTAAAACAAAGGTATATCGTGATCAACACTATCATGTATTACAAAAATTAAAATAAACAATATTGATACAATAAAACTTGTGTTCATAAATATAATAAATAAAATAATTCTAAAGTAAAATAATATCTCTAAACATTTTAAAAAAATATATTTAAGATATCTAAACTAATTTAATTATTTTTAAGATTATTTAAAATATCTAAACTAGATAAGTAGGAGGTTTCTTCCACATCGTGTCAAATTATGATATTGCTATCAGGATTCAACCGTGTAGTTATCGAGTCAAACTCATTGACCCATGATTCATGAGTAGTGGTTCACAAGAACCCATCTCTCATTATAATGAATGGTCCACTTAGCACTCATTGCATCTAGGTGATGCTCACAGAGGTGAAGCATTGGTCCGTCCTGGGAGGTCACCCATCCCAGTACTGCTCCAACTCAAGCGCACTTAACCACGAAGTTTCCCCCAAGATTAAGCCCACTTAGCTTGCTACCCCATTTGCAAAACCTTCAGCAAGTGTTGTGCCTTATGAATCGATGAGCTAAAGGGCTTCTATAATGAATGGTTCATAAGGCACAACACTTGCTGAAGGTTTTGCAAATGGGGTAGCAAGCGAAGTAGGCTTAACCTTGGGGGAAACTTCGTGGTTAAGCGCGTTTGAGTTGGAGCAGTACTGGGATGGGTGACCTCCCAGGACGAACCAATGCTTCACCTTTATGAGCATCACCTAGATGCAATGAGTGCTAAGTGGACCATTCATTATCATGAGAGATGGGTTCTTGTGAACCACTACTCACGAATCATAGGTCAATGAGTTTGACTCGATAACTACACGGTTGAATCCTGATAGCAATATCATAATTTGACACGCTGTGGAAGAAACCTCCTACTTATCAATCGATGAGCTAAAGCGCTTCTAAAATGAATGGTTCATAAGGCACAACACTTGCTGAAGGTTTTGCAAATGGGGTAGCAAGCTAAGTGGGCTTAACGTTGGGGGAAACTTCATGGTTAAGCGCGCTTGAGTTGGAACAGTACTGGGATGGGTGATCTCCCGGGACGGACCAATGCTTCACCTATGTGAGCATCATCTAGATGCAATGAGTGCTAAGTGGACCATTCATTATCATGAGAGATGGGTTCTTGTGAACCACTATTTATGAATCATGGATCAATGAGTTTGACTTGATAACTACACGGTTGATGATAACAATATCATAATATCTAAACTAGTTTTATTTGACACCTACCTAATTAAAGTGAAAAGTGCCCGGTATGGACCAATACACAAATAAAATGCGGCTAACGCTCAAAGGAAAAGCCCGCGGAAGCGTTAAAGATTGCTTCCCTCCGAGGTGGCAACCAACGTGGCTACATGCCAGGAACCTTATGTCCTAAGATTTTAATCGTGGACTTCAAATGTGATTTAAATATGTTTCTTTGCATTTCGACTTTCGTCTGAATTACACGGATCAATTTATTTCGTATTTTTCCAAGTCGATGCTCACTTGCTCTACACCGACGAATCTCATTTCATCCGTAAGTCTGAGACGCGCAGAGGATTTTGTTTGGACAGGTTTGCGAAAATTCGTAGATTTTTTTTTCTTTCGGGTTTATATTTCATTTGTTCGTGGTTGCAATCGGTTGGTTTCAATAACATTAAACCTACCTAAATTGAATATGATTGCAATTCTCTGATCTAAGTTCCTTTTATGGGGTTTTAAAAGATCTGAATAATTTATCCCTCGTTGGTGTAAAATCGTAATATTCAAGAACCTCGAGGTCTAGGGTTCGAGTCCTTGCCACCTTCAAGGCTCTTTTTCTCGCTTAACTACAACTGATTGTTTCCATTTTAGATAGAATTTGATTTTACGATGGATAATTGCGAATTAAGGTTACTGAATTTTAGATCAATCATAAAATACATATGGCGAGTCAAATACTAGCTTTATTTAGGTCCTGGAGGTCCAGGGTTCCAATCCTTTACACCTGGAAGCTGTATTTCTTAACCCCTATCTGTTGTTTGCGTTTCTACGGGTAAAATAAAATTTTGATATATCATTGAGAATATGAAGTATTATATATAGGCATTGATAAAATAGATAAATGCTGTTAAATATTTTCGATGTTTAATACCACGAGTTTCGGGGTTTGAGTCCTTGCCCCTCTTTCAAGATGTTTTCTTAACCATTGCCTTCTGTTTCCTTTTTACAGATACAAGTTTCACAGATCATTGAGAATGTCTGAGAGTGACACTGTTCCCCTGCACCCTAGATCTTCGCAATCAGACATTGATGAGATTGAGAGTCTCATAAATGTGAGCGTACAACCGGCAACACCCTTGACACAACATGCATCTGTGCTGCCAGCAAGACCTCCCAGCCCTCCCAGAGCATCAATTCCTGTCTCTACCTCACCCTTTACAACGCCGCTGCCTCCGGTGACTCCCTTGTCAAATGGAACTACTGCTGCCGCTCCTGCTTCAGCGGGCATTACTGCCACTGGATTTGGTTCATCTTCAACTACATTGACAGAGCCTGTGTGGGAAACGGTTAAAAGAGATTTGATGAGAATAGTGAGTAACCTGAAGCTGGTTGTGTTTCCCAATCCGTATCGGGAAGATCCAGGAAAAGCATTGCGTGACTGGGATCTCTGGGGGCCTTTTTTCTTTATCATCTTCTTGGGCCTCATGCTGTCCTGGTCGGCATCCATTGATAAGGTTGATAAAACATTCTTTTTTTAAGTGTTTGAACAATTCCTTACAGTTGATGCAGAATTGAAATAGGAGTGCTGGTACAAGTTGATGCTGCAGTTTTTTGCTTGGTGTGTATTAAAAGTCAGGGTATTTTGCACCAACTGTCTACTTTTTCACAGCAAAATAAAAACTAGTTGCACGAATTGGTAAAAAATTCAAATCTCATTAGCAAAGTTTAATAGGAAATTCATTTTGTGATTGGTATGAAAGAGTTTTGTAAATCCTATGTTGTAGTTGTTGGTCTTTTACATATAAGTTTACATTACGTTATTAGGTTCACAGATTTACAAGTCAATTATAGTTTTTCCTTAAATATTATCCTAAAGTTTATGATAGATATATTTCAGTTTTTTGAAATACTAATAGAATGATCAAGCAGCTATTTATAGTTGTAAAAAATTATATCCATAGAATATTCCCTTGTTGAATACAACAAACAAGCATAAAATAATTTGTCCTCTGAAATAAAAAAACGAAGTTGAACCACTCAACAATATCACGAAGCCTGAATTATCTCAATTGCAGATACCCCTGGCAGATCAGGTTCCTTTTTTATATGCTTTTGGATGACAAGTTTGAGCATTTTCTTTCTAGTGCATGAGTTCTCACTATGTTTGATTATATTATTTATTCTGTATATAGTAATTAAACAAACCCATCAAAATGCCTGCAGTGGTAGTTTATTATTTATTAATTAGAAGACCAGTTTGTCCTTCTCTTTTTCTTGGTTAAGTAAAGTCTTTTTTATACAATGAGCAGCCAATTTCTCTGGTAGATTTGCACTACATATACAACTTACAATGGCACTGACATCAGATCCAAGATGACAGATGTTTTGAGAATACATAGAGGATCTGTCCCATCATAACAGAACTAATGAAACAGGGCTGTAATTGAATTCAATACATAAATCCCTTTCAGATTAGTATCATTCAGGGTTACACAGGGACACATTCATACCCTTTTCTCTGTGTTCCCCTCCCTCTGCCATGTACAAAATGTGGGGCCTGGAAATGGCCAGGAAACATTCCCTGGCCTATCCCTCTTACCCTCAAAATCACGGATCTGTCATGATACTTGACATCTTGATGATGACTAGGGATGTCTGAAACATCCCTTGGCTGTCTCAGGGACAGCCAGATTTCCTAGTTGGCATCAATTTTATTATTCAAAAAATCAGTTTACATCAATCCCTAATGCCTCTCTATAAATAATCCACACTTCCATCTGCAATTTTTTTATTAAAAAAATCAGTTTACATCAATCCCTAATGCCTCTCTATAAATAACCCACACTTCCATCTGCAACCCACACTTTTTTCTTTGCAACCACAATCAATTTGCAGCTATAATCGAATCAGTGAGCACTAGACATTGAATCTCAAATTTCATGCATTATGTGAATGTCTAAACTTGAATCTCGATGTCACGTATAACTATGCTTGAAATTTTTTCTCTCTCTCTCTCTCTATATAAATTGCTGCCCCTGCTATCCTCAAAAGATGGTCTTGCAGAAGTGGTCCCCCAAATGCATCCCATGGTCCCTATCTTGAAAATGTTGTGGAATGTAGGTATTAACTGCTATTTAGCATATCTATGCAATTGAGCAAGAGATATGCAAGATAACTGGCTGTGTATGGAGACTTTTTATTCTTATCAGGAGAGTGCATTTGAGTAGCCTGTATTGTAAAAATCATTTTGCTATAGGTGTTGATATGCCTCTGCCCTAGAGGATGGGTCGATTTGATTGAGATTGTTGGGACTCAAATTTGTAGTGTCATTTTTTTCTTGAGTCCCTTCCATTTTGTGCGTCTTAGTCATATTGGACCCATTGTTGATAATTGATCTGAGACATCCTAAATGGTTCCCATAGCTGCAAGAGAAGCAAAAATCCATGAAGAGCCTGTGTTTGGGCCATTTTTTACCTCTTCCCTTGTGTTTTGTTTGTTGTCGGCATGTCAGACTTTTGTGGTTGCCCATGCTTGCATGTCGTCCTTGCCGATCTCAACAACCCACTTTTATATTTGTTAAAATTTTGTCCAAGTGTTGTATGGTCAGAGTATTGGAGTTTCCCATCCCCAATACCATGCCCTTGGTATTCTTGATCCTTGAAGCTCGAAAGTCTATTAGAACTCTTAAGTCCTTTGCCCCTTTTCCGACTTTCGGACTTCCTCATACATCCATCCCTTGGTACCTGTTTTATCGCATCTCCGTTCCTCGAATCTATCCCTTGCATCCAAAAAATTGTCTAAGTGTATCGGTGTCGGAGTTTCGGCTTTATCCTTACATAGTACCCTTTTCCATAAATTTCTGAAACTCCAAAACTTTGCCGATTTGCTCTCAATCTTTTATCGGACTTGGACTTTCGACTGTTCCCATCCCTCGGCACTAAGTCATGCTCCATCTTGATTCCCTGATCTCAAAACTCTGATGCACAGGCGATTGCTGTGTATTTCATTAAGCTTTCAGAGAGGGATGTGTTCCCCTCCAAGTCTGACATTTTGTGAAGAATCTGAAATACTAAGGAAGTTAAGGTGTGTTTTGGCGTTTTGAAGTATCTTGTACTCTTGTCCCATGCATCGACGAATGGCAAGTTCGACAATCCTCAAGAGCCCAACACACTTAAGAGGAAATATTAGTACCTATCGGAGTTGAGAAAACATTAATGCTTGATTCATCCAAAGGCCAGATAATGCAAAATGCAAATATTTCAAAAGAGTAAAGGCTTGAGGGAGCTTGATAGTGCTAAGTGGGCAATATTTTAATATTTACTCAATTACTGCATTGAATTTTGTTGATCTCTCTGCATCTTGGGCATCTATTTTGTAGGGATTGTGACTCGACCATTGATTTTGAACTGCTATAGTGTTGTGAGTAGGGTTTTTCCTTGCTACTGTTAAAAAGGAATTTTCAAATTCATTCTCATGGTTGGTCACTGAACCATTTTTTTGGTTTGGTATAGTCTGTAGGTTGTTCCAGGCCTTCAAATATTAAACATTTGAGCTGCAAATGAAGGGATACACTTTGTAATATTGTAGGAAGATTATTGTGATGTATGTTCATGTAAAATGTATGTCTCCATGGTTGTTTGCTAAGATTCAGGGAAACACTTTAATGTAGTTAGTACATTTCTGCTTGCCACATTTGTTGGCATGATTATAATGAAGGTTTGATTGTGTGTGATGACACCTAATGAATTGCAAATGCTTTGTTATTATCATTCCTTTGTTTTATGTGGGTATTAGTAGTTTTGGTTATGGATTATTAAGTATGTTTGTTACATGCAATATAAATCTATGGTTGTATGCAAGTGCAGTCGAGTTCTATTGATGCTGTGCAAGTTTTACCTCCTTCGTTTGTGATGTTAGTGACTTTGTTGCTCAATGGAGTAGGCTTCAGTTCACATCGGTGAAGGATCAATCATTCCGCCATTTAATCACCTTTCATCATGTTAACTGTAGGAGTAGTCTAGATATGTATGTTGTTCATCGATTCAATAAAACAACCAAGGGATGATATCAAGCAATTGTAATGGATAAACCTGTAATATCAAAAGAGCTCTTTGAATTTGGATCATTTTGTAGTTGAAGTTGTGGCTTGTCCAATGGAATTCTGACTAACTTTGGCTGCACCTCCCTTTCAACCTACCTGACATCTTTAAGATCAACATCCTAGATTGCAGTTGGAGTTTGCCAATACTCAGGAGCTTCTACTAGCTTCTTTGCTTGTCTAGAGATAAGGTTGTTCCTCTTAATCAAGTGGATGAAGCCATGGGTGGACCAATTTCTCTCTACAGAAGAGGAACTAGCAAGTTATTAGAGTAGCCAAATAACAAGTTGCTTTAGCTTCAGTATGTCCTTTCCATGAAATTTCCACTGTAGTTTTTTTGTGCAATAGTAACCCTATCCATTTGAGCCTCTAGTTTGCTAAATATAGGACCTTGAAGATCAAAAAATTGAAGCCATTATTCCTGAATTATGGTTGCATCTTTAGTGCTATACATATTACGAAAGGCCTTCATAAATCCCTCCATTACCTCATCATCCTTAGAAGGAGTAACTTGGCTAGGTCTAGTTACATTAACATACCACTTCGCATTAAGAGCATAGTTAGCCATATGAAGAGGGGTGTTCATTGAGTTCCATCTCTTTGTGACAGTAGGCTTGATATGCACTTCATAGAAATGTAATCTAGGATCTTTGTCAAGAATTGCTTCTCTTATTTGATCAAGCATGCTATCCAAAGTCTCATAAATCTGTCCAAGGTTTGGAGACTCTATATCAACATACCTAATTACCTCCATGGTAGGGAATATGAAAGAGCAAATAAATTTGCAAGCAACATTTAAAAAATTTAAAAATGTTGACAATATTAATTTTTAAATAAAAAATAAAAAACAAATGACAAACATATTAAGTAAAAAATTCTTACTTGATAGTGGACCACCAAATGTCATCAAGCACACTTTGTCTCACCTTTTTCCATTGTTTTGTCTTTTATTCAGTGCACTTCTTCCACTCTTCAGAAACTACCATGGATTGTAGAGTATCCCACACCTCCAACATGCTTGCCAAAAAAATAAAATAATTAGCATTTTTAGTCTCAACCTGTTTGAGGAATTCTTTCTTGAAAAAGATAGTAATAATGCAATTGATGTGTGGTGGTGGCATACAAACATTTGTATGTCTCTACTTCAGCCACCACTTTCTTCACCCAATCTATTTTTTTGATGTCTTTCAAAGCATTGTTGTTCAAAGCATGTACACAACATGGAATCCAAAAAATGTGTTTGTAAGTGCAATCAATCATTAAACAACTAACAAACATGACTTGAATCTTTCACAACTTGCACAATATTAGAAGGCCCAATCTCCTCTATGACCTCCTTCAAAAGGCCAAATTGGTAATTGACATCTCTACATTTCTTAGAGCAATCAATAACTTTAAAAAATATGAACCAGTAGCACTTGTAACAATAATATTAATGAGTGGCTGATGTGGAATCTTAGGCCACCCATCCATGACAATGGAATCTTAATTCATGTTTGGCTCACCTCCTCCATCAATATGTTTACCTTTGAATATTGTTTGTTGGGGAGGGAGTTACACAATCTGTGTTCTCTAGGGGCTACATAAGAGGGCCCAGCTGTGGTTGTATTTGTCAACATCTCTTTGAAATAAGGAGACTTTGCCACATGAAATAAAAAAATTGGCTATTGAGTCATCAGCCTGTTCACATTGTTGTGAATTCAACAACTTTGCCACTGTATTTTTTCCACTACAGTAGAAGTGGCCTTCCTTTTTCCTTTATCATAACCCTCTCCAATTGATATATTGGAATGTTTGTCAATAGATGGCAGTGCTGTGGATGAACATTTATTAGTAATAGTTTTTGCTTCACTCTCCATAACTAATTTTGCCTTTTCAACCTGCTGTTCCATCATTATCTCCCCACAAACTACAAAGGCTAACCCCATGTCGACTCTCATTGTGTTCAGCCCTACCCCTACTAAAGGCTAAAGCTCTTACACAAATTAGTTTGTAAACATGACACAACCAATGCTTGCTGCCCTCCTGTATTTTAACTTGCTTATTGCTCAAAATGGTGGGCAAATTGCAGCAAGGGCTTTTTGGAGTTGAAAGGCCTTTTGCAAAGTTTTGAAGAGAGGATGGAGGGAAATGCAAATTGGTTTGTTGGTGTTACAACAGCAATTGTGTTTGAATTTTCAAAAGCACGGGAACCTCCACAAACTCCTTAAGTTCTATGGGAAAAATATTAAAACTGGCTTTAAAAAGGGAAAACATTAGTGTAGAGCCTATCTTAATGGCTGTAAATGTTTTGCAAACCGTAGTCTCTTCCTTCCTTCTTTAAAACACTGTTGTTGAAATAAAAAATGACAAATGTGGACATCTTCAACACTTAAAGCTGCTGACCTGAGAACTCAGAATGAAGGCAGAAAGTGAAACCTCTTGAGTCTTGAGTCTTAACTGGTGGTAGGCACAAAGTGAAAGGAATGGATATGTCAAGTTTTATTTTTTGTTGTTTCAAGCATTTAGGGTTAGACAAGGGGTGTGGGAGGACTTTTGGCCCCCCCGTGACCCCTTTTAAAACTGTTTTTTTCATTAATTTAAGTATATATTTTTTAAAACTGAAAATGTCGTTTTGCCATTTGGGATGCCTGGATGCTCCCGAGACGAGGGATTCCTCAGGTATCCTTGGCTGTCCTAGGGAAAGCTAGATGTCTTGCAGATTTGGAAAAAAAATGGGTTGGCTTGGAGATGTCCCTTGCTGTTCTGCTGCAACAGAAATCCAGTGGTGATAAGGGACATGTCCCTTTGGAACATAGGAATCTTGCAATCAATTGGGACCATGAGAGTCAAGTTGAGTATGATGCAGAGCTATTCAAGGGAGACCATATGTTCTGAATACAAATTTGAAGGCCAAGTTGAGGCAAGAGACCAAAAAGATGCCTAGTGTAGGCTTGCTTTTTAATTTTAGTTTTTGTGCAGATACAGTTAAGTGAATAAGTCCGATGACCTTCTAGATGAAAACATTTGGAGGCATTATCATTTTGGGTCCTATGGTCCCTTGACAAAGACTCTTACATTGAAGATTTTGTAGAGTTTGTAGGATAGGAAGTCTATTTGGTCACTTATGGATTTTCAGGTTATCATTGAGTGAGAATGCTGATGCAGGAAAAAATAAAAGAATGTGTCAACTGGTTTCCCAAGATTGTCATTAAAACAGTCCAAATTCCATTTGTAGGCTCGGGAAAGCATAATTGAGATCTTGGACCATTTTGTGACTAGTAAAGAATCATGTTCAAGTGTTGAGATTGATGTTTTAAAGGTTTTGCTGATTGCAGATTTCATTGAATCTAAAGTACATATATTGCTCTCTCCTTGGGATATTGTTGGGACATGCCAACTGCAAAGAAGGATTGCTGGTGAAATGAGCAAAGACAGTACAAATAATTGTTGTTTACCTCTGGACATTATTTGCACATATTAGGCATTGCTAGAAGTTCACTGGGAGATATGTAAGAATCATTATATTATTTAGGAAGAGACTAAAGAAGTTCAGTTTACTTGGATAGAGATTTTGAAAACAGGCCTTTCAAATGCTGAGGAAAAACTGCTCCTAGTGCCAATTTTGACCTTCTTAGTTTTTTGTTTTATCATGCAATTTTTGGCATGTAATCCGTATCTTTTGGGGGAGCCTAGTGGATGAGAAATGTGCCAGGGGCACCCACTTGAATAGGACGGGGTAAGTTGCAAATGATTTTCTTTAGAGTTGCACTGAAATCTTATATACAGGTTAAGGAATTTCACTTTTATCCACAATTGATGCTTATGCTATCTTTTACTGGAAATATCCCAAGGGCTGTTTATTTTATGAAAACAAGTTCGTTCCTTTCCAATTTCTGCAAAATTTCAACCATCTTCCTGATGTCACTAAAGAATCAGTTAAGGACCATGGAAATAAAATTAATAAATCAAACTATTGTTGTCAGTTGATGATGAAGGCCTTCAAAGAAAGAGTTACACTCCAGGCCACATTTTTTGAGTTTGTACTCTGAAGTAATCACATTCTGTGTTGAACAACTCGACTCTTAGGTACCTCCAGAAATTTCCTCCGCTAATAAACCTTTGCTGTTACACAGCAAAATACTCTGGTGAGCTCAACATGCAAAGAATTGGAGTTCCTGTTAACTCATTAGAAAGAGGCCACTGAAGTTGATTTAAGGTCAAAGAAGTGACAGGAGATGGGGCCACCCTGATCAAGCATGATACAAACACAAGATTCAGATGTTAAAGTGGAAGACAAGTAAACCTGCAGCTCTCCACGGAGTTGAAGAAGTTTAAGAAAACCCAACTACTCTAAGTTATATGCATTTTCATTAGTGAAGAAGGAATCTGAAGGGGTCACAGACATTAAGAATAGGTCTAGTCCCACTCTTTTAACATGGATGATGCATGGAGATGCATAATTAAAATTTAAAAGGACATGGATTTACATCATTATCATGACATGATGGATCAAGTTTGAATGATGGAATCACTAAGATGGCCTTTTCATTGATAACAGATGTTGCGGGAGTTGCAGATTTAAAGAATGTGCATTCTGTTTTATACACTTTCAAAGTAAAATGAAAAATATCATCCAGAAAGAAAGGGGGAGGGGAAAGGACATTCAACTTTGCAGATTCCAATGCTTATTCCTACACCCTATGCCACAAGGTTCATGTTCGTGTTCAAATTCTACAAGAATAAAATTAGGATTAAGATTGGTGAAAAAAAATTGAAAAAAAAAAAATCGTGATCAAATTCAACTAATAGAAATTTGCAAATATTTAAATATAAATATAAATTATTAAAAATAAAATAATATAATAGTAAATATAAATATATTATAGTAAATTAAAAATTTAAATTAATTTAAACATTTTAAATGTATTATGCATTAATAATTAAAAATCTAAAATAATATTTTAAATTATTAAATTTTAATATTAGAAAATAAAATTGTTAAATTTGAAAGATATGTTAAATTTTTATGAAAACGAAAAAATACAAAAAAAAGACAAGCTACCTATATAGTAAAAACAAAACCTAAATAAATTATGCAGAACAAAATAAAGAGAAAACAATAAGATGCGCTTGTTTCTACTGCTTCCAGTAGCTGTATCTTGCAATGTCGACTGCAGCAATTTCATTAATCATATGCAGGGAGGAGGTCAGCCTATTAATCATATGATTCCGTTTTTGCTGATACAGAACCCCTCCCAATATGAGGTCACGGTCTTAGCAGCTTTCAGGTCGGACATGTTCCAAATAGCTAGTAAGCAAATAGCTGGGAAAAGAGCTCAGTTTAGACTCTGCAACAACAGGTGGCCACCACTTTGTTTTCAAATAAACTTTAAAATAAAAGACCTAAGTCATTTTTCAAATGAATTTCATGGCAAATTGAAATGATTTTCTAAGATTCTGTTTAAATTTGACATATTCCAAACTTCAAGGATTAAATCTGGCTAATCCTGTGACATAGCAAACACCTATGTAATTCCTAATCTTGGAGTGGAATGATATAGATGATATTAGCAACAGTATATGGATTTTTGAGATCAGTTTCTACATTAATCATTTAATTCAATGAGAAGATAAATTAATTGATAAATTGCAGCTCACTGTCGTCCCCTGAGTTAGCACCTTGTGCAAGTTATACCTCAGGGCATGTATCAAGATATAAAATCTCTGTGCATTAGGTGAATATTGTTTGTCCTAGGCAGTAATCTTACTTTATCTGTGAATATGCTTTTGATTTAATTTCTAGTTTTTTATTTTTACTTTGTTTTAAGGCTGAAATTAATTTTGTAAGAGCTTTAAGTAAATTTGAGACTTGGACCTTCTAGTTTTAGTGGCTAGATAACAGCTTTTTTGGAAAAGATTTAATAGAAGTGGAAAACAAAAATTTATAATAAATTGTAAATCATGCTGAACACTAGTTTCAAATAAATTTATTTTCGATTTGTGTGAGCACTGTAAAGTACAAAGTCATGCAATAGAAAGTGCAGCAAGTATGAAAAACAGATTGACAAACAACGGGTTTTGCAAAATCTAAGACAATACAATTTATTAATATCAAATCCTTGTGAAAAGAGACTTCTGAAGTAAAGCTTTTGAAGAGCATGAAGTTTTACAAAGCGGGCATCCTTGGCTAAGACTACTTCGAAATTATTAGTATAAGGTAGAAAAATCTGCAATCTCCTGGATTCAGTTTGCTCAAGATAAATGGATTTAACAATGCATTTTAAAATCTGGCATGCAAAAAAAGATACGGTGAGGGTTACTAGGGAAACATAGAACAAATCAACAAGGGAAGAATCCAAAAACTTCAGTCAAGAAAACTCCTCTTATCTGATTCTCTCAAAAAGAACCCTCTGTTTCTCCTTTGTCTGCTCCTCCTTTTATAAGCTCTTTGGCTGCTAACTTTGGCAGCCATGTGTTGTTGGTGTGTTATATATCCTCCTTTTCCTTTAAAACTAAAGGTTAAAAAATAAAGATTCTTTTTTATTTATAAAGCAACGTGAATTGCTTTTATAAATAGCTTTTCTTAGCTTTGAAAACATAAGCGTTTCTAAATTTTATAATTTTATATAGTCATAAAATTTCTGAGCTATTTGATCATATTTTCAATGACTGGTCAAGTTTTTGGAATAACAGAAGGGAGAGTCTGAATGAGGGCCATTTACTAAGCTTGTGATTTAATGATGGCAAAAGCTTTTGTGAGGTCAGACTTGGTTAGATTGAGCTATCAGATTTTAAGTTGGAGGAGAATTGTGGACTGTTGATTTAAACTTTTTTTGAGACTTTTTAAACAATCCTTTTATAAGGGTGAGATAAATTATTTGCTGTTGGTTTTAGCTTTGTTTGGATGGTAAAGATTATTTGCTAGACTCACCAGAACAGATTTTAAGAGGGTGAGTTGACTATGTACTGTCGGATTTAGCTTTTATTGGATGCCTGTGATTGAGTGCTAGCTTTCACAATTTCATTTTCTAACACAAGCATTAGAAGGGTAAACTGCATTGTTTGCCATCAGATTTAGTTTTGATCTAATGGCCACTAAAGCTTAGTGAGAAAGAAATCAGTCAGTTAGGATTGCAGACTTTTGAGGCCGAGGAGATTTGCAGGTTGTCGATTCACACATTGATTGGATGGCTAAAATAGAGTGCTAAGTTCATTAGATGAAATTTCAGTACATGTCTTGATTGATCCAAGAAAGTTTATAAATTTAGACCCCATAATTGGAAAGATCTGGACAACTTAGATTTTCCCTTAAGCTTTTGTGGACTTTGCCTCAAAGCAGTTAAACTTCCATTCCAGCTTTTTCATCTATTGGATTGGATGAAGATCTGACAACTAATAATCTAGCTTGGGCTCTTAAAGATTAAGTGATAAAACATGCCTCATAAAGTTATAAAAGGTGAGGAACAATAACAGCTGTTAGATTATATCAATATCAGCAGCTTGGTATAGCTTTTCTTGGATTTGAGCAAGTTTACAATATAAATGAACTCTGTATATCAATTTGAATCTGAAAAGCTAAGTTTTGGATCCAGGATTTGCAAAAAGACCATTTTTATAAGCTTCTCTGCTTTTCAAAGCCCCCTTGATCTTGGTTAGGATAACCAAGATGTTGTGCCTGCAAGATCACGTGAAGAGAATCCATTTCTTGTTCTGGTGTCACCAAGTTTAACACACTCCATTCTCTCATTATGAAACTACAATTTGCAGTAGCCTTTTATCATGTATTATGTGAACATTGCACCTTCTTGATACCTTGCAAACAATCTTGGAACTAAGTATTGGACTTCTGATGGCACTAGAAATTTTGGTTTCATGAGGGCAACATAACATTGAAAGTGGAACAGGGCTTGGAATTGTTGGAGATATTGGCGACACCTTCATCATTTTCAGTTGCATTTTTAATTTTTTATTTGCACCTGAAAAATCTTATGGTCCCAGGGCTGAGATGCCACTGTAAACTAGAAAGGTACCGGTCAAAGCTTTCTGACAGCCTTCAGTCCAAAGATAGTTGACAGTTTACAGACTTTGTTGCTGCATCATTCTATGATGTCTTCTTGAAGGTCTTAAATGGGTCATTGAATTTTCTCTAGCAAGTGTCGCATTGACCACTTGGAGTTGACTGATATCAAGATGGGCATGGATAACTGGTATGAACTCCTAGGGATAGCTAACTTACAGATAAAAAAGGACTCCTTGTATTGATGGTGTTGTATATCCCATTCTGAAGGTATCGTAAATTGATAGAAGGGAGCTTATACTTGGTACAAATAGCAACATATGTAGATTTGAAGAGGATCAATTTTATTACCTATTGGCATTGAGAAAGCATCATCATATTGAATTAAGAACATGCATATCTTGAATTATTATGTTGGAATGTTGTGGGATTAACTCCATGCTATCAAATATGAATGTACCTATAACTTTAATTTATATGGTTGTGGCAAAACTATAAGGTTGATTAAAATGCTGTTTTTAATGTTTCCAGGGTTTATGAAATGCAACTGAAGATTGATTCTTTCTTTTTTGTTTTGCAGTCTAAGGTTTTTGCTGTTGCTTTCGCCGTGCTTGCTGCTGGAGCAGTTGTGTTAACATTGAATGTCCTACTCCTGGTATTACATTTTTTTCACAATGTCAAATTCCATGTTGCTTTACTTCCTAAAAAGGACACTTTTTAGTTTTTTCTTGTTCCCAGTGTTATATAATGTAGTTAAATGTCTTATTGTATCGAGAGAATGCTGAATTCTTCTGATGGTTTATATTAATACATGCAGGGTGGACACATCATTTTTTTCCAAAGCCTTAGCCTTCTGGGATACTGTCTATTTCCCCTGGATGTTGGAGCTCTTGTCTGTATGCTAAAAAACAGTCTTATACTTAAAATTATTGTGGTTCTTATTACTTTAGCTTGGAGCTCATGGGCTGCTTATCCATTTATGAGTGCTGCTGTTGCACCGAGTAGGAAAGGACTTGCTCTTTATCCTGTTTTTCTTCTTTATATTTCGGTTGGCTTCCTGATCTTTGCAATAGATTAAGGAAGTTGATAAGGCATTTCTTTGAAAAATTTGGATAAGCAGTTGTTCCCAACTTTATAGATCTCATCAAGAGTTGTATCTGAAAAAGATTGCATCCAAGATCCTCTCAGGATAAAGTACTGGGAAATACAAGTTTTGATGCTGCTGAACTGCTTTGGTGTCTTGATTTTATGAGTTGGTTTATCTTCTTCAACGCCAAAATTTATTGGAGATAGTGACTATTAAGTGGTGTAGCAAGTTCAGCTTGGATATGAATTCCAGTATTATTCATTTTGTATATCACAATGGTATACACATCTTTGTTAACTAAATAATTTACAATTAAGTTTGTAATTATGTGCTGAGTTGATATTCTCTTCAAAGATTGAATTTTGTTACCAATAGCATTAAAATGGACAGCTTGTTACATAGCATCAAACTAGAGTTACTAATAGTTGTTTGATAGTTCTTTTAATTCATTGGGTTCTTCTCATTGATCCATGGATTCCATTATTTGTAGGGTTGTACTATAGGCTTGATGCAACTTTGTCTTCACAGTCCATGGCATTGGAGTTATTCAAATTGTAAATCTACAAATATGTATGACACAACACCCACATTATGCTGTTCAGCATTGTTTTGGTGAAGTTGATGTCTGTCTGGGGAAAATTTGGTTGACTTGCCACAAGTAGTTATGGTCCAATTCAATGGATGCTAGTTTGTGCTTGGTTTCATCACTAAATAATGTTTGCGTATCTTATCTCTGTGAGTGGGGATTTGCTTGAAAAATCATTGCTATGGCTTGTGGAGAATCATAATTTTTGATCATGTTTCCAATTCAGCTTTTGTATCAAATACATTTACTTCATGCAATATGACTGATGGCATTCATCTTTGTCACTATTCCTTGAGTGTCAGTGTGTGATAATTATAGTTTTGTGACTTCATCTAGAAAACTGTAGAGGACAATGTGAACTCTATTATATCTGCATTTTATTCTGCAGTTAAAATTGTTCTTGGTTTTTAGTCATACAGTGCTTTTAGATTCCAACTGGGTTCTTGGTATCCAATAGATATGAAATAGATTGTAGTTTGAAGGGAAGAATAATTTAGATTCTCTTTTGTTGAATATATAGTTTGAAGGGAAGAACAATTTAGGTTCCCTTGAGCTGAATGTGTAGAACTTCGATGACAGTTCTTTATAAGAAATCAGTAAGATAACAAAAACTATCTTAGTAATTTTTAATTACTAATTGTTTGGAAGTATATCTTGCTAAAAATTGTATGAAGCTTTTGTTTTATTTCCCATTTTTTGACACAAAACTGGCTTTCATATCCCCTCTTTGTTTTATTTTTGAGGAACACATGCTGTGTTTTAGTTTAACTTCATTTTGCTCTGTAAAATATCCTACAAGTTCGAAAGATGAATATCGACTATCAGGATATTGTGATCTGGAGAGGTCTAGTGCGGGTGCATGGTAGCACTAGGCACCTTTAGTGTTCAATCATTTTGTAATCTTTCTTTTTTGGCGTGGAATACCTTTTTTCAGAGCAGTATATTATTAGGGCTTTTTAACTTTCATTTAGAGGATGAATATGTGGAGAAATGTGTACGGAAATTTTAATCTTCACAAAATTTGATTTTTTTTTCATCTTTATTTGCTGCAGATTGCAGAGTAATTTGAGACAGGGAATTCAGATTCTTTCAGAAAGCTCTTTTGTCTTCCTTCAGACAATATGACGAGATTCTGTTTCTTGAAGTTGGCAGTGTAGGTAAGGGAGGTAATGTTTGTAAATATTAAATATAAATATTAAGGGTATGGGCCCATGGAGGGGGACTTCTTAAAAAAATTCAGTGGGTGCTGCTTAGATTTTTTAGGAATATTTTAAGGCTAGTGGTCCCATGAATTCAATTTTGCAATTCAGTTTAAAAGTTTGAGCTCCAAAATTTAAGGATCGAACTCGAGTATTTTTGGTAAAAATTAATAAATAAATAAAAAATTTTCTCAATTTTTTTGTAAGAAATTTAAAATTTTAAGTGATAGACAAGTGGCAGAAAAACTTTCTAAAAAATTCCTAAGCTGTAGGGGCAATTTCTAGACCCACCTCAATTTCACCGTTGAGAGATTCATTTCTAAAAGGTAGGGGCTCTTATTTTTCTGGAAAAGATTCTAATTAATCCCATAGCACAATTTTTTTTTCATGAGACTACTTGATCCATGAAAATAGAAGCCCAAGCCCCCCCATGGGATCATACAGTAATTAACTAAGAAAGTTCGCGGAACGTGTTTCGTTTGTTTCCTTTTTATTATACAAAAGCCATTCCCTCAGTATAGCTTTACGAAGCAGTTAGAACTTTGGTCTTGCTAACACCAACTTTGCATTGAATGTTTCATTTGTTTAACTTGGCTCTCTCCTTTTGTTACCAATTTGGTTTGGAAAAGTACAAACATATTAGGGTACATATCATGATTTGTGTTAATACATGTGTAATAATCACCTTTGGTTACTATTATGTTTTTTTAAAATTTCATTACTCTTTTGATTTCCTCTTGATTGATCAAGCAACCTCTTTCCAAATAGAAGAATTAGTTTCATAACCCAAGTCAACCATATCCAATGGTGGTAATTGTATCATAGTTGTACAACCTTGCATTGAATAAAATAGACTTTTATAATGAGACAAATCTCTAGATCTAGACCTAATCTTTGAGGGTTCATTCAAGATCGCCTTGCATACATATCCTTTTTTGAGGATTAGAGGTGCCATATTTCACATACCAAAATAGATGACTTTATTCACACAATAAATGTAACCAACTTATATGTACATCACATACATCTGCACAACGATAATTGACAAAAGATAAGTGATTGGCAACCTAATTGCAAAGATCTTACTTTTTATTTGGTTTACTAACATGATTTTTTTAAGTACATCTAAGTTGAAAAAAGGAATGATGGTACTTCTCATAATGCTCCATGGGTCTCATTCTTTTTTGAGGTCAATGCTAGTCGAGAACACATGATAAACATCCCATACTAGTTGTCATCATTGACAAGGTCACAAGTGTAACACCACACACACACGAGTAATTAGTAATAATATTTTCAAGCCACTTTAATCATCTACACCATCATACAACTAGGTAAGTTACATAATCAAGTTGTCTTATGGTTTTACTTTGAATCCAAAACTAATGGCTATACTATCAATCACCTAGATTGATATTATAATCACAACCTTGAAAACCATGCCTCAAGCAAGCACAACAAAAGAGGCACACATTTCTTTTGATACACCCATGGTAATATTGAATTCTTGAGATAGGTAGATCTCGGTATCCATTGCCTACATGTTATTAGCAAAAGTCTATCTAAGCCATGTAAAATTGGGTAGCGGAAGGCATCTATCACTTATGTGTTATTAATGAGAGCTGAATAACTTTGCAATATGACAAAATACTTGTTTTGATAAAGCACGTTCCCTCACTCTTGTCATTTGGAGTAGCAATAACTTATTTGCATGCGGGTCTTAGGTTTTTCAATTTCGATGATCGCCTTAGGATGAGTAGGACAAGTTGTATTAAGAGAACAATTATCCTCTACCTGTGCCCTCCTAGGGTCCCTTTCTCAACCCTAGTTGTGATGCCAAGAAGTCTTGTATTGATCTTGATTTAGCATTGTGACATTAATAAAGTATTGGAATGTTAATCTAAACATATTGTTTTAAGGGTTTACACCCTAGGCTAGTTAATTGGGTTAAATTACTCCGAAGGGATCCATTAAAGTATTCAATGGTCTTGTAAGTGTTGAGTCAAAATCCATCACACAAGTAACACATTGAACCCACATGAATTGGCCTTTATCTGCACAAATATACATAAACACAAACTCATAAAGTAGGCTCAAAGGCCTTTTACTTTGTCACATATGGACAAGTCAACGATTTCGATAGGGAGCTTTGAACCAAAAGAGGTGGGTCAATCTAGAACAATTCGTGGGAAGGAATTTAATCATTGACACGAATCATTGTTGGATGGGTTAGCCGGAAATAGGGTGGGGGGTATTCAATTAGTACTTAGAAACCCAATGCCTATTAGATGAAATCAAAATCATCATAGTAACATTAGGTAATATGCTACTTTTGAGGACATAACATTTTTTATATTGCTAATCATAAAGCTTAGCATACAATTATCCACCAAACAAATATAAAGGCAAAACACCAAGCCATATCTAGTTTTACTTAAGAGTTATTGACCCATAGTTGGGTGAGGGAGTCATATGAAAATCCATCATAATCTCAACACATAATCAAGTAAATATATACAATAGACATATCATTTGTACCTATTAAGAGTTTCTCACTTGCCATATCATAATGGCTTAATTTAGCATTATCATTAAATATAAGTTGGTAGGTTTCCATAACTCATTCATTACCAAGTCACGAACAAGTTTATCATGCCCTTATTTCTTGGAAGAATAGACCTCACTAGGTCATGAGGTTAACCTATGCTTATCATTGGGCAAAACTCTAGACCATAGTGTTCAACACATCATATTTTGAATATTTTACACCAAGACAAACCATGATGATAGAGACACTAAAAGTTCATCTAAGATTGGGGTAGATTTTGGAAATCCAAACACCATAAAACCTTCAAGTAGATAAGCTTGATGATGACAAATTACCTTCTTATTAGCTCAAACCCATATAGGGGGGACATATTAATTGAAAGGACGAGTTCTCAACCATTCGATATAAATTCCAACTTCTAGATCAAGTGCATTGAAGAGGGAAGGACGACATGTTTAGGAGCAACCCTAAACCCTCCCGTATTGACTTAGGTGTAGAGTCATCCTTCACCCAAAAATTGCCTACATACCTATTTCCAAATGGAATCAAAGCCACATGTCATTTTCCTAGAATTTCAACTATTAGGCTGACAAATTTCTTTTTCCCAAGTTAATATAACAGCCTATACAAATACCAAGCAACCATTTTGTCACATACATTAGCAAGGCTTGACCCTCAAGGATTTCCAACCTTGATAGATAGTTTCCCTTAAGAGACTAGGGACAACTTAACCAAGGGAGATCATGCAAACAAAATAAAACATAATTTTACTCAAATGAATTAGTTCAATATGTTTAGCTAGCACCTTACCAAGAAGAAGGTTCCTAAACTACCTCTACATATGGTGGTCCCATTTATCAACCATCTTTATATTTAGTTGAGGATTAAAATATCACCCAATCTTAAATGATTTCCTTTTGACCATGATTTCTTATAAGTTGTTTGAATTAAATCCATACTCTAACAATTAAGGATTCCAATCTATTAATAATGCCCAATAATAGGTGGGGAAACCTAATTAGGTTCATTCTTTAGCAAACATGTACTAAGGAACTTCCAAGGACACAAAAATCTCAATATTAGACCCCCACCAATATGATTTGTGATTCAACATAGATAGGCAAGAACCCTTATAGGGCCCATCTTATAAATACAAAGACTAGATTGATTACCTAACAATAAGAATTTCTCTTTGATTTTACATTCGTATTGTGACCCTTATCCTATAACCCTTAATACTTATATAACTAAGCTAATTATTGGTTCATTTTTTTTACAAACCCCTTAAGATAAATAGAGTAAAACTAGATTTCCACAACCCCTTTCATATTTTCCACTAGGAATGAAAAGTTGCATTTATTAATGTTAGTGTATATGATAATTATCTATAATTCCATATTGGTGCAAATAAATTATCAAGTCGAATATGCATATACATTTAGCTCAATTAATGTTAACGCCCCCTTTATATTAGGTCTATCAAACTAAAATTCTAAGTTTTATTGTCACACCTAATTTTATACGAACAATTACTAACCTTGTCAAAATCAAATCCATATCCATAAAATTTTCATAACATCATAATCAATATAAGGTAAGTTTAGTCTCATCAAAGCATAGAGTATTAGCAATCAAAATATCTTCATGAAGCAACAATAATGCAAAAGCTCCTAGTATGGCTTGATATGATTTGATGATATCAAGTATCATAATCCTATTATATTATGACACCCTTCTTGATGCAACACAACATACACCAACAAGGCCACATATGAACCATTTGAACTTTGAAAGACATCACAATGGTTGTAAACTTTCTCTAAGCATGTTAATACCCAAGTCATACTTTCGATAGTTGGCAACACTATACCCATTGGACCAACCTATGAAGGTATACCCCTAATAATATATATTCTTAATGTTTTGATTCCATTTATATTATGATGCAATTTTGTATTCTTATAATAATAGTACAATTCACTGACTATATAATATTCACACTTACACTCGTAGCTAAGTATGATCTTAATGGTTAGCAGTAAGCGATCTCACATATTTTGCACATATAATCTTTGTATAAATACATTAAAGGGTATCTCACAATAAATACCCATGGGGCCATAATTCAAGATAGAATATTGATCATAAATCACTAAAAATAACTTTTTACTATGAAAGTATTAATACAACTATGTAGATGATGTTAATAAATCGTATCCTTATTTAAGCAAGTATGCATCTAAGACTAACTTCAAGATTATTCATGTTACAATTTAATCCATAAACTAACAAAATAAAGTTGTGACAATAATAACTATTAGAAGTCTAACAACCTAGATGTTGTGAGTATCATGTTGCATGGTAGGATGTTAACATATGAAATCACTACACCAAAGAAAGTTACTTGCTACCTATTATTGCTAACATAAAACTATTGGAGGACCTCTTATGATAGAATTAACTAAGCTTAGACAAGGCATGCAAACTATTTGAAAAAGTGTCACCAAAAAATATGAAACATGCGTAGGATAGGGGATTACTTCTTGTAGACACTGAAAAATTGACCACTTTCATTTGTCCAATTTACCCATAATTCAAACAATGTCTATCCTCTATATTAATTAAATAATACCCTATTATTTAATTAATAATACCCTATTATTTAATTAATATTTAGTATCCTTATCCCTTCATCCTAATTTATTTCTTCTATCATCTTTAAATCCTAGCCTAGAGTAAATAATTACCCATCACTTATCCCTTTCCTCTAAGAATATTTATTTAATTCCCCTCAGGTCACATCCTCCATAACCTTTTTCCAATCCTGATTAATTTGAATAATCCTAGATTAAGGATGTTCACATTCCTAATCCTTGATTAGGGAGTTGTCACATCCTCCATAATATACAAGTGGATTATTAATCCTCATTACCCACCTAATCATTTGCCTAATCCCTTACTTGCACAACCTAATCATTGATTAGCTATCCTAATCTACCCCTTAGTCAACTCTCCCCATCACCCAAGAAATTTTTAATTCCTTTTTGTCTTCCCAAGGTCCTTTTGAGGAATTTTTAATTCCTCTCACCCCCCAAGGAATATCAAATTCATTTTCTCTTTCCCAAGGAATATTAAATTCCTTTTATCCTTTCCATGTGCGTTAAAAATAAATTTTTAATTCCTTAAGTTAACTCTTGATCTCAACCTTTGATCATCTTTCAAGAATCAATCTTGGCCATCCATTCCAATCTCCCTTGCTAAATGACTAGCACTTAACTATTTTTGCATTCTCATACATTCTAACCACATTGTCAACCACATGCATCCAATCCTTTTACTAATGTGCACATCAATCATTCAAGCACTCATCCAAGCATCCAAAATCTCCATTGTTGCAGCACCATTTGCATCCACATCAAGCATCCATTGCAATACCCACTTGCACCATTGCATTCCTCATCATCTCATGATCATTTAGAGCCATGTTTCATGCTAATTTCCATTGAAAGGAGCACACAAATCAAACGATCCATAGGGCCAACCAGCTCATCAACTTGGACAACGTATAACACTCTTTTGTCTTTCATTTTGTTCAAGTTCAACTAGGCTAATCGTTGAGGTGTTGTTTGCGTTTTTCCTTGCTTGCATTTCGTCTCGTTTTGCATTTAGACTAGAAAATTTCACCTACACACACTTCCCAATATCTTTGTGTAGCTTTCTAGAACCTCACTAATTTTTTGTAGTAACCCTATTGTTTATCTTAAGCAAATAGATTTTGGGTTTAAGTATTTCAACTAGAATTTATTAAAACAAATTTTTCACAATTTATGTATAAACATCAACAAGCTAGATTACAAATGGATCCACTAAATAAAGGTAAACTTCATAAATATTTCTTATATTAAAAGAGTTTTGAATACATTACAATGCACTTTTAGAACTTTGTTTTTGATTATGAGAAAAACATGTTTTTAAGGGGCCTTGAAACCCTTTACAACACAAAACATCTAGCACACAATTGAAAAAAACCAAAATGTAGCAAACAAAGACAAGCTATCATGAAACAACAACCAAGCTATCACACACCAAATGTAGCCAAAAAAACATTTACAATTGTAACCAGTTTTCCAATAAAACAAAGATGACCCACTATGCCACCCTTGGACCCTTCCTAACACTCTGAGCACCCAATACTTTAGTATGATAGGCACAAGCATGTTTAGGATGACCTCTTTTCCTTCTTTGGACAATCCTTCATGAGATATCATCCTCCAAATACTTAGATTGAGAGGATAGGGGAGGGCTATCCTCTACTATCCCAAAGGTGAATAAATAGGAGTTGTATGCTTATTCGAAGCATCCAAAAAAAAAATGATCTGTTGATTTAACACCTAGCATTGAAGGGTTCAAAGGTGGATCAACTAAAATAGGGCCTAAAGAAGAAAACCCATAAAGAGTTGAAAAAGTCATTGTGGCCCTTGAGGCCAAGTCCTCCTCCAACCCCTCATCCTAAAAGTAAGTAAATCACCAAACGTCAAATGCTCATGGTGGGTATTTTTACACCAAGTCACTTCGCCTTTCTTGCAATGAGAGCTAGGGAAAACTCAAGCTATGTGTTCAATAGAAAAACATCTCCTGTAGTGAAAGGGGAGACCCTCATAGTTGAGTGTTTGACTCTATTGTCTATCCCCAACAAGTAGGACAATGTCCTTAAGCAGATTCTTAGAAGTGTCAATGTCCACAAGAATGTAGGCATAGGTAATATGGCCATAGTTTACCATCATAGCATCTTCTTGTAGAAAATGACCAAGAGCATTGTTGATAGATTCAAAAAAAGAAACTTCCCAAAATTGGAGGAATATTAGGAAGTTTGACCCAAATAGGAAAATACTTAAGGATTCTGTAAGAGGGTTGAAGGAAGGAAACCAAGGTTTGAGAGAGAGGGACCACTTTCCCCACATCCAAACCCCATCTTACAACACTTGCATCCTACCAACACCCAATCGTAAGTGTAGCGTAGAAAATCGTGCACTCTTGAAAAAAGAGATGATTTCACACTTAATTTGGACCTATTTTGGAACCCTTGCATTAATTACCCTTCAAAATCATCATTTATAGGCCCCTAGGACCCATTATTTTTGAATTTTGAGGCCCATTCCACTCAAAAATCATGTAAAACCCATCAAAATCTTGAAAATCTAAAAACCCGCCTCAAAAACTTAAGGTGGGACTCATTCGCCACCTTGGGTGAATGAGTCCCCTTAGGTGGGATCCATTCACCAAGGGTGGAAAATGCGTCCCCTTAGGTGGGACCCATTCGCTAAGGGTGGCGAATGAGTCCCATTTGGGGCCTTTTTCAAATTTGAGCAGGAATTCATCAATTTAATTCAAGTTTTTGGTGAATGTCGACCTTTGGAATCTAAATAATGGTCAATTAGGTGTTGATGCCTATAAAAGAAAGCTTCTAAGTCAGTTTTATCAATCTTTAAGCACTTTGAGCAAGAATTTTCAAGTATCAAGCATCAAGTATCTTCAAGCAAGTTCTCACAAGAGCATTCAAGTTTCAAGAGTAAGCAAGGTTGAAGCTTTGGAGTAGCATTAAAGTGTTTTTGCAAGTCTTCAATTTCAATCAAGATCTAGCATTGTCAAGGGTTGATCATGGATGCCTATGGTGAATCATGATGAATTCTAGGCCGGGGAGATGCAGCTAGCCATCAAGCCAATCCCAAAGACTTGTTTCCTAAGTGATTCCATCCTGCATTATCACTCTACATTCAACCTAAGGAAGGTACAAGAATCATTGGGATTCATTTGGGGTGATTGAAGATCACCAAAAGTGAACCATTCATCTCTTCCATTCTATTCTTGCATCATATTATTTCATGTTAGAATATGATTGCATCATGTTTCAAATTTCCTAGTCTTAGACACACTTACCAAGCTAGGGGTTTGACCAAGGAAAATACCCCATTACCAAATCAAGTCAAATTTTGTTTTGCAAGTGTTTTTGACAGGTTCGGATCAGGAACTCAAGATGGAAAGGAAGGGCAGGTGTTGAGGTACAAATCAGAGTTTTCAGATCCCAGAAAAGATGAATGGGATTGATTCGCCAAGAGTGGTGAATGAGTCCCATTGCTGCTGTCTGTCAGATCCAGTTGCAGATTTTGATGCCCTTTTTCTTGAAATAGGCTCCCACATAGAAATTCAGATCTAGGACTGATTCGCCTAGGTTGGCAAATGAATACCAGTTGGTTAAAAAGTCAACATTTCTAGAATTTTAGAGTTGTTTCCAGTCCTTTGGAGGTTTCCAGGCGCACATTTCCAGTTTTGCATTTTTCTGTTACATTTTTCTTGCATTTCTAGGTCATCTTGCATATTACACTAGATATTTTCAAACATTTTATTTTCTAGGTTTACACTTGGTGGTGAACTCATCATTCAACATCATTCAATCCCCTAGAACATTCCCTTTGACAGATTTCAATCTCCTTTGCATTGAAATCTCAAGGATTTGTTCTTGAGTGAACCGTGCCCTAGAAAATTGGACCTCTCTCTTTTTAGGTCTAAAACCCTAGAAGTCCTAGAGAGAGGACACACCAATGTTTTTTTCTACGGTTCATTTTGGTGAACTTGCATTTAGAGCATCATAATTCTGATTTGGAGTGCATTTACATCCTAGATTTATCTTGCATTAACATTGCATTAGGTTTTGCATTAGTTAATTTGCATTCTAGGGTTTCAATTTTTGCATTAGTGAAAAGCTCATTTAGCTTGCACTATTGTACTTAATTTCATTGAAAATCCATAAAACTCTGCATTTGCATCCCATATCTAGATCATACAACATAGCAAACATAAAAATTAACCAAAAAAAAATGAAAACTTTGAAAAAACCCTTACTGGGACTCATTCGCCACCTTGGGCAAATCAATCCTAGTGCAAAATTTTAGGTACTGCTTACAAAATTATAATTCCAGTTTTTAAGCTTCTATTTGTTCCTGTTACTTTTCTGTTTCAGTTTAGTTACTTTCTATTACATTTAAATAATTAAAAATAGCAACATTTACATTCATGGCAATTATGGATAGCATTAGATTTTTGTAATTTTCATTTTCAACATTAGTTCCTAGTTCCCTTAGACCATATTCATTGGAAAATGAAAACAAAAAACAAAAAACATCAAAAGACCCAATTCAAGAAATGCTTAAATTTAGGAAACATATCATCCA
The DNA here is from genome assembly GCA_007115665.2 of Sequoiadendron giganteum. Lineage (NCBI taxonomy): Eukaryota > Viridiplantae > Streptophyta > Pinopsida > Cupressales > Cupressaceae > Sequoiadendron > Sequoiadendron giganteum. Next base: position 325,745,547 of record CM021104.1, read on the forward strand.
AGCCCTTTAGTAGTGATGACCTAGACATGTTAGATGAAGCCCTTGTAGACTTCCTCTCACTAAGATCATCCACTAAGGCTTTTCATGAAAAGAAAAAACCAAACAAAGTTAACTTAACCCTCAAGCCTTTTAGTAGCGATGATTTTGCCATGTTAGATGAAACCCTTGAGGATTTCATCTCACAAAGACCGTTCACTAAGGCTTGTCATGAGAAACCAAAAACAAGAGAAGTTAACGTAATCCAACATCAACTTATCCTTTACCCACCTTCGCATAAACCACAACCTGAGTTTACCCTCTATCCTCCTCTGAATAATGTATTGCAACAATCGAGTCATAATACTATTGCTCATACATATAATACTAGAAATAACCCATAGCCACACCAACCAACCTTGACACCCTTACCTTTACCCAATCACATCTTACTTAGTGCTCCTTGTTTAACTTTGCATAGTGGAAAAGAGTATAATCTCTTTGAACAACTTAAGAATACTCTTGCAAAGATATCCCTATGGGATTTAATTCAGAATTCCCCAAATTATCATAGTATGCTTCAAACAACCTTACAAAAAGTAGTGGTTATTCCTAGTACAAATGGAAATGATGTGGAAACTCTCATACAAGGAATGAATACAATTAATGTTAACATAACATTTCATCAACATGAGCTGCCCCCTTTGGAATTGAGATATAAAAATGAGGCCTTTATGATCATTGCTCAATTTAACAAAATAGGCATAAAAAAGACCATGGTTGATAATGGTTCCACCCTTAATGTGTGGAGTGTGAAACTCTTAGATAGATTGCGGGTAGACAAATCAACAATGCAACCCGACTCCTTATCTATTCAAGGATTTGACAATGTATGAAGGCAATCAATCAGTGTAATTGATTTACCTATAACCGTTAGAAAGGCTACCTTAAAAACTCCTATTTATGTTATGCCTCATGACCTTTCATACAATATTATTTTGGGAAGACCATGGATTCATGAGATGCATGCGGTGCCTTCGACTCTTCATCGTATATGAAGTATGTCTATGACAACAAGGTATACCAAGTTGAGATGGACCTCGAGCTTGAAAGTTGCCTACAAGTGGAAAAAGGAACTACAAGTCGTCTCAACACATTAATTCCCACATCCAATATAGCACCTTTAAAAGAAGATAAGAAAGAAAGGGAAACCGTGTCAAAATTATTGGATGATGATTGGGGTTCCTTGGATTTCACACCCTCATTTATAGGAGAATACATAATCACAAGAAAATAAGATGACAAGCAAAAAAAACCAATGGTCATGTCAACTCAAAATTTGGAAGAACAATCACAAACATCTAACTCCCCTACTCTTGAAGAAGATTCAAGTTATGTGACAAACTTTGATGAAATAGACTACCAACAACCACCAAACCCGAAAGAAATGGAACAAATTTACGAAAGAGGTTATGAACTTGTGAAGCAATTGGGTTACAATGGTAAAGGATGCAAAAAGAAAGAACAAGCATTCAAGTCTCTATAGAGCCTAACATACAAGAGACAAAGACTGGTTTGGGATATTGTCCTTTTAAAATTACACAAGCAACAAAGCGACCATCGTTAAAAATCAGTACTATCATGTGCAAGATAAAAGTCAACCTTACAATGAAACATCTTGAATTACTTGACATGGAGTTACCACCATCATGGGAGTACTTTGAAGATGAGGAAGCTTTGAAATGCATCTTAGGAGTTTATGATACACCATCTACTCCCAAGAAAAAGGTTACATGTGCTATGATAAGTACCAAGCCGATAGATGTCGAAGGTGAAAGTAATGACAATGACACAAATGCAGAACAATATAATCTTGAATTTCCAAAGTCAAATGCACTCCCTTTAGGGGATACAATTTACATACCAATGGATATAACGGATAATGAGAAATTCATTAAAATCAAAAAATTCCTCGATGATGAAGAACAAGAAGATACTGCAACCTTGCTTCATGAATCTCCCAAACTCTTTGCTTGGAAGTATTAAAAAATGCTTGGAATAGATCCGAAGATAGTAACACACAACATTGTCCTTGTTGAGAATGCCAAACCCGTTCAAAAAAAGATACGCAAGATGAATCCTAAGATAGATTTGCTTGTTAAAGCTTAACTTGAAAAGCTCCTTGATGCTGGCTTCATAAGACTTATAGATTATTCTCCATGGATCTCAAATATTGTCGCAGTCACAAAACCTAACAATTGTTTAGGATGTGAACAAATTTTTAGGACTTGAATAAAGCATCTTTAAAAGATGACTTTCCCCTTCCTAATATTGACATGATAGTCAACTCAACTGTGAGACATGCTTTGTTGTCATTCATGGATGGATTTTCGGGATATAATCAAATCTCCATCAACCCTCAAGATCAATACAAAACAACATTCACAACTGTTTGGAGGAAATTTTGTTGGGTCATGATGCCTTTTGGATTAAAGAATGCAGGTGCAACATATCAACGAGCTATGACACTAATATTCCATGATTACATACATAAGATCTTAGAGGATTATGTCGATGAAATTCTAGCCAAATCATTAACAAGACAAGACAATGTGAATGTCCTTTGGATAATATTTGAGAAAATGCAAAAATACAGCATGAGATTGAATTCTAAAAAATGTGTCTTTGGTGTAGATAGTGGAAACTTTTTAGGGTTTATCGTGTCTCATAGTGGCATTGAGGTGGATACAAAGAAGATTGATGCTATCATGAACATGCCACCCCCTAAAAACATTTCTTAGTTACACACGTTACAAGGAAGAATTCAAGTTATCCATCGTTTTGTCGCATCCTTAGCCGATCACACATTACCATTCACACATCTCCTCAAAAAGGATGTGCACTTTAATTGGAATGACAATTGTAAACAAGATTTTGAGAGTTTGAAGGAATATCTCGCAACTCCACTTTTTTTACAACCCGCTATGCAAAAAAACCCGTTTATACTTTATATCACCACCCCAGTCCATGCCCTAGCAGCAATGTTAGCTCAACAAGATGAAAACGGAAAAGAGGATCCCATCTATTACATTAGTTGAACATTGATTGATTATGAGAAATGATACACAACAATAGAAAAACAATGTTTGGCCCTTGTATTCGCTACAAGTAAATTGCGATATTATTTGCTGAATGCGGAAATACAAGTGATGACAAAATTTGACCCTCTCAAACATCTTTTTAATAAAACAGATTTATTCAGATGTCTAGCTAAATGGGTGATGTTGTTGACTGAGTTTGACCTGACGTTTGTTTCACAAAAAGCAATTAAGGGTCAAGCCTTGGTCGACCGACTAGCTGATGCTCCTTCACCTTTGGCATTACCCTATAATGAATCTTTCCTCGACGGTAATGTGTTGACAATCGAGATTAATACATGGGAATTATACTTTGATGGATCTAAGTGTAGAACAAGCTCTGGTGCTGGGATTATATTAATCCTGCCTATAGGAAAGTCTATTCTCTTTTCGTATCGGTTATTCCCATGTACACACAACACTGCTGAGTATGAAGCGTTCCTCGCTGGATTACCTTCTATTTTAATCTTGGGTGCGAAAGACATTAGGATATTTGGAAATTCACAATTAGTCATCAAACAAATAAATGGGACATATCAATCAAAGCATGACAAATTATCCAAATACAAGGATCTCACAATGAAATCATCAGAGAAGTTTGAATCATTTACCATTGACAACATCCCACTAAAAGACAATCGACATGCAAATGCAATGGCGAGTGCAACCTCTCTTATATAACCTCAAGATCCTTCAAAAGATGTCACATTTATTGTTCACCTAATCATGAAACCATCCATTGAAGGTAAACATGAAGAAGTGTTAGCAACAACCAAGCAAGAATCGATTGAATGGTATGATACAATATTCAACTATTTGAAAGATGGTACTAATCCCGAGCCAACAACAATGAATACTCGACGTCACTTGTGAAAACTAGCAACCAAGTACGTTATTCTAGCTAACATATTATACAAAAGGTCCTTTAATGGTATTATGCTTAGATGCCTTAAATCCAAAATCCCCATAGCACTCGAAGAGGCGCATGAAGGTGCTTGTGGAGGTCATTTTGGAGGTAGATCTTTAGTGAAAAAACTCATTCGTATGGGATATTACTAGAGACATATGGAAAGTGATTGCTTTTCGTACGTTAAGAAATGTTAGGAACATGATAGGCTGTCATTAGGTCCTACTACTTTAAAATAATTGAATGTCAATTAGTCGACCGGGCAGTGTCCAAGGCAGTTTGCAGAAGGAGATTATTTGGATAACTCATTTTATATATTTCTATTTTTCTTTTAAACTACGGAAATCAGTTCTAATCTAAGGCCATTACTATTTAACTAGAGAATAATCTTACTCTAAAAACAACATAAATACTAAATTAAAAAGCATAAGACAACTAATTTAGAAAGCATTACGACTAAACTTAAAAGCATGGAGACAAGAAAACTAAACAACTGATATACTATGGAAACAGAAAAGTAAGTGAATAGACAATGAAACATCTTTTAAATACTAAAGGATTTTATCAACTACGAAAGATAACTTACAAAAATTAAAAACAATGGTGCTCTGGAACTTCAGACTCCACTCTTAAAAAACTTAATTACTTCCTACTGAACAAATATCTAGCTTTAACAAATGAAACAACAAAACATAAAGAAAAATACTTATCTATCTAAGCTAACTTCCCTCGAGTGGCCAGCTCGCAAGTTAACACCTTGTCTTAAATCACATAGGCTACAAGTCCTCAAGTATTTTCGTTACAAATAGTCATCATCATTCAAAATTCAACAGTTTACCAATAGACAGAAATCAGGTAACTCATTTCAACAATATTTTGAAAAACCGTGTGAACAACATAACGATACTTCCTCTATCTTATTCATCACTTCTCAAGTTACATTCTTATAGATAAATTTATAACTAAATCCTAAATTTAAGATGGCATAGATAGCCATTGAAAAATTCTTCCTCAACCTAAAACTAACTTTGATGTCTTTAAAGATCATAAACATATAGATGGCTCAAGAAGAGCCATAAAGATTTAACAACATAAATTTAAAGAACATAAACTAAATCTTTGGTGCATCATCCAAGCATCTAGGAGTGGGTTCACAACATTACTTTTGAGGCACGTGTTGGATAAACTTCTGTAACAGCCGCATGATGACCTGTTATTCCCTACAAAAATGCTCAAGTCAACCCATGAAATCTACTTTGGTAAATTTCCTCAATTGATCAAAAGAAAGAAAGAAAGCATAATTTTCCTTAAAATAAGAAATTACTTCTCCTAAATTTTAATAAATTGGCACAGGCTTAGGATTGAGTTAGCAAAGGTAAGCTTTCTATATTTTATTATGATGAGGTTATTTTTACCTCATCATTTCCTCCCCTACCCAATTTCTGGCAAGTCCTCTTGCTCCATAGTTAAACCTCTGAGTCCTATTCCATTCCTCTTAAAGAGTACTAAGATCATGTGTCTCCCTAGCTGATGCATCGAAAGCTTTAGGGTTATGAACGAACCCTCTATGAAACTTTACACTCTCCCTCCATTCATTGAAAAGTTTTTCATTCTGATATGTGGAAATATTGAAGGCCGGGGGTGGATTGAGTAGCAAGGGAGGTTTATATTTCATTCCTATCCATTTTATCCTCAGAGTCTTTAGGATTTTAACTAAGGCATCTGCCCTTCTGAATGACCACCTGATATTTAGAGGGGAAATAACCTCTCTTTTCTTTAAGCTGGTAGAGGGGTGAATCTTTCTTCGCAAGCATGCCATACTTTTCCTATCAACTTCTGTCCATTTTCCATGAAATTATCATAACACAACTTTAGGCTATTGTCATACCTTTCCTTCATCTTATCATTAACTAGGAGAGACAAAAATGTAGCTTTGAACCCACCAGGCCTTGAATTTGGGGACCCAATGTTCTCTCTGCCTGTGCAAACTATTTTGTCTGATCCTGCCAATGAATTTGATTCCTCATGGTGGAGAGAAATGCTCTTAGTTCTACCTCTCCAACAAAAAAGTTGATAAATAAATCTGTATGATTTTCTAATAACAAGTCATGCAGAAAGAATTCACAAATTAAATTTTGGTCTTCAGAAGTTGATTCTAGAAATATTTTAACAAACTCTTTATCATTAGGCTCGTAGGGCTGATCATTATAGATCCTAAACAATTTCCATATTAGCCATTGTTCATTCAAAAACATTGAGTAAACTCTTGATGGTCTTCTACAATTTAGTAAATAGTCCACTAGTTGAAATGCATCCTACTTCCCTCTGTAGGCCCTGTGAAATGACTCCTTCAAAAGCACTAATTCCTTCTTTAGCCTGTAATTTTCAGCTTGGACATTCCTAAGGAAGTAACACTTTTCCATCCATTTCATTAGCAGAGATGGAATACGGACCTGGAACCAATCAGTTACAACTGGCTCAGTTTGAATTTCTTTGGACTCCATCTGAGGTTTTACAGTGCATTCCTTCAAGTCCTGTTCTAGTTCAACTACCCTGTTGATGGAAGCGTTCAACTCTTCAGTTTTTATTTTCTTGTTCTCCTCGAAAGCTGTGAGCATGAGCACAAAATTTTGTTTTATTCTTTCCATCTCTGCATCTTTGTTTACAATGTCAACACTATAAGTTTTATGTTTTTGATTCTGTTCTTGCATCTACTCTTGTAACTTATAGATTATTGAGTCCTTTTCCTACAATTGAAGCTTCAAGCCCTTTATTTCTTGATCTCTTTTATTTATTATAGCAATTTGCACAATCGATTCTTCTTTCTGTAATTCTATAAGTTCGTTACTTTTAGACAATTATCTTTGTAAATCCTCAATTTCTACTTTATACTTTTCCAATTCAGCAATGACACTACTTGTTTTAGCTATTTCAATAATTTTATTCACAATGGGTGTCAAATTTTTTGGCACACTGCCATACCCCTCAGGTTCTCTTCCTTGAATTTCATCATTGAAGATTTCCTCCACATGTGTAGAGTGGAAAGGAAACTCTTCACTTGAATCCTTTTTATTTAGGGGTACCTCCTCTTCATTGGCAAGCTCTGAAATTTCTATGGGCTCAGGTGGCCGCTTAGGATTTTTCTTTTGTGAACTTCCCTTCTTACCCTGTATTAGGGTTTCAGAGAATTCAGAAGCTAACCGCTTACTCCTTATGAGTGGAGGCAATTCTTGGAAAATGACGGGAGTTCTATTTTTTTCCTTTTTCTTCTTTCGGGGTTTACTTGTGTCAGAATAAATAATATCAACTTGTTTTGGTAGGTCGGGGGTTTTGAATTCATCCCTAAAGAAGGTTGGAAAATCCTCACCAGGAGTGTTGGGATTAAGAGCTTCTGAAGCTGGAGAGCCCTTAGGGGAAATTGTTTCAGATGGATGAATAGCCTGGTGGGACGGTTCCCCTGATTCTATGGTTCTTGCAATTACAGGCGTCTCCATTTTCTTTAAAAACTTCTCCCATTTTCCCTCAGGTTTCTTACGGAAGTGGTACTTGCAGATTAGCTGAATTAATCCGTGATGTTTTAAAGGCCTAGTCCCTATTTTATACATTTCTATAGAATTGTTTAAGGAATCATACAAGAATTCAGGCATGTTAACCCTAAGAGCTGGGTCCTCCTTCCCATGACGTAAATGGGTCAACATACGAAAGGCAGGTCCTACAACTACAGCTAGCTGATCCTCACAAGTAAAATACTTTATAATCCATGCAACGATAGTGCCCCAGGGTTCTAATATGGAGGTTCTTTGGAACCCTTTATTTTGTCCCCTGGTACTTATTACTACCATTGGGTGTGGGTCTCCCTCTCTAACAAATAATTCAGATAATTTTTGGTACGTAATTTGAGAGGTTTCCTTTATTTTTATGCCTGTATTCTCTAAACCAGATAAGCGGGAAATAATTTTGGAACTTACCTTGAAACGCTTCCCATGAAGTACCACCTCGCCATTAGTGTAGTTCTCAACAAAAGAGCTTACCAGCTTTTCGTTATCGCCCTCAAATTTTCTGATGAAGTTTAACCACCCTGCTTCTTTGAACAACCTGGAGATATTGCTCAATCCCAACAATTTTTTTGTTGAATCCGGCTTTGCCTTTCTTTTACCACCCACCATTTCCTTATTTCACACTCTGTAAAAGATTTTAAGTCCGACACAAAGCTTTCGCACAGGTTTTTGAAAATATTGCCTCTGAAATCACTTATTTGTCTTATTTGTAACTTAATCTTCAATGATTTCCAATCTGCATGGAGGCATGTGAAAGGCTTTTCCATACAAGTAGTTGATCACCGAGTGGCACAAATTGCTAAATTGGGAGTGAAGTTCGTGCCAATTAATTATTCTTTATTCGAAAATAACTACCTACTTAATGTGAAAATTAATACTTGCGTTCTGTGATCGTTTAAAGATCTTATACCTTACAGATTTGATAGGATGACGTGAAGGAATTGGCTGAGGTGATGACGTAGTTATTATGATATGGGTGCAGAATTCTATGGGTGACAGAGCTATCAATGTGGAGTTTGGAATTGGGTGGCTTATTTATGACTAAAGAAAAAGTAGAAAAACATATGTATGAGATATTCTGGTGGAAGAATTGCGAAAATTATTTTTTTTGAAAAAGGTGGCGGAAAACGAATGAACAAGTTCCGGAGCACGTAATTTTACAATGCACTCGAAACAAGTGCATAAGTTCTGGAGCATCGGTGTGAGGTGCAACCGGAATAGAAATGAAATGGAGGTTATGGAGCATCATTGAAAGATGCAGCTAGAGCGGCAATGGAATGAAAGGTTCTAGAGCATCGCTGAAAGATGCAGTCGGAGCAACAACGGAATGAAAGGTTCCAGAGAATTGTTGAAAGATGCAGATGGAGCAACAATGGAATGAAAGGTTCTAGAGCATCGCTGAAAGATGCAGCCAGAGCAACAACGAAATGAAAGGTAGAGTGACATGGAAAAGAATTTTTAAACTTCGTGAGCTTTGAACCTTAGTGCAGGACGCTTCTTTGACATGATAAGCTTTATACAAGTTCCAGAGCATCTAGCTTCAAAATGTCAAGTTCCAGAGCATCGGTATAGGCATCATAACGTTTTAGAGCATCTTTGGAGGGTGCTCTAGAAGTTATTTTCTGCTTTTTGAGAAGTCCTGCAAAATGGAATTAAAATATAGCTAAGTCCAAAAATGAAGAAATATTTAATGAAGGAAAATATCTCGGCACACATGTCCTTTTATTGCACATTTTTCGAATTAGATTTTTTTTTTTGAACAACATAGCATTGTTACCATATAGACTCTACCTTGGCAGAGTCAACACATTGGACCTTAGCCTGCATTTCCACCATCCTTGTAAAGTCTTCCCTATTGACTGGCTTATGGTAGACATGTAAGCGATGACCATTACCCAAAAGAGTTTGCGTATCACCATCGATTGGTTTCAACTGAACAGTTCTGTTCGAAAAGACTTCATCAATTTCATAAGGTCCCAGCCAGTGAGTCCTGAGCTTTCCCTTGTGATCCTTGTATCTCGAATCAAATAACAGGGCCCAATCCCCATTATGAAACTTCTTTTCCTTAATATGTTTGTCATGCCACACTTGCCGTTGATGTTGAATTAGTTCGGTTTGACGGACAACGTCTAAACGAAGCTCATCCAATTCATTTAGTTGCAGAACTCGTTCAACTTGGGCTCATTTTAATTCCATACCTAGTTCCATAGCCGTTTATAGAGTCTATAGTTCAAACTCAATGGGGAGAAGAGGCTTCTTCCCAAAAATGAGCTCATAGGGGTTGAATCCAGTCGTAGATTTCCAGGTTGTGTTATATGCCCATACGACTTCAGGGAGTTTTTTGACCCAGTCTTTTCTTCCAGAAGAAACTATTTTTGTTAGAATATTTTTAAGTTCTTTATTAGTTACTTCTACCTGGCCATTCGCTTGAGGGTGGTAAGGGGATGACTTCCTATGGCTTACCTGAAAATGATTGGTAAATTCCAAGAGCACTTTGGACATAAATTGGAGTCCCTGATCAGTTACGATAGTTTGAGGGGCTTCAAATTTAAGGAAGATTTTATTATAAAGGAAGTCCGTGACCTGCTCTTCCCTAGCTATTCTTAAGGCTTGAACTTCAACCCATTTTGTTAGGTATTCAATGCAAACTAGTATATACTCTTTCCCTTGAGAGGAAGGATCTATGGGTCCGATAAAATCTAAACCCCATTTTTTGAATGGTTCAAGCACTAGCTGTGGCAGCAACGACATTTTCGAAGAAGCCGTTGGTCTTCCTACTCTCTGAAATTCATCACAATGATGAGCATAGTTCTTAATGTCTTTGTGCATTGAGGGCCAATAGTATCTAGCGCCTAAGACTTTATGGGAAGTTCTCTTTGCAGAGTAATGTCCTCTCGAAGGGTCATCATGACAAACTCTTAGAATGCTGTAGGTTTCATCAACTCTTACACATCTCCTCAAAATCATGTCAGGACCACAAAAAAATAACATTCCGTGAATCGATTTGAACGGAGCACTTTCCCTTATTAGACACTTCTTTTGATTAGTCATGAATCCAGGAGGTACCTCTGAAGCAGCTAAATAGTTAGTGATATCTGCAAACCAAGGTGATTTTACAAAAATTGCAAATAGATTTTCATCTGGGAAATCATCCTGTACATGAGTACTCTCATCTTCTTCATGTTTGATTAGTGACAGAAAATCGGCTACCACATTATATTTCCCTTGTTTATCAAGAATCGTGGCATTAAACTCCTGAAGGAGTAATAGCCATCTCATAATTCGACCATTAACTATGGTTTTGTTCATTAGGTACTTCACAGCTGAGTGGTCCGTATAAACTAACCTTATATCCTATAATATAATGGCGGGATTTCTTAATACCATGAACAACAACCAAGAATTCCTTTTCTGTTGTTATATAACTCATTTTTGCAAGAGTAAGATTTTTACTGATGAAATATATAGCATACTTTCATCCGTTCTCATCTTCTTGTCCCATAACTGCACTGATAGCATCATCAGAAGCATCTGCATAGATATGAAAGGGAATACTCCAATTTGGCCCTCACAGTACGGGAGTAGAGACAAGATTTTCCTTGATTGCTTCAAATGATTGCTGACACTCAGATGTTGAGACAAACTCTACTTCTTTTTGTAAAAGAGAGAACATAGGAGCTAAAATTTTACTAAAGCCTTCTATGAACCTTCTGTAGTAACCAACATGTCCAAGAAAACTTCGTACATCAGTTTGAGTTTGAGGGATTGTCAACTGTTGGATGATTTCAATTTTCTTAGGGTCGACCTTTATTCCCTCGGAGGAAATATGATGAACCAAGACTATTTTCTTGTTCCACCATTATTAAGCATTTCTCATGGCTAAGGGATAATATGTTTTCCTCACAAACTTGCAGAAATCGATCTAGGTTCTGAAGAGCTTCGTCATATGTTGACCCATAGACTATAAAATCATCCATGTAGACCTCGACACAATCATTAATGAGAGTGGAAAATATGGAAAGAACGACTCTCTGGAAGGTCGCTAGAGCGTTGCATAGTCCAAAAGGAAGCACTCTATATGCAAATGCACCCCAAGGGCAAGTAAACGTGCTTTTGTCTTGGTCTTCTGGAGCAACCTGTATCTAATTATAACCACTAAATCCATCGAGAAAGGAGAAATAATTCCTCCCAACCATGTTGTCCAGGACCTGATCAACAAATGGTAGGGGAAAATAATCTCTATAAGTGGCTTTATTGAGTTCTCGATAATCTACATAGATTCTCCACTCCCATTTTTCTTTGGAACTACCACCATAGGTGATACCCACTTACTATTAGAGGCTGGATAAATAAATCTAGCACGAAGGAGTTTCTCAATCTCAATTTTGACCAAATCCTTTGATGTAGGATTGAGTCTCCTCCGCGGCTGGCGAACAGGCCTTATACTGATGTCAGTGTAAATGTGATGAGTAAAAACACTTGGGTGAATTCCCCTCATGTCCGTGTAATCCCAAGAAAAATCTTTAGACCTTTGTACCAACACATTAAACAACTTATCCTCTTGAGTTTCTGTCAACCAACTATTGATATTCAAAGATTTTCCTGGTAATAGAATTATCGGTTTTGTTCCAGGATGAACCGAGGTTACAGTATACATAGGTCGCAACAACATGTTAAGACGACAACTATGAGGTACTAGTAACCTTATGATATCCTCATAGAAATGACTTGTTCTAGGAATCATATTTGCTAAGGGACAAGGCATTCCCATTGTAGCATAGCTATGCTCCATCCCATTTATATCAATTGGTTGCCCAAAGATTCTTGGGGCATCCATCACTTCTTCCTCATTCGGGGTTATAGCAAGGTGGGCTACCTCGTTTACTAACTCTTCTTCCAGTTCTTCCCCATGTTGTTTAATTACTACCATGGCTAGGGAGGCTAAACTCTCTGAACTATTGGTTTCCTCAGGTTCATCAATCCAAATTTTTTTCTCAGTAGGCCTAGAAGGGGGATATAAGAACAAACATTTACTATCTTGACCATGTGAAATGGTCATTCCCCTTCCCTACAATCAATCTTAGCAGCAACCGTGGCCATCCAAGGTCTTCCAAGAATTATAGGATAGCTATCCTTAGGTGTAAGCAATTGGATTACCTGGAAGTCAATTGGATAATCCCATCCATCAACTTTGACAAGAATTTTTTTAATGACGCCCTTTGGGATGGCTATAGACTGATTTTCCATTTGTAAGACTGTGGTTGTAGGATGTAAATCAGTTAAACCTAATTTTTCCATTACATCCATAGTCATCACATTAATAGTTGCCCCTAGATCCACTAGTGCATTTAGTATTGCTACCTCGTTGATTGTCACAGTTATTAGTGGACTCCTAGGATCATCATATTTCAGAGCAATAGTCTTTCCAAATAGAAAATCAGCTAAATAACCATCAATATGAATGGTATTTATCTTTTTTGGCTTCCTCCCTGGTGTTTTGATACATAGTTGTTTAATTAATTGGTTTAATTCAGGAATTTCCTTTATTGCTTGCAATAAAGGAACTTCAATTTGCAACTGCTTAATCTCCTGAATTAACGCAGTTTCTGTAGCCAAGGATACTTCCAGAGTATCTTCTGGAGTTATGGACTTTAAATGTTCCGGATATGGTGCCATCCTTTTCTCCTTTGGAACAAGATCCTCCTTATGTTGACTTAAGGACTGACCTTCCTCCCCTTGAGACAAGTTAGCAGCACCTGCCGCTGAAAAAGGCTCTTTGTCTTTAGGAGTGGTATCTTGATTAGATGACATGTCTTTTATTGGAATTTTAGGTTCGGATTCCTCCACTATTTCTTCAATGGTCGGAGGTTGAAGAGTTCAACCAGAATGCAACTGCACATTGCCGAAGCGTATCGCATTAAGCCCTGCAAAATTTTCATGTTCGGTAGAATAGACTGGTGTATTCTAGTGATTATTCTTAGGATTGGGAAGTGGTTGCACTAGAAGCTGAGGTTGGTTTTCCTGCTCATTCTGAGGAGGGTTTTGAGTTGGAGGTAACAAATTCTGTTGTTGATTCCTCCTAGGTTCAGTATAAAACTGATTTTGTGCCCAATTCCATTAGGGGGCAGCATGTTGTTGGTACCACTATTGTTGGGGTTGATTTGACCACTGCTAATTTCCCCAAGTGTGGTTTGTCCATTCAGGGGATCCCCAATAAGGATTTCCCCAATTAGGTTGAGGTGGAGGCTACTGATTCCAAGATGGAGTCCATTGATTATGAGCCCAGTTATTTTGTGGTCTCCATGTAGGGTTAGAATTCTATCCATAAGGGAAATTACCTCCTTGACGTTGGTTTAAGGAATTTATCTCTTCTTCAACCTGAATGGTTTTTTTCTTAGTAGTCTTGATATCTGATAGAAGTTCACACTGATTTATAGGATGGTTTTTCTCACACAGTTGACAAACATTGACTTTATCCAATGGACACTCACACAATAGGTGTTTATTTTGACACCTTGGACAATAAATTGACAAGGTCTTAGGGTTGCAAGTTTTAGCTTGTATACCATCTAATGTGCTATTCAACTGCATGAGAATGTCCATTTTTAGATTTGCTATTTCTTTGTGGAGCTTACCTATCTCGTTAGACCCTTTAAAAATATTAGTTTTACGAATTCCTCCCCAAGTACGGGAGAAATTCTGACATAACTCACATATTTCTGCAAGAGTTAATTGAGATACGTCACCTTTTCCCATTAAATCAAGATTTCTTCTAGCGTCATCATCAAGACCTTTAATAAATATTATTTTGAGAATCTCTACGGTAATGGCCATTTCTCCACATCTTTTGGAGAGGAAGAGGAACCTATTGAGATAATCCTCTAAAATTTCATCCTCGTTTTGTCTCAGTTTAACCAACTCCTCCTTATGATCACTTACCCTACAATAAATCTGGTATTTTTGCAAGAAGATAGTCTCCATTCCCCCCCAAGATGTTATATCACCAGAACCCAATCCCATAAATGAGCGCATTGCTGAGTCCTTCAAAGTCGACGGAAAGAGCTTCAAATTTTGGTTGTCGTTCTTATAATCATAAGTTTGACATAGGACTTTAAATTCAAAGAGGAATTGGTCTGGGTCTTCCAAGGACAAGCCACGAAAGGTTGGAAGGAAAGCTGGGGAGATGTTCTTCATGATAGTATCATCATCAGCATCCAATGTAATAGGATAGGTAAATGTTCTAGGAGGCTGAGGTTCATTGTGGTTAGGTTCAACTCTATGATCTCCCATGATGTTCAGAAGAGTATGTTGCTCAAATTTTTTTTCCTCTATAACTGGCTGTTCTGCCAGTTGCTCGACAGGTAAATAATGGAAAGCCTCGGGTGGAGTAGGCTCAAATAATTCTTTTGAAGTGTGGTCGTCTGAGCCTTGGGATTCCCTAAGTATGATTGGTACGTATTTTGGGGGGGTCTTTGGTATAAAACGTCCGTGAGGGCCTCTTTTTTGGACCATGCAGAAAAGGAAGCCGACTAAGAAATTTTTGGCATAAAAATTTGTATTCAAACTGTCTCCTAGTAACACTTAAGCACAAAGGATTTTTAAGGTCCCCAACAATGGCACCAAAAAGTGATAGGCTATCGCTAGGTCCTACTACTTTAGGATAATTGAATGTCAATTAGTCGATCACGCAGTATCCAAGGCAATTTGTAGAAGGAGATTATTTGGATAACTCATTTTATATTTTTATGTTTTTCTTTTAAACTATGAAAATCAGTTCTAATCTAAGGCCGTTAATATTTAACTAGAGAATAATATTACTCTAAGAAAAATAGAAATACTAAATTAAAAAGCATAAGACAACTAATTTAGAAAGCATTATGACTAAACTAGAAAGCATGGAGACAAGCAAACTAAACAACTGATATACTACGGAAACAAAAAAGTAAGTGAATAGACAATGAAACATCTTTTAAATAGTAAAGGATTTTATCAACTACGAAAGATAACTTACACAAATTAAAAACAATGGTGCTCCAGAACTTCAGACTCCACACTTAACAGACTTAATTACTTCCTACTGAACAAATATCTAGCTTTAACAAATGAAACAACAAAACAAAAAGAAAAATACTTATCTATCTAAGCTAACTTCCCTCGAGTGGCCAGCTTGCGGGTTAACACCTCATCTTAAATCACATAAGCTACAGGTCCTCAAGTCTTTTCATTACAAACAATCATCATCATTCAAAATTCAACAGTTTACCAATAGACAGAAATCAGGTAACTCATTTCAACAGTATTTTGAAAAACCATGTGAATAGCATAACGATACTTCCTCTATCTTATTGATCACTTCTCAAGTTACATTCTTATAGATAACTTTGTAACTAAATCTTAAATTTAAGAAGGCATGGATAGCCATTGAAAAAGTCTTCCTCAACTTAAAACTAAATTTGATGTTTTTAAAGCTCATAAACATATAGATGGCTTGAGAAGAGCCATAAAGTTTTAACAACAGAAATTTAAAGAACATAAACTAAATCTTCGGTGCATCATCCAGGCATCTAGGAGTGGGTTCGTAGCATTAATCTTGAGGCACATGCTGGATAAACTTATGTAATAGCCGCATGATGACCTATTAATCCCTACAAAAATGCTCAAGTCAACCCATTAAACCTACTTTGGTAGATTTCCTCAATTGATCAAAAGAAAGAAAGAAAGCATAATTTTCCTTAAAATAAGCAATTACTTCTCCTAAATTTTAATAAATTGGCACATGCTTAGGATTGAGTTAGCAAAGGTAAGCTTTCCAGATTTTATTATGATGAGGTTATTTTTACCTCATCAAAACATAGCAATTTGATTCATGCTCCTGCTGCTGAGCTTTGTGCCCAAATTCCTATTTGGCCATTCTCAGTATGGGGATGGGATCTAATTGGAATTTTTTTGCCACCTTCATCTGTTGGCCATACATTTATAATCACAACAAAAGATTGTTTCACAAAATGGCTAGAAGCTATTCTGCTTCGATCCACAACTGCTGATGTAATATGTCGTTTCATATTGGAACACATTATTGCTCGCTTTGGACTTCCTTCTGCATTAGTTTTAGATAATGGAACACCATTCAAGAACAATGATGTGAAGAAATTCCTTGGCACATTTAATATTTAACATTGTTTTTCAACACCTTACTACCCACAATCTAATGGCCAAGAAAAAACAACTAATAAAACTCTCGAACAAATTCTAAGAAAAATAGTTAATAAACATAACAAGGATTGGCATACACAACTGACATATGCGTTATGGGCGTACCGTACTATTTTCAGGTCATTAACATGAACAAATCCTTATAACCTTGTCTATGGTACTGAGGTAGTGATGCCCTTGGAGTTAGAAATCCCCATGTTAAGGATTGCTCTTCAAGAGGTCATCGATGATGAAAATTACAAACAACAAAGATTGCATCATCTTGAGATGCTTGATGAACAATGTATTAATGCTCTCAAGCACCTCCAAGCTTATGCTAAGCAATTACGACGCGAACACAGTAATCATGTCATCCCTCGCGTATTTAGTAAAGGTGATTTGGTCTTGTATGAAAATCAAGGAAACATTAATGCCGACCCGATTGAAAAAGGAAAATTCAGTCCTAATTGGTTAGGACCTTACATAATTAGCAAAAATTACGGGTCCGGTGCATACACGTTAACATAAATGGATGGTACACCCCTCACTGACCCTATCAATACCACGCATCTGCATCGATATTATGTCTAAATCCCCTTGAATAGTATGGATGGTAAGCATTGTTGTTAGAGCTAATGAATTATATTCCATGGGATTTCACATTGCTTCGTTCTTGAAAAGCAACTATTTGCGTGTCTTGAACACTAAAGTGATTATTTAATTTCCTTTTATTTAATTACTTTAGGTCTCATACTATTCAAGTTTATTTTGTGTGTTATGCTAGATTAGATCCTTATAAGCATTTAATGTTCCCTAATTAAATCATAAGTGCATTTAATTTAACATAGCATAATTCATCACAATGTTGCATCTAAAAGAAACTGTAATAAGTTTTTTGATTAGATCACATAAAACATGTTCAATCATGAAAGCATTAATTAAATAATGTTACAAAGGGTATTTAATCAATCAAATTGAAATTTAACATTCCAACACAAATAATAATAAAACATCAAGTGCTCACATATATATCATTTTTTATGTACATGTCATCAAATATACAATACTATTGAGGCTTGTGGCTACTAGATCCCTAGCGACCTGGTGGTCACATATGTCTAGTAGCAGTCTGTTGAGAGACAGTGGTGTGTGATCGTGATTGTGATCCAATGAGTGCACCAAGAGAAAACTCTAAAGCTCATATCTGTCCAAGGGCCTCTTGACATGCTTCTGCTATCTGATCTCTCTCCGCTTATAGCCTCATTACCTTTGTCTCTAGTCTCTCAAATATGCAAGGATCTGGGATGATTGTGCCTTTGGGGCAATATGGGTTGGGTGGATGTGTCTCCTCAAACTCTCATACACTTCTCGTAGTCTGACATATGGCCTGAACGACTCTGGGTCCCAATCCACAATGGGTGGAGGCACATAGTCTGAGGCTGTGGCCTCCTCGTCAACTGTTGGGGGCACTATCTCTATAGCTGCCCATTGATAGAGATCCTTAAAGTCTCTCATAGATCCTACAAGATAGAAACAATAAAATATCATTACACATCATGATATATATACAAAGAGTAAGAAAAAGCATGAAAGTATAACAACAAATAATATATCATCACCTATATCTCCGGTAGGCTATGGGAAATCAACCTCCTCCCATGTCGAGAGCATGGAGGATGTGCTAGCCTCTCTATGACTATAGGTACTAGTGCTTGCTACAACCACTGCTTGTGATCTAGTCATACGAATGGGAGAGGAATCTCCCCACTCGTACTTTGTTGGATCCTCATCTGTTGCCTCACCACCCTTGCTCATGGACTGCTCCTTGTCCTCATCCTCATCCTCATCTCCTCCCTCCTGGCCGTCATAGTAAGGATTAGAATCCTCATCATAGTCATCATCTATGACATCTGTAAATATTTCTACAACCCTGTAGGGTGTATCCTTGATTCTGTCCTCTACATCATCTCCCTCATTTGGGAGTGGTCCTGCATCACCTATCGACTCCTGCATAGGAAACACGGGGGCCAATCATGATACTGTCCACTATTCCTCATAGTAATTTGTGACATCGATGTCATCTGCGTCAGAGATTAGAGGCACGTCGTGATCTAAATTCCCAGAGTCACTGTGAACATCCTCAATAGTGAATTGTACAGTATCACTAGGTCTCTGAGCACTCTACATTGATCTCCTGAAGAAGGGTCATTCCCTAGGTGATATCTATAATTGCCCTAACTGCCGCATGACTCGATCGTCATAGAAAGGACGTACTACATAGTCGTGTCATCCAACCAAAAATATATCTAGCTATAATCTCTTCATCTTTCGAGTATGATTTGGCCACTAAAGCACAAGATGATAAGGTCTCCAAAGGATCTTGTCCTCCTCCAGGCGGTCAAATCATAATCTCTAGAAGTGTAAATCACCATACAACCAAAACCGTCCTAGAGGATAGCTAAAGGCCTAAGAATACCCCAAGGCCGTCAGACATGGGAAGCCAATAGGTCTGGTACAAGTTATATTCTCAAGGCACCAAACCTATAGAAGCGTACAATGTACCATATTGTCCACCTCTCAAAAAAAATTGACCAAGAGCATAATACAAATGAGCTAGGATACAATGCCCCAAGGCATATACTATCTAGTGCTCTACCATCCCTCATATCAGATGTACTAGTCCTCCCTCTAGGTGCTCTCCCCACCCATTAGGGATGAGAACTAATGCAACTATCAACATCATAATCCATCTAACCAGTGGGGCTCATGAGTATATAAGCATCACCAGGTCTATCTGTGCCCTCAATCTCTCATCATGTACTAGTCTATTGAGGTAGTACTGTGTGTCATATTTCATCTCCTAGAATGTTCGCTCCACTCAGAAGTGTACTCGCTCACTTCGAATAGGAACTTAGAGTATGTAGTATATGTCCTCCAATGTGATCGTCAACTCACTAGTCGACAGATGAAGTATGGACATCCCAACACTTTGCTAGTGCTTGTTAGGAAAAATTCGATTGCGAAACAAACTTTTCCTAATGTCAAAACTAAGAGGAGAAAGAGATATGCCTTTTAAACTTTGCAATTAGAATTCACTAAGATGCCTACTAAAGAAATAAAAGAATTGAGAAAAACATTCAAACACAATTGACACCATATTTACGTGGGAAAACCCTTACGGGAGAAAAATCCACCACACCAAAGAAGAACTCTTGTATTACAACAAAAAAAATTACATACAAGTTTCAGTCTCTCCTTCATAGATGACAATTACTATAACAACAAATTTCCCTGATTAACCTCACATAGAATAAAACTGTTACAATTCTTCTTGACTTAGCATACAATGATATTCACAAACTAATCACACATTGATCATTCAACCATTGAACCTTCAACCCGTTATGATTTTGGTGCATTACCATGCACAACAAACACCATGGTTGATTCATTCTCTGAACAACCGGTTAAATTCAGCCTCCCCTATAGACTAACCGTCGAAACTTCTCAGGAATCCAAATGGCCTCTGTCCAAGTTAGTAACCTCCACTAAACGACGTACACATCAATAGTCAATAGGTTCGTGCATTTCCCCCTTCATATTCTACTTGTCGTGGCCAGGGTCCACCAAGACATGCGTACATTGCTTGTGAAGTTTCAGAGAATCAAAAGGGAATCTACAATATTCCCAATAAATCTCCTAAAAAGATTTAACACGATGAAATGTGTTCGAAGCCTAAACACCCCTCATGAGTCACTCAAGACCCACCACAAGAAGCACGAG
Source organism: Sequoiadendron giganteum (assembly GCA_007115665.2). NCBI lineage: Eukaryota > Viridiplantae > Streptophyta > Pinopsida > Cupressales > Cupressaceae > Sequoiadendron > Sequoiadendron giganteum. Next base: position 325,766,099 of record CM021104.1, read on the forward strand.
ACTAGCAAACACCATGATTAATCTAAAAAGTGTCAAATGCTCAGTCAATTCCGCTTGCTACACAAGTGTCTACTGGTCCTCACCACAAGGGTGCATGAAATAGAATGAACACCGCTAGATTAAACACATCGCAATCATAGGGTAGGATCATCTTAACCGATACACTCTACTATGGTCCCCACTGCTGTCAGAATCCAAGTTGCTTCCGTCTGCCAATGGTCCATCGGCATAGCCCGATGAAAAGTTCCACCGATAACCCCAAGTCTCACCGATCCAACGTTTATCACATATCGACATATCGGTGAGACAACACATTGTCACTCACTGATATGTGATCATTTTGCCAATGAAGCCAAGGTTCATCGCACTACCGCCAAGGAGAAGGTGGGACTCCATGGTATAGCAAAAAAGGCATGGACATAAGGTAACATTGTCAAGTCCTTAATAGAGGTTCAAAACAACAAGTTGAGGCACAGTTTCCAACAAGATCTCACTTGATGAAGACTTACTGGCTTCCTTCAGACTTCAAACTTATTGAAACTCATAGGTCCCAAGGCCCATCGAACTTGCACACCACTTGAAATTTTCCATGCTCATTGGATTTTTCAATTCATCAACAACATTCTTTAGAGTATCCACCTTTTCTAAACAAACCTTTCCATCCTCCACCATATCTCGAACAAAGTGATACTGCACATCGATATGTTTCGTCCTGGCATGGAAAGTTGGATTTTTCGCCTGACAAATGGCACTCTAATTGTCACAACAAATAATAATTTGTCCTACATTAAAACCAATATCAAAACAAAATCTTCTAAGCCAAACAAATTCCTTACAGGCGTGTAGTGGACAAAGAGACTACATCTTGTCGCTTGCTCATCCAGCTAATTGCACCACCATTCAACATGAAAGTATATCCACTGGTGGACCTTCTGCTATCAATATCCCCTACCCAATCAGAATCCACATATCCACGAATGTTGAGAGTCCTCTGTGAACCAACCAAATTGCCATGGTACCACAAAGCATATTCCAAAGCGCCCCTTAGATATCTAAAAACTCTTTTCACAACATCCCAATGTGTCCTTCTTGGATTCGCCATAAATGTGCTAAGAACTCCCATTGCTTGGGAAATGTATAGCCTTGTACAAACCATTGCATACATCAAACTACCAAATGAACTAGCATAAGGCACTCTGGTCATGTCCTCCATCTTAGTATGAGATTTTGGACAATCTTCAATAGATAGCTTCGTCCCCTGCAAAACTAGAACAACTAGTTGCTTACAATCATTCATACCAAATATCTCTAGAACAATATTAATATACTTACTCTGGCTAAGCCAAAGTTTTTTGCTTTTTCTGTCCCTAGTTATTTCCATCCCCAAAATATACCTAGCTGCACCAAGATCTTTCATTTTGAACTTTGCAAACAATTAAGATTTTAGATTAGAAATCATTAACTTACTATTCCCTATGAACAACATATCATCAACATAAAGGGAAATAGTAAGAACCCAATCATTTTCAGTCTTTTAATACACACAATGATCTAATTTTGATCTTACAAATCCCAATGACAAAAAAAATTTGTCAAATTTCTGGTACCACATCCTAGGTGATTTTTTCAAACCATACATAGATTTTTTCAACTTGCAAACCAGATTTTATTTACCTTTTCTCACAAAGTTGTCAGGCTGGGACATATAAATTTCTTCTTCAAGATCACCATGAAGAAAAGCTGTCTTCATATCCATTTGCTCAATCTCCAAATTATATGCTGCTGCAAGTGACAAAAGAAATCTGATAGATGTCAGCTTTGCTATGGGAGAAAAAATTTCCCCATAATCAATTCCCTCTACCTGGGAATAACCTTTCGCAACCAATCTCGCTTTATAATTTTCAACACAACCACCTAGACCAATTTTCTTTTTAAACACCCATTTGCATCCCATAGGCTTTTTTCCTTCAGGCAATGGAACTAGATCCCAAGTATCATTTTTTCTTAATGATGCCATTTCTTCATTCATGGCTTCCAACTAGGAATCTGAATCAGATATTTCAGTTGCCTCTTTTATAGTCCTAGGCTCATCCGTGTTAGTGATCAAAGCATAGGCACAAATAGAATCTAACATAGAGAATCCATACCTATCTAGTTGTTTCTTCTCACATGTAGATCTCCTCATAGGTAGAGGCTGAGGTTGTGGTTCTTCTTCTTGTTCAACACTCTCAAAGCTGCTTGAACTCTCCTCAATTTTAGGTACACTTTCAATGCGTTATTCCTCTTTTTTAGGAGTTAGAGGCATTTCAATAATATCATTCTTCTTTTCCTCTTCTTTCATCCTTGACTGCAGATCCACTGAAGAAGGTTTTAGTTCTCGGAATATTACACTTCTGTTGTACAATACCTTTCTTAGTCACAAGATTCCAAAGCTTGTATCCTTTCACACCAAGGCCATACCCAATGAACATACATTTTTCAGCTTTGTTGTCCAATTTATATCTTTTCACATCTGGCACATAGACATATGCTTCATAGCCAAATACACAAACATTTCTGGGAGAGGGCTTCTTACCAGACCAAGCTTCCATAGGTGTTTTATCAACAAGTGCTAAATAAGGTGATCTATTTAACAAGTAACATGCTGTAGCCACAACCTCAACCCAGAACTTCTTCTCCAGAACAACATTGCTCAACATACTTCTTGCCTTCTCCATCAGTGTCGTGTTCAACCTTTTAGCAACTCTATTTTGCTGTGGAGTGTAAGGTGTTGTTTTATGTCTCTTAATCCCATGATATTTGCAATACCTTTCAAAATCATTAGAACAAAAATCACCGCCATTGTCAGTCCTGAGACACTTTATTTTTCTTCCAGTCTGATTTTCCACAAGATTTTTAAATTCCTTAAAATGACTGAACACTTCTGATTTACCTTTTAAAAAGTACACAAATGCCTTTCTCGAATAATCATCAATAAAAGAAACATAATACTTAGAATTCGATAATGAAGGAACATCCATTGGACCACACACATCAGAATAAATATAATCTAGAACACCAGAAGATTTATGAGGACTAGAGTAGAATGAAACACGGTGATGTTTACCATATATACAATGTTCAAAAAATTCAAATTCAAGATTACAATCATCAAGCCACTCAACCGGGCTTTTTATTTTTCAAGGCTTTCAAACCTTTTCCACCAATGCGATCGAGCCTTTGATGCCAGAGCATAGTCTTTTCTGTTGGAAGTTAAACTTCCAAGGAATTTGTGCCAATAGGAACATTTTCATTCTTCTCTTTACGAACAGTCTTCTGTGACTTTGCAGAGACACTATTGCATTGAACAACTAGTGCATCTAGCTTGAATAGAGTACCAATCCGAGCACCCCTAGCCAACACCATCGAGCCTCTAGTCATTTTACAACCATTGCTAGAGAACGAGACTTGCACTACAACATAGTTCAACTTGCTTACAAAAATTAAATTTTGAGCCGGACCTAGTATATGCATTACACCATCATTTCCCTTAATTCTACCATTAGGAAACTAGATTCTGACTCTTCCATGACCAAGTACTTCCAAAGATGAATCGCTTGCTAGAAACACCTTTCCACCATCGCATTATTCATACTTAGTAAACTAGTCTCAATGAGATGTCATGTGGAAGGATGCTCCAGAATCAATCAGCCAGACATCATCTGATGCCTGAGTTGCCAAGGCTTCAATGAAGGCATCTGCATCACTCTGAGAAGAATCATTGTCAAAATTGTTCTTTTTCTTCTTTTTCTCCTCTTTGCAGTCCCTTCGAACATGACCAGGCTGCCCACAATTTCAACACTTCACCTTGGACTTCTTGCCAGGAGACTTTGATATCCCTTCTAATTTTGATTTGGACTTCTTGTCTTTCTTACATTTTTCTTTTGATCTACCTCGAACAACCAGAGCCTCCTTCACCATCTCAGAAGACTTCCTTCTCATCTCTTTTAACAAAAAATAAGCAACCACATATTCCATATTGAAAGTGGTTGTCGTGCTCCCAATCACCATCACCAAGTGATCCCACCCACGAATCCGACAAAGAACACAACAAAATCATACAACGATCTTATTCATCTATCTTCACACCTACAGATGTCAGCTGAGAAATCAAAATGTTAAAGGTATTCAAATGATCAACAAAAATGTTCCTCCCTCCATTTTCAAGGAGTACAAATTCTTCCTCAAAAATAACTTATTCACCAAGGACTTGCCCTAATAAATATCTCCTAGTCTTTTCCATAAAGAAGATGCAGTCTTCTCTTCATGAATATTCAGAAGAACTGAATCTTCCAAACATACTCTTATCAACCCTTTTTGTTTTCGATCTATGAGGTCCTAATCTTATTGCTTCATACCTGTAGGTTTCATTCCAAACACAACAACCCAAATATCACAATCAATCAATAGATCTTCTAGTTTGATTTACCACAACTCGAAATTGCTGCCATTAAATTTCTCAATATCAATTCTTCTAGACGTACTTGTCGTTGCCATCTCAATCTGTAATTAGACAAAATTCAAGACCTCTACAAAACTCCCACTTAACAGAAAATGACACAAAAAATCCAACCTACCCACAAGGATAACACAACTGGCTAGGATTTGATACCGCTTGTTAGGAAAAATTCGATTGCAAAACAAACTTTTCCTAATGTCAAAACTAAGAGGAGAAAGAGATATGCCTTTTAAACTTTGCAATTACAGTTCACTAATATGCCTACTAAAGCAATAATAGAATTGAGAAACACATTCAAACATAATTGACACCAGATTTATGTGGGAAAACCCTTATAGGAGAAAAACCCACCACACCAAAGAAGAACTCTTGTATTACAACAAAATAATTTACATACAAGTTTCAGTCTCTCCTTCACAGATGACAATTAACACAATAGAAAATTTCCCTGATCAACCTCACACAAAATAACACTGTTACAATGCTTCTTGACTTGGCATACAATGATATTCACAAAATGATCACACATCGATCATTCAACCATCAAACCTTCAACCCGTTACGATTTCGGTGGGTTACCATGCACAATAAATTCCACGATCGATTCATTCTAAGCAAAACCGGTTTGATTCAACTTCCCCTACAGACTAACCGTCGAAACTTCTCAGGAATCCAAATGACCTCTGTCCAAGTCAGTAACCTCCACTGAAAAATATACACATCAATAGTCAATAGGTCCGTGTGTTTCCCCCTTCATATTCTACTTGTCGTGGCTAGGGTCCACCAAGACACACGTACACTACTTGTGAAGTTTCAGAGAATCAAAAGGGAATATACAATATTCCCAATAAATCTCCTAAAAAGACTTAACAAGACGACATGTGTTAGAAGCTTGCACACCCCTCATGAGTCACTCGGGACCCACCTCAAGAAGAACGGGACTAGCGAACACCGTGATTAAGCCGACAAGTGTCAAATGCTCAGTCAATTCCGCTTGCTACACAAGAGTCTGTCGATCCTCACCACAAGGGAGCGCGAAATAGAATGAGCACCATTGGATTAAACACATCACAACCGTAGGTTAGGATCACCTTAACTGATACACTATGCTATGGTCCCCACTGCCATCAGAATCCAAGTTGCTTCTGTCTGCTAACGATCCATCAATGTAGCCCAGTGAAAAGTTCCACCGATAACCCCAAGTCTCACCGATCCAACATTTATTGCATATCGACATATCGGTGAGACAACACATTTTCACTCATCGATATGCGATTGTTTTGCCGATGAAGCCAAGGTTCATCGCGCTCACCAAGGAGAAGGTAGGACTCCATGGTATAGAAAAAAAGGCATGAACATAAGGTAAAATCGTCAAGTCCTTAATAGAGGTTCAAGCTAACAAGTTGAGGCATAGTTTCCAACATTGCCATCAACATTGCATCATGGTACCTCATGGGGACATGAGGTACACCCAGTAAACTCCAACAGTTTGTAATAACTTTGTATCCTCCACTAAAAGAGTGGGGTCTAAATCTCTAAGAAGACTAATCTATCTGCCACCTAGATGCTGATGTGAACGGGTGGGAACCTAACAAAAACACAACAATATATCCTATAAGTAGTCTAATCTCCTTAATTTTTATATCAATAATCATAAAAGTGTACTAAAGTTTCTCTAGTTCGATTTCCTAAAGGCCCTAGACACTTTAGAAACCTTTTGGGACACTTTTCGAAGAAAGGAGACACTTTGGGAAAAAGTGGGACACTTCACAAACAAAAGGGACACTTTGCGAAAAAAGGGGACATTTTGCGAACTTTTTTTCCAAGGCTTTAAATTAACCTAGAAATGCATAAAAATCATAAAATCACTGCATAAGGACAAAGCGAAGGCCAAAGATTCGACTTACCTCATGATGACGTTCACTGCGTGCCACTTGGTCCCGCAACATTTCTAGTCTTCCAGGCCTGTAATCTCATCTGGTCGGCATATTTCACTCTTCTTCAATCTCTATCAAGCTACAAAAAGGTAAATGGAAAAATAGTAAGAATTTACTTCACTTTTTCACTCTTATGTAAGTTGAAATTAGGGTTTTTACTACATTAGGGTTAAAAAGTACATTTCAGTAAAATCAACATAACAGGTGCTAGAGAGCTTTGTTTTCGATGCTGTTTGTTGCGTTGGAATCGTAATTACGCTCCCAAAATCATCAATTGTCTATCATTATGTGGCATGGTACTTGGAAATTCCCTATGATATGAATTACCCTATTTGACGTGGCTAGACTACTACCTTGATTCCACCTCCAAAAAGCAAGCAAAATCAAGGGGGGCATACATTTGCCCTCAAATACGATTTCTAGATAGAGGTTTTCTAAGGATTGTTTTTGGACAACTAAAGGATTCGTGTTGCAGGATGCAGTTCTTAACATTGTGGTTTTGCAAATAACTATAGTGGGGGCTTCATTCTCCCGTATCATTATTGAACCCATATGTGTATCCTTTTATGGAAAAAAGGTCATCATTGGATTCCTTTAGCTTACATATGCATGTAAATTCATATGGGTGCTAAAGTGGGGGCTAAATGTAGTGTAAAAAATCGTGCACTCTTGAAAAAAGAGATAATTTTAGACTTAATTTGGACCTATTTTGGCACCCTTGCATTAATTACCCTTCAAAATCATCATTTATAGGCCCTTAGGACCCACTATTTTGGAATTTTGAGGCCCATTCCACTCAAAAATCATGTAAAACCCATAAAAATCTAGAAAAATCTAAAAACCCACCTCAAAAACTTAAGGTGGGACTCATTCGCCACCTTGGGAAAATGAGTCCCCTTAGGTGGGACCCATTCGCTAAGGGTGGCGAATGAGTCCCATTTGGGGCCTTTTTCAAATTTGAGCAAGAATTTATTTATTTAATTCAATTTTTTGGTGAATGTCAGCCTTTGGGATCTAAATAATTGTCAATTAGGTGTTGATTCCTATAAAAGAAAGCTTCTAAGTCATTTTTATCAATCTTTAAGCACTTTGAGAAATAATTTTTAAGTATCAAGCGTCAAGTATCTTCAAGCAAGTTCTCACAAGAGCATTCAAGTTTCAAGAGCAAGTAAGGTTGAAGCTTTGGAGCAACATTAAAGTGTTTTTGTAGGTCTTCAAACTCACTTTCAATCAAGATCTAACATTGTCAAGGGTTGATCATGGATGCCTATGGTGAATCATGATGGATTCTAGGTTGGGGAGATGCAACTAGCCATCAAGACAATCCTAAAGACTTGTTTCCTAAGTGATTCCATCCTCCATTATCACTTTACATTCAGCCTAAGGAAGGTACAAGCATCATTTGTATTCATTTGGGGTGATTGAATATCATTAAAAAAGAATCATTCATCTCTTCATTTCTATTCCTGCATCATATTCTTTCATGTTAGAATAGGATTGCATCATGTTTCAAATTTCCTAGTCTTAGACACACTTGAGGCTAGGGTTTTCATGCACATTTCATTACCATTTTCAAGGTTTAATTACCAAACTAGGGGTTTGACCAAGGCAAACCCCCCATTACCAAATTATCAAGTCCAATTTTGTTTTACAAGTGTTTTTGACATGTTCGAATCGAGAACTCAAGCTAGAAAGGAAGGGTAGGTGTTGAGGTGCAAATCAAAGTTTTTAGATCCCGAAAAAGTTGAATGAGATTGATTCACCAAGAGTGGTGAATGAATCCCACTACTGCTGTCTGTTAGATTGAGTTGTAGATTTCGATACCTTTTTTTTCGAAACAGGCTCCCGCACAAAAATATGGATCTGGGACTAATTCGACCAGGTTGGCGAATGAGTCCCAGTTGATCAAAAAGTCAACATGTCAAAAATTTCAGAGCTATTTCCAGTCCTTTGGAGGTTTCCAGGTGCACATTTCTAGTTTTGTAATTTTTTGTTATATTTTACTTGCATTTCTAGGTCATCTTGCATATTACACTGTGTTTTCAAACATTTTATTTTCCAGGTTTACACTTGGTGGTGATCCCCTCATTCAGCATTACTCAATCCCCTAGAACATTCCATTTTCTATATTTCAATCTCGTTTGCATTGAAATATCAAGGGTTTGTTCTTGAGTGAACCGTGCCCTAGAAAAGTGGACCTCGAGCTCCTTTTAGGTCTAAAACCCTAGAAGCCCTAGAGAGAGGACACACCAAATTTTTTTTACGGTTCAATAAGGATACCACAAAAAACCCTAGCATAGGGATGATGTTCAATTCTACCCTCAATGAGGTTCCTTCAAGACTCTAATGTTCATGTGTTCAAATTTGGGAGGGAAGGCCAAAAACCATTGAATATGCGAATGAGAGCTTGATGCTTGAAATGTTCTTCATTATCTAACACTTCTTGGCCATAGATAAAAATTGGAGAGGAAGGAGAACAAGTAAAGATTTAATCTATGGAGAGGGGTGAGTAGAGCTCAATGGAAGGTGAGAGCCACTATCAAGAAAACTAGACTGCACAATATTTGCATAAGTGAACTTTACACCACCAGTGCCATGGCTAGAAGAAAGTTCCACAAAAACCTCACAACCAAAAGAAAGGGCCACACTAAGAGTGGATTCTATGGGAAAGGAATATGGAATGATAGAAGGGGAATCACCATAATCAAGTGGTGGAAATTATTCTATTTCAATGACACACAAACCAGAGGTGGCATCACCAGATGACAAGGGAACTAAGCGGGAAGCAAAGGTGGCAACACTAGATGAAGTGGGAACTACAAAAAGAACCATTTTGGGAATGACACACGAGTGGGAAGAAATTTCATTGAATTGTAAATCAATGTTATTTTTACTTTAATAACTTTATTATTAATTAATAAAATTTGGAAATACATCAAGATATGCTATAACAATAGCAAAAAACAATGTAAAACTATGCTACTTGAATCCACAACAAGTTGCAGATGATACAAACTAGGTATACAACTGTAATCCAAAACCATTAAGCTCACTTACAAGATTTGGGTGAGACCATCCTACTAGGACAAAAAGGGGTTTTTTTCCTATGACTTGTAAAATTAAAGAGTTTCTATCCTCTAATTTTTGACAAATGTGGGTTTTTTTCCTTATGATTTGATAACTCGAACACAATTTATTAGAGAAATATTTGCAAGGTTTTTTGTTGTATAAAATGAATGATCATCCCTAAATGGATGCATTTTCCCTTGATATCCTTCAAATTGATAGCTAGTACAAGACCCCACCAAAATAATGACTAATATTTATGCGAAGACCACAGGTAGTGAAAGATGCAACCATTTCATTAATGTAATATGGCTGTCATGCACCTCCAATGCTATGAATGCATGTGAAATCACACCCTTAGAATTTGAACAAAATTTTAGGTGGGAAAATTCTATTTGGAGTAGTTGCAACATCCAATATAACCATTAAGGGCATCCTAGGTCATGTAGGGAGGTAGGTGGGTGCGAACAAAAAAAAGTGGAGTGTTGGTGTTCTAGATTCAAGGATATTTTATGACACTTACCATTGGTTAGGAGTTAGAGAGTTGGGGTTTGAGCATAGAGCATGCCAGTAAGGAAAAGTATGAAACTTTGAAAATGGTAAGGGAAATAGTGGGGTTTGGAAGAAAGAGACGACATGATGGACAACTCCAAAATCCCATCGGGAACAAAGGATAAAAGTAGACTCAGATTAAAAGGCATGATCAGATGGGGAAGTTTGATATTTTTCTAGGAATAAAGTAAACAAATAATTTGGGTGGAAAGGTATGCTGGGATGGTAAAGTTTTATATCCTAAAAATAATGAGAAAGATGGAGTTTGGAGAAAAGGCATATCAATAAGGGAAACTCTAAAACTCTAAAAACTTACATAATTAGTGAATTGAATAACCTTTAAAAATAGAAAATTTTGAATTTGATGGGAATATTTGGGATGAAGAGAAAGAAAACACATAAAATTGGACCAAGGGGGATGCTAGAGATAGGAAGTAGGCACGTTGTTCCATAACATAAATATTGAAAAAAGGGACATTTACAAGTCTACCCTTCCCCAAAACTAGTTTCCCTCAGGCAATACAAATTTAACTTCTTTGAATTTCCTAATTCTTCCCAAGAAACATCCACTATAGATGAGTTCCTTCGATGAACTAGAGATTTTGTGATGGCCCCATGTCTTGAATTTTTCACCCTTGTGACATTGAAGGCATTGGCTATCCATATGAATCACTTTACTATATGTGAACATTGAATCAATGCTAGTTAGTGTATCATAAACACACATCGCCACAAATGGAAAAATACCAAAGGAAATATATTGGTTTATGTTGTAACAACATTATCATAGGTGCAACTATTGGATTTGTGTTGAATTTATTCAAAAAAATATTTCCTCAAGAATGTTTCTACCCAATCATTCACCATTTTGTATGTTCAATTTTTGGTGGTTGATAACCTATGCTAGGAGTGAGCTTTGGGATTGTCAAATGCAATGATTGCTATCATAAGTAACTAATTTTTTTTCCATCTCTATCATTGAAAATTATGTTAGGAAACCCATGTAGTCCAATCAATTCATTGAAAAACAATTCTATCACAAGATGTACATTAAAATCTAAATAAATCATGAAGTGTACATACTTATTTAGTTTATCCACACCAACATAGATATAATATTTACCATGGACCTTGGGAAGATTAATGATGGAATCCATGAACACACTTTCCCAATCTTGATGGGCACTAGTTAAGAAAAGCCTACAATAGGCTTGGAAGAAAGCCACATTATCCTTACATTTAGTGGTAGGGAGTGTGCTCGTTGATATGCTCGATAACATCCTCCTTGAAACACTTCCACAAGAATCTCTCTTTGTTCTCACTACAATTTTTGTACAATATAGAGGGCCCCACATATCTTGCACAACCTTAAAAATATTTTGTTGCATCTTTGATTGACGTGTTGAGAATATTCTATCATTTTACAAAATGAGACCATTTGCTAGCACATTATTTTCATCCTTCAATTTTCAATTTAGCATGTTAACAACAATTATACTCTTGGTATATTCTACCATGATATAAATATTCCAATCACCAAATATGAAATTGGAAAAGCAAGGAAGTGGTAGTGTAAAGAAGGCATCAAAAATTACATTCTTTCTCTCCTTCATATATTCTATATCAAAATCACAATCTTAGATTTTTCTTATCCATTTTTTTTGCTCATTTTTCAAATCAAGTTGATCCAAGAATAACTTTGATCTAGTGTAATCTACCTCCACTACACATGGGTATAAAATATTTGAAAGGGAGAATATGAGACATGAGTTGATTACCTACTTATAAAAATTTCTTGTGTTCCACCCATCCATGAATGAGCTCCTTTCTTTGTCATGTTGGTAAGGGTGTTGTAATATATGAAAATCCCTTAATAGATCCACCATTGTTTTTCATGTTATGTTTACAAGAACATTTTCCCTTTCCCATGCTCAATGATCTCCTCTTTAGAAACCTCTTTTAGTTTTGATTTTTCCTCTTTCTTTCTTAAACTTCTTAAATAGTTATATAGTTATCTCTTAGATGCTATGTACCTATCAAAAGGTAGTGAAAATTTAAAGCTTATGATTTACCTTGTTACTCCTCAAAATTTAATAATCTACTCTTGAAGAGGATGTACATCTTCTTCTTCTTCTCTAACTTAGCCTTTGTTCTCATTATCAATGATCTCCTCTTTAGAAACCTCTTTTAGTTTTGATTTTTCCTCTTTCTTTCTTAAACTTCTTAAATAGTTATATAGTTATCTCTTAGATGCTATGTACCTATCAAAAGGTAGTGAAACTTTTAAATCTTATGATTTACCTTGGTACTCCTCAAAATTTAATAATCTACTCTTGAAGAGGATGTACATCTTCTTCTTCTTCTCTAACTTAGCCTTTGTTCTCATTATCATTGGCTCTCGAAGAGATTGTTCCACCATAAATTATAGATTTGAAAAATCCTCCAATGATTCACAAGCTAGTAGGAAAACTAGATTTGATACCACTACAATCTAACCCTAACAATTATTTTAAGAAAATAGATTTTTGGTTTAAGTGTTTTAACAAAAAAATATAAAACAAAGATTTTCTCATGATTTGTGTATAAACACCAATGATGTTGGTTACTGAGCTTGATCTTATTGTTTAATATTCATAGCATGAGGCTAGGGAGGGAGGGGGGCGGGTGTAGGGGGTACCCCCTTGCAAGAGGTCCGACGATCATGCACCTCGATAAATAAATAAATAAATAAATAAATAAATAAATAAATAAATAAATAAATAAATAAATAAATAAATACACATATATTGTGAATACGAAGCATTCATTATTGTCACATATCTGATGTTAGAGATTATGTTGATTTTTTTCTTTCCCTAGAAGGAAACTCCCATTTTATGAGGGCATTGTATTATGATTGAGAATTTTATTGTATTGAGGAGATTGTGAGAGAGCAAAGAGAAAGTTACAACATATGCATTGTAGGTTGTATTCCTTCATTTTGATAGATAAAATAAAAGAAGGAATGCCTATTTATTTGTGGATGTAGCCCATATTGGGTTACCACGTATATTTGTGTCTTTTTATTTATGTTATTTTATATCTTGTTTCTGCATTCATTTTATTGTATATTTATCTATGACCCTATTCCTAACAAATGCTATTAGATCAGTACATTTATTTGGTTGATAAAATTGAATGGAGGGTTCTTGGTTCGAGTGGGAGCACTGCTGAAAGAAGGCAAGTTTAGGGTTGAGAAGTTCAATGACCAAAACTACCAATTATGAAAGATGAAAATGTAGGATTACATATATCAAAAATATCTTTTCTTACCATTCAGTGGAAAATAAAGAAGCCAACAAATATGATAGATCAAGAATGAAAGATTCTTGATAGAAAGACACTAGGAACATTACTGCTATGCCTGACAACTTTGATGGATTTTAATATATCAAAGGAAATGATATCAATGGATTTGATGTTGATATTGGCTAAACTGTATGAAAAACCCTCAACTTCCAACAATGTATTTCTTATGACACATTTATTTAATATGAAAATATCATAAGGCAAGTTCATTGTTGATCATTTAAATGTGTTGAACATAGTCACTAGTCAGTTAAGTTATGTAATGTAACCTTTGATGATGAGGTTAGGGCTCTCTTGATTATGTGTTCATTGCTATAAATATGGAATAGCTTGGTTATGAATATGAGTAATTGTGTCTCTAGTTTAAGAATTTTAAAGTTTGATGATGTTTTTGGTGTTATCCTTAGCAAGGAAATGAGATGAAAAAGCACAGATGAGGCATTAGGTAATGCTTTTGTTGTGGAGAATAGGGGAAGATAGAGGGAGAGAGAAAAGAGCCTAGGAAATTGTGGGAAGTTTAAGAAGGGAAGATCCAAATCTAGAGGAAGGTTGGAGTGTTGGCATTGTAGGAAGGAAGGACACCTAAAGAAAAAATGTTGGTCTCAAAAGGAAAAATAAGGAGACAAACAACAAGAAAATAATAAGAAAGAAAATGTAGCAAGTGATGTGTTGCAAGATTATTTGATCCTTTCATTAGATAATATTATTGATTCTTGGTTGTTAGACTTAGGGGCTTCATTTCATGCCACACCCCATAGGATTTTTTTTTTTTTTAAAGGTGTTTTGGATAGGTTTATTTGGGTGATGATGAACCATGCAAAATTGTTGGAAAGGGTAAGATACATATAACATTTGCAAATGGAAGCAATGCTCATTGAAAAAGGTAAAACATGTTCTTGATTTGAGAAGAAATCTAATTTCAACATGACAATAAGGAAGTGAATGTTGTACATTTACATTTATAGAGAATTCATGTAAGCTCACTAAAGGAACATTGATAATAGAAAAAGGAGAAAAGGTAGGTACATTGTATTTATGTATTGGTAAGATCAATTTTTATATTGCCTTAGCTTCTATAGGAGTAGATACAAAATTGTGGAACCATATGATTGGACATGTGAGCAAGAGTTGGATGGGAATTCTCCACTCAAAGAATTTGTTTCTAGGTTTGAAGCAAATTGATTTGGATTTTTATGAAAATTATGTTTATGGAAAAAAAACAAGAGTTAGATTTCTTAGAGTTGGGAAGGAAAAGAAGAGTGAAAAGTTAGATCTTGTGTGTTCAGATGTATGGGGACCTACTTATGTATCATATCTTGATGGATCTTATTATTATGTTACTTTTTCTGACGATTTGACTAGAATAATAGGTTTATTTCATTCATAGAAAATCTACAGTCTTTGATAATTTTAAGAAATGGAAAGCTTTGGTTGAGAATGAGACATGAAATAAGTTGAATTGTCTTAGATGAGGTGAATAATTAACAAGGAGTTTGATAGTTACTGTTCATACCATAGGATTCACAAACAAAAGACGATTCTAGGAACACCACAAGAAAATCGTATGTTAAAAAGGATGAATAGAACAATCATGAAGTGTGCAAGGAGTATGAGATTGCATGCATGATTATCATCAAAATTTTTGGAAAATGTTATGGATACTTCTATTTACTTAATAAATAGAGGCCCTTCAAGTTCCTTGATGGTGGTATTCCAAAGGAGGCATGAACAGGTAAAAAAGTAAACTAATCATTTTCTCCAAATTTTAGTTGTGAAGCATTTGTCCATATTGGTATAGAAAATAGGAAAAAGATTGAGGAAAAATCCAAAATGTGTACTTTTATTGGATATGGAGTTAATAATTTTGGTTATCAATTATGGGATTATGAAAATCACAAAATCAATAAGAGTAGAGATGTGATATTCAATGAGGTCATGTACAAAGATTAGTTGTAGGGAAAGAAACATAACATAACAATGTTAGTAGATGTTATTTTGATGACTATGTTTATTTCAAGAGACTAGAAAATGACAACTATATTATCTTGTTATTGTATGTAGATGACATGCTTGTTGTGGGGTCTAACATGTAGGATATAAATTTACTCAAAAGAAAATTAGAAAATTCATTTGCAATAAAGGATTTGGGTGTTGCAAAGAAATTTTTTTGTATGAGAATAACAAGAGATGAGAAAAATTGTACATTAACATTGTCTCAAAGTGAGTACATATAGATGGTGTCGAAAATATTTCAAATACATTATGCCAAATCTGTTAGTACTCCTTTGCACAACCATTTCAAATTGACTAAGGAGATGTGTCCCAAGTCACAAGAGGAGATAAAATGCATGTCCAAGGTTCCATACTCATTGGCAGCTGACAACTTGATGTATGACATGGTGTGTACAAGGCCAAATATTGCACATGTAGTGGGAGTTGTGAGAAGGTAGAAGAAAAATCCAAGCAAAGAGCATTGGAATATAGTAAAGTGGATTATCAGGTATTTGAGAGGTACTACTATCCAAACATTATGTTTTGGAGGTTCCAACTTTTCTCTATAGGAATATGTTGATTCAAATCTAACAAGTGATATAGATAGTAGGAGGAGAATCACATGGTATGTTTTTATTGTAGGTGGAAAAAAAGTCAGTTGGATTTCCAGATTGCAAAAGGTTTTTACACTTTCAACAATAGAAGTTGAGTATGTTGCTGCTACAAAGGCTAGTAAAGAGACAATTTGGTTACAAAGGTTTATGGAGGAATTAAGAAAGGAGCAAGAGGATAACATGTTGTATAATGATAGTTAGAGTGCCATTCACCTTGCAAATAATTCATCCCTTCATTCTAATACTAAACATATATAGCTCAAGTACCATTTTATATAATCAATTTGGAAGATGGATAGTTGAAGTTGGAAAAGATACACACTAGCCAAAATCTTGCAGACATGTTGATAAAGGCAGTAACTTGAGAGAAACTGATTTCCTAATCAGTTTTGGTTGGCATTCAAGGATGATGGAAAAGATGAGAAAATTTTAAAGTACAAAGTTGGAGCGTAGTCCAATGGGTACAACATTAGCAGAGTTGTAATTGGTCTCCAAGTGGGAGATTGTTGGTGAAGCTTGATTATCTTCTTGGAGTTGTCACATGATCAATCTCCAATTGGGAGATTGTTGGTTATGGAGCTTATGGGGGGTGGAGGGGGGAGGCAAGGGGGCGCAAAGGGTGGAGGACCATCCCCATGATGGGGGATTTGGGGGCTGCACACCCTGATGGGGGTTTAGGGGCAACATAAAACCCTGAAAGAAACATTATATATATATATATATATTTTGATTGTAAATTTGGACCATTCATCAAATTAGATCACATATTTGATGGTAGAGATTATGTTGGCTTTTTTTCTTTCCCTAGAAGGAAACCCCCTTTTATGAGGGCATTGTATTGTATTGTGAGGAGACTGTGAGAGAGCAAAGAGGAAGTTACAATGGATGTGCTGTAGGTTGTATCCCTTCATTTTGCTGGAGGAAATAAAAGAAAGGACTAAGTGTTTCTCTGTGGATGTAGCCCATATTAGGTGAACCATGTATATCCGTGTCTCTGTGTTTTGTGTTATTTTATATCTTATTTTTGCATTCATTTTATTGTATATTTCTCTGTGATCCTATTCCTAACAAACAACCCAAATTATAAATGAAGCCAACAAAGAGGTAAAATTTAGAACTATTTCTTATATTAAAGGAGTTTACAATTCATTACAATACACTTTCAAAACATTTTTATTAATTAATGAAATATGGAAACCCATCAAGATATTTTGTATCAGTAGTAGACAACAACACAAAACTATGCTACATGAATCCACAACAAACTACAAATGATACAAATTGGGTACAATTACAATGCACAACCATGAAGCTCACTCATGACCTCTAGATGAGATCATCCTACTAGGCCAAATGGGTTTTGTCCTTTGATTCGTAAAAACGAAAGGTTTCAATTCTCTAATTTCTTGCAAATCTAGGAGTTTTCATCCTCAAATTTGACAACTCAAATATAATCGCTTAAAGCAATATTTTACAAGGGTTTTTGGTTTAGAAAAGAAATCATCATACTTGAATGGATGCATTCACTCTTGATATCCTTCAAATTGATGACTTATACAAGATCTTGCCAAAATAATGACTAAGATTTATGCAAATACCTAAGGTAGTGGAATATACGATCACCACATTAATGCACCATGGCCATCATTCACCTCTAACACCATAAATGCATGTGAAATCATGTCCTTAGAATTTGAACAATGTTGATGAATGGGAAAATCCTTTCAGAGTAGTTATAGCATCTGATTTGGTCATTAAGGGCATCCTAGGTGATGCAACCTAGAGGTAGGTGGGAGTGAATAGAGAAAATTGTGAGATTGCTAGAGTTTAGGGGTTGGAGATACTGCATGACACTTACCAGTAGTTGGTAGTAAAGGAGTTGGGGTTTGGGAAAAAGTGTGGTGGTGTGAAAAAGTGCAAAATTCTGACAAGGGTAAGGGAAAGTGAGGTTTGGTAGAAAGACATGTTATGATGAACAAATCTAAAATATCGATGAGGACAAAGGATAAAGGTGAACTTATATGGAAAGGTATTTCTAGATGGGGAAGTTTGATAGCCTAATAGAAATAAAGGAAACAATGAAGTTTGGTGGAAAGGTATGCTGGGATGGTAGATTCTAGTATTCTAACAAGAATAATGATAAATACAAAGTTAAGAGAAATGACATAGCAATGAGGGAAACTCTAAAATATGACAACTTACACACACTTAAGGAATTGAACATACCTGCACAACTAGAAACTTTTGAATCTGCTGAACATATAAAAAATGAAAAGAAAGAATACACACAAAATTGAACTAGGGAAGATGTTCGAAATAAAAAATAGATATTTTGGTCCATAACATAAATTATTGAAAAATGGAAGATTACATTTTCACTCATAAGCAATAAGACCAAACTCATATTTGGAGTTTGATATCCTAGACACATGAATATTGCCACAAATATTCACTTAGGAAGGCATAGGGGTCGGATATAATCTTTCCATTCACTTTCTAAGTAGTGACATGGTCGAAATTTTATATTTATATGATGATATTTAAGACAAAACCATTCCAATTTTCTTTAAATGCACGCAAGTGTTGGGCGCTATCAAAAGAAGAAATTATTTACATAAATCAACAACAAAGCTTGAGCACACCACAATTTACAGAATGAAGGTTCATCATGCACTTCTCATAACATTGCAAGTTAAATCTATAACTTTAGAGGTGCATAAAACTGTATGTTTCCATCTAATAACAAATTTTAGCACAATATAGAATAGGTTTGGAGATAGTAAAATATGTCATACTTAAACCAAAGCCTAATCTGTCTCGAGATGAAGGCTGTATCTTAAACATTTTATTACTACTTGGTTAAAACTATTTTTCAGGAGCCTCTGCTCAAGTTGCTTGCTGAGGTATGGGAAAATCCTAAGAGACAAGTATATAATTGTCTTTCGAAGCCCAGAGTCAATCATGCGAGGTGTAGAAATTTTTGGCACCAGTTGAAACAGAAACAAAAGAATCAGACATTCAATGAGTACACAACTATTGAAGAAAAATTTGATGCCAACCCTAGATTAGAAGATAAACTCAATGACAATATCCAGTTGGATTCAAAAAATAGTCATGGAACTACATGAACACAAACCAAAGGTTGCTCAGTTATATAATAACAACAATCCATGATTGCTACTGCTATTTCTAATAAGTTTTTATGTTAGAATGTGATTCAAATAATTTATGGCATCTGTGAATTTAGCTTAAAAAATACAAGGCATGTTTGGTTACTCATAGAGTGTGGGTTAGTCGCACTGTCACTTTCCTCTTTTTTTCCCCCACTCTGACATGGCTATTATCCATGCAAGTCCCATTTGCGTTTTCATGGGAAAACATTGTTAAATGTTTGATTTCTTTGACATTTTAATCTCCACTCTTAGTTTATCCAACAAGGCCTACAATGTAAGCCTATAATGTAGACCTACAACGATGAAAATACAAGAGGATACAACATATTTGGTTTTAGATAATGTTTTTTTAGAAGTTGGAAAGTTAAATGTAATATTATTTTGATACATATTCTATAAATAGAGAGAAGAATTCTGTTGTTTTGTCCATAACAAGTACTGTCATACAATTAGGCTGCATAAATGAACCATTATCATATTAATAAGTAAATTTATGATAAACATAAATAAAGTTTTAGGGTTATATTACATTGTAACCAATGTAACATCAATTATTTGAGCTAATACATAAATGAGTGTTTGAAATTATCACAAATATTATCAAATATTAGTACAATATTTCATAGCATAATAAATTATTATTTTTTTAATGATGAAAAACATGAACATTCTTTGAAGAAAAGAAAAAGCTAAGAATTTCAAATATCCTAAATATATGTAAAGTTATGAAGAGGCTTATAGTATAAAGGTAACTAGAATACTCTATGTGTAAAAATGATATCCTAACTTATCTCATATGTCTAACCCATAATTCAACCAATAATAAAAAAAATAAATTAATTTAAAGATCATTTTAACCAGATAAAATTTGAGTGCCTATGACTTTAATTACCTATTTCAAATGAAGGTTTCCAACAATTGAGAAGGTAAGACTAGTGGTAGTATTCATGTGAGCACCAAAAGTATGCCCCATAGTATATATCATTTCCATTATCATTAGTCCAAGAATAGCAACAACTCCAATTTGAGTTAACACCTCGTCCCTTGCATCCACCATTATTCCCCCACACCTAGCTAATAATAATATTAAATTTGACAAAAGCTCTACTACAATCTACATATCAACTTCATTAGTTAACATCCAACATGAATATATCCATAGACATAATAAACATGAATTGTATTCTAATGAGAATGTGATCCCAAACACTTGATTGAAAAAATCTTGTGTGACGACACATGCACATTGATGATGATACATTTTATAGATTGATAGATCTCAAAACATGTTCAATCCCGTAGGGTTGACTTTTGAAGCCATGTAATCCACAATGTTAGGATTTCCTACATGGTGAGAAGAATCATAAGTTTAAGAAACATATTAATTTTGATCAAGGATTGAAAAAATATTTTTACTATAAGAGGGCCAAGTATTTTGTCTACGTCTTTTTCAATACTTTCTAATTGTAAAAATAATTAAATGTGTATTGTTAAAAGAATTACAAATTTTTATTTTTAATAAAATATCTTGTATTATATTGTTTGGGGTGTGAAAAGAAAGGAGGAATTTTCGAAAAAGTGTTTTTTGCATAAAAGGAAAAGAAAAAGCTCATTTTGAGTGTTGGAATTTTGGGCCTTCATCTTTCTTTTTCTTTTGTTTATAATTTTTCATTCATTTCTTTGATTTCAGATTAGACCTAATGGTTGGGATTGTTGGGTGGAGTGATATAGCTATTCCAGACCTTCTTCTTTTTCATTCTTTTCGGTTTTCTTGACTAAAGGGAAGTTCATTAAATTGTAAGTTTTATGATTTTTTATGATTATTTGGTCATGCCCACCTTATGTTGTTGCAGATGAAATCCTTCAATAGGATTGATCATGTGTGGGGAAGAGCTAAACTAGATTGGATGAAATCAATTTGATAATTCTCATATTTTAAAATTTTAAAATTTATATTTTTCACTAAAATTATGGTGATTTTTTAAAAAGATATTATATGAGCGGGAAAGTCTATTTTCCACATATTTAGCTTTAAAAGGGAATGATTAAAATTTTGAGATGTGAATTTTGAATTTTCATGGGGTTTGAGCTCCCAATATTGTTTTATCAAAATTGTAAAATCATGCATGTTGATGAAAAATAAAAAATTAACTTTTACATTTGTTTGTGTATAATTTTTTGTAGGAATAGAAATATGTTATGGAAACATGATGGGGAATCTCTTGGATCAATGTGTGTAAAATTTGGACCTTATTTTCCATGCTATAATTTTTATACACATTTGACTATATGTCCATAGGATGTGAGGGCTCTAGGCTAGGATAGAGTGAAATCTCATGCTCATCCACTTACATATGGTAAGTGAGGATGACAAAATGAAAGGTTAAATAAGACACTAAGTAAAATGAACAATGATCACACAATTAAACATTAACAAGAGTTAACTACAATACACTTCAGTATGCATAACATGATGCATGGAAATGACTATGAAGGACAATGTGAAGGTTTTATATTTAAATACTATTGACATGGAGAGGGATTTTCCTTATCATACCATTGTCATTAAGGACCTATATGGGTTGGAGAAATTCTCCTCAACTTTCACATTGTTTTATACTTGTGATGACACTGTATCATTAGAACCTATTTTAACCCTCTCTTCCTTCTTGTATGTTGGATTGTATATCCAATGAGTTACTTGTGATTTCATAGAATATTTTTTTGGTACTTTTTCCCCAATCTTGCATGTGGTTGTATCTTGTAAAATGTGTTTATATCCCATACACATGCATTGATAGTGTTTGTAGGACCTTCATGTGTATTTACTTGGAATATTTTAATGTGATTATTATGTATATGCATTGATTTTGATTGTGCATCCATCATACATACTTTCTTGGAAACTACATGTACAATTTTTGTTTAGTATATGTATGCACTTAACCACCTTTTTTTACATGAATGTTGTTGGACTACCCAGTTGATTACCTCCTAGTTTAAAGGGGTAGGCCTAATGGTTCCACATGCTTGGGTGGCAATGAACCAACATTGGGGCTTGTGCATCCTTTTGGATAATCTTGGAGAGCATGCAATAAATTCACTACCTTATAAATATGGTAAAGTATAATTTTGTAATTTATAAAAAATGTATAATTCAAAATGTTCGAGTCCTTGAATAAAAATTTGTATAGTTAATGATGTATAAGAACATATATTCTATTTAATTTCACCTAAAATATACAAAATATTTTAGCATCTCCTAAGCTTAGTGTCAAATGTGTATGTGATGAGTTATGAAACTCTAATATTGGTTTAAAAATTTGGGAATTGTAGTTTGTATGAATGATTTACATGCCTCATGGGAATAATCATGTGATAGTATAATTAAAAAATATTTTTCTTGTTATATATTCATATGAATATTGTAATTGAGGATGATAATACTCTAATTGTCGAGTGTTTATCTCATTTTTTGTGTTCCATTCCATTCCCTTTGTATGAGTAGACCAATGTAGGTAAGGGAAAACTGTCATGAAATTTATGAAGTTTTTGAGGTCCTTGAGATTTATCATTTGGACAATGAAGGGCTCGTATGTGTTTGAACATTTTACCCACCCTATTTTTTTATAGCATGTGAAATGAAAAAACCTTCTCCTAATTATTGTCATATTCAACAAATTAGACTTTAGAGTTAGATTTATATTTATATACTACAAGATGCAAATTAAACCATAAATTCCAAATTTCAGGTTAGTAGGAGTTTGCATTTATATTTTCATGTTGCAATATGCAAATAAAACCTTGAAGTTTGAATTTTAGGTCAGTAGGAGTTCAAATTTTAGATTTTCAATTACATGATGTTGGATATAAGTTGTACCCTAAAGTCCAAATTCTGTGTTGGTCAAAGTTTACACTTGGTTTGTATTTTCTTGATACAAGATGTGAATTAGAATTAGAAGTCCCAAGTAAAATCCCATAGAAGTTAAAACTTAGATTTTTAAGTTGCATGTTACACAATGTAAATACAAATTTGAAGTCCAAAGTAAAATTTCAACAAAGTTCATAGTTAGAATTGCAAATTGGATGTTGCAAGTTGTAAATTGGACTTTGAAGTTTGAGATACAAGTCTAATAGAGATAAAAGCATGAAGTTTGGAGTGGAAGTATAATTATACAAATTACCAAGAGTAAATTGAACTTCAAAGTTTGAGTTGTTGTAAATTAGACCACAAAGTTTAAGATGTTTGGAAGGTTTAGATCAAAGCCCAAATTTGGAGTCAATGTGTATCAAAACTTGTACATGCGATGTTGAAAAAGTGCACTTAGGCCCTAAAGTGTGAACTAGTGTAGATTTATCTCCACTTTCCTGAAACCTAAAATGCAAGGAGAGTGGCTTGTTACAATGAATTATAAGGATTATAGGTAGGTAAGGGAACTTTTAATCTCCACTAGATCTTTCTTTTGAGCTTTTCATGAGGATTTTGACCAATGGTTAATAAGTCCTTTGCTTGTATCATCTTATTTAGTGCATTGGTGACCACATGCCTCATGTTCCATTGTGTGTGTCACACCATGTTACGCATGTAGGTATGTAGTATGACACGTTAGTGCCACATTTATAATTTGAAAAAAATGTTCATCCAAATTTTATTTATTAATGTACTAGGTAAAATCTCGAGGCATTACAGTTGGTACCAAAGGCTATGCTACAACACTAGAAGCTCTAGGTCATGTTTTTATAGTTGTGTAGTTGTTAGTGGTGTGTTTTTTGGTTGTATGCTTACTTCCTCATATATCTCTCTTATGGGTGTAATTGAATAAATGTTTGTGTTTTTATAACCCATGCAAATTGGTTGTGAAAGAGGAAATCTTCCAATTATTATTGTACCCATTGAGGGGAAACATGTAACCTTGATTGAGTATCAATTAAAATTCAAAGAAAATATACTTCTATAGTTAGACATACCCTTCAAGAGGGAAAATTGGGGCTTTCATAGTTTGTGGGATTGCATTAGGACTTATTAGCAAGGTTTCCACCAGGTAGGAGGAAAATCTATCATGGAAGTCTAAACCTTCAAAGGAAATGGGAGAATTTGAGTTTGTTAATGGTACAAGAGAACACTCTAGGAGCAAAATCAATGGGAAGTTAGGAATGTTGTGGATGATCCTAATGCTATTGGAGTAAATAGGAAAATCACCTAATAATTAATTAATCATTAGACCCTTTTTACTTTATTCACTTAAGCTAAACTTAGGAAATACCTTTTTATTAGTTTGAGCTATTTTAGGTAATGTATCATAGCACAGGATGTGAACCTTTGTCTTAATATAATCTAATCCTCACTTAGGGTTCAATTTTTTTTCTTTTCATAAGGATTCATCATTCATTGTAATCATTCATTTAGGTTATTACATTGAAATAAAATTCTCAATTTGTTGAGAAAATCCATCTTGTTTGATCTCTCTTTGTGATAGGTTATTTGTTTGCAAGTGATTTTTGGGAGTTGTGGGGTTCACCATCAAATCCAACATGATATCAGAGCACTAGATCTATGAATTCTTGTCCATTTTTAGAGATCCAACCTTGAGGGAAAAATAAGCTCATCCAAGAGTAAAACATGCATCATCATTGAGTCCATAATGACCAAAAACCCTAAGATCACCTATCAAATTGCTTAAATACGAGTAGTTGCAAAAAAATAATTTTTTTTAGGGGCCAAGAAAGATCTTATGGAATTATATATGACTGTATGGATCCACATAGTTGTATGGATCCATATGCACCTTTGAACACCATAAACACCTTGCTTGCAAGCATTGGTACCTGTGAACCCCAATCATACACCTGCACAAACATGACAAAAAAACACATTATTAGATCAATATGCAAGTGAGAACAAGGATTCCCCATGAAATCCATCTACAATGTTCAATAATAGGAAAAATAAAGAACAAACATAAAAGATAAATTAAATCCTAATTAAGCAATGCAAACACTTGATCCCATGGGGGAATTGGTGCCAATTATGTGTAGAAATTGACCCTTTCCCAACTCCTTTGTAAGATTGATTATGGTTGATCCACTTGATGGTGAAGAAAAATGTGACTCCTTGCTAAAATCTGCAATAACCTAGCTATGGTGATGGCAAATGCTCAAGAAGGTGAACATAATTGCTCTCAATTGAAGATAATAACTTTGCATTCAAATTGTGGATGTAGAATGAGAGGAAGAGTCTCTCATTTATAGATTTCCAATTTGGAAGAATGAAAAAGATTGATAAATGTGGGATCATTCAACATCCAATGGCCAAGTGCCACTTGTCAAGATGTGAATGGGTGAAGGTTGTGCACATTTTGGTCAATGCACATGATAAATGCTATGAGATTCAAATTTGAAATTTGAAAGTGATATGTTGGAGAGAGAAGAAAATGGAGTTATGGCCACTTAGCTCAAGGAAAAAGGACTTGTAAGGTGAAATAAATGCTTTGTTGGAAGGACTAAGTCCACTTGGATTTGGATTAAAATTTGAGGGAATATTCCCCTTTTATGCCATGTTGAGAGAAAATAGAGATTTAATAAATGAATTAAATATATTTTCATGTGAAAGTGGTAAAAGCTAGAGGATGAGACATGATTTAAGATTAAACTAATCAAATATTAATTAATGTAATAAGGAATTAGAAGATGTGACAATTTAGATTTAAATTTATGAATTGATTTAAATCAGAAATTGAGAAGAAAGGTTTAATTATTTAATAAATGTTTTGATTTATTAACTAAAGGGATAATGTTAGATTAAATCAAATAAAGTTTAATTTATTTAATTTAATAAGAGGACTTTAGATTTTTAATTAAATAAAGTGAATTATTTAATTGAACAAAGATATAGGGTTAATTAAATCGATTAATTTAATCAACAAAGGAGAAAGACCTAATCAAATAAATAATGATTTATTTAATTAAGGATGAAAGGTAATGATAAGATGAGAGTATGATTTAGGATGACATGATGTTAGTAATCAGGATCAATTGTGTCAGTCAATTTGTATATTTTCCATGTCTACAGTACTGTTCTAAAATTATGTTTTTTTCCATATATATTTTTAAGTTAAAAAAATTAAATCAAAGGTGGAAGATTACATATCATACCCTACGTGCTCTATACATACAAGGAAAATTTGAGTATTCAATGATTGGTATCTCTCATCTTACCATTCCAATGGCCTACTCAACTATGATATTGGAGAAAGGGATCTAGGGTTTAAATCACACTCGTTCCAATATCACAAGGGAAAGGATTAAAATTGATCTCAAACACCCACTTGGCTACTAACTTCAATGAAAGATCTAGAATGGTGGATCATGGTTTTAATAATTTTGGGGGGTTTTGTTGGAATGATGTGATTGCAAATTGATTTGATGATGCAATGAGGTACCTTGGAGGTTAATTATGAAAATATAGAAAATTGAGATGATTTTTTGAAAATACAAAACTGAAAGATAGAAAAAAATTTCAAAATAGTAGAGTGTAGACATAGACGAACCTAACATATGAATTTGAGCTTGATCTAGTTAAACAAGGGCATTGTGTGCCCTAGATTCGGAAGTAAATACTAAAAATCAGTTTCTAGACTCTTGTTGCTCCCTTAAATTATAGATTCTTCTTCTCTAGACTCAATATCAAAATCTTTATCTATCGTTACAGTAAATTTTTTGGATTTGATTATGCTTATGTTTTTCATCAACGTTTCGAATCACCTTCCGTGATTCATCATCAAGATAAGAGAGAGCTAAGGAGAAAAAATGAATAGCTGTAGACCAAGACAAGCTAAAAAGAGAGAGGGAGGAGAGAAAGAAGGAAGACCGAAGTTTGAGGTCAAGGGATGACAAGACCAAAGAGGACATAAAGAGAAAAATGGAAAGAAGGATAATAAAAATGAAATAAAATGAGCTTAGAAGATGAAGAACAAATAGAGAGACACAAAAAGGAAATAAAGGCCACCATACTATAGAAATAAAAGAAACCTAAAGAATAACAAAATTGAAATTATTAATGAAAAGAATAAAAGAGGAGAGCATAATAATAAAATTAAAGGAAACAAATGCAACAAAATAAAAACCTCAATTTTTTTTAAATTTTTTAAAATGAATAGAAATATTTACAAAGTAAATACCTTGAAAAATAAAATTAAAAACAAAAGAACAAGACAATAACAACTATGAACATTTGGTAAGCTTAAAGAATTGAAATAGAAAACTAAAAACAAAAATACCAATTAAATCTAAACCATAATAATTTAAGAGATAAAAAAAAAGAAAGAGAGAGAACAAAAAGACACAACCACCAAATTGTAAAGATTAACGAAAAAACACAAAAAACCTAGAAAACTAAAACCCAAAAACCTTGAAAAATGATAAAATAAGCAAAAGGAAAAGACAAACAATAGAAAAGACAAAGCAACCAAATAATATAAGAGGAAAAAGGACCATATTTTTTTAAGGGGAGAAAGGACAAGAAAGATTACACAAATGAACAAGAAAAACAAAAAACAAGTTAATAATTCAAAACATAAGGAATATATTAACCAATATAGTCCCTATGTTAATAGTTATTTACTTGCATTTTGTTTTTAATGTCCTTTTTGTTTGGTCATTGTTGTCCTTTCTCCCCTAAAATTCAAGGGGAGAGGGGAAAAAAACAACAACCTGAAGAGGACATGGAAAATAAAACCAAGTAAATAATTGAAAACATAAGGAAAAATATTAAAAAATAAAGACCTTAAGCTGCAAGGTAATAACAAGACAAGAGAACTCAAATCCGGAGAAGGCAAACCAATGAAAACAAAAGGGAAGGGAGGGATAGTGAGAACCAAAAAGGAGAGGAATTAAGAGGGGTGGTGAAGGTGGTTTCTCAAAATGGATAATAATGGATGCCTAGGACTAAGAAGCCAACCCTCGTCCCGATTAAGGTTGGAGGGATGATGACTAATTTCTATGGCTTTCTTGAGCTTCGTTTTGAAAGAGTTGTCCTATTTGTATAGGACTTGAAATTTTTACAAACAAATGTGGTTTTTGGTTGAAGAAGAGTGCTTGAAAAGAGCTGACTTAAGGACTCGTTCATGCTTGATGTCCACACTATGTTCTTTGATTATGGTGTGAAAAGAACGACCAATTTCCCCTATGTAGGGAGTATGACATGAGAAAACAATTTTGTAGATGCCAAAATCTAGAAGGAGGTCCTTCGAGTCCTTGAGAGGAGGGATACAATTTATCACAATTGAAAAGGGCTTGAAAGCACACCAGAGTCCTTTTTTGAAAAGGACCTTAGAAATTTTGTGGGAGATGCCTTCAACATAAGGAAGGGAAGCAAAAATGGGGAACTCAGTTTTGGGGGAGATAGAATTGGAATAGAAAATAGCCTTGGTTTGGCTGAGGGCTTTGGATATTTGTTTGCTCATGTACCCATTCAAACCGAAGAACTTGTGAAGATGAGAAAGCTCTTGGTCCAAGTTGTCCTCATCACAAATCTAATAAGATCTCATGGCAAGGGTTTTGAGGACACCAATTTTTTGGATAGGGTGGTGATGAGAAGAAGGGTGGAGGTAAAGGTCGGTATGGGTAGCTTTACAGAAAATCCGATGGCCTAAGGAACCATCTGGTTTTTTGATGAGCAAGATATCAAGGAAAGGGATCATGTCATCAACTTTGATTTCCTTGGTGAAAGAGATGCAATGAGCTATGCTTTTGAGATGAGCATGTAAGTCTTCTAACTTATCAAGACCATGTGACCAAAAAATGTTAGTGTCATCTACATAGGGGTGAAGTCAAAATAGTGGTTTACAATTCAAGCGAGGAAGGAAAACTCATAAAAAATGAATACATGGCAAAAAACTTGATTTTAGGGGTTTGTACGAACCTACTGGTTCGAATGAACCCATAAGGGGTTTGTTCGAACCAGGGTTCGAGTGAACCATTTTAATTATTTCTTGCCCAAAAACCCATCAAAATCCTTTATGGAAGGGTGGTTCACTCGAACCCCTAGGGGTTCGTACGAACCCCCCTTATTCCTCATCCCCCCTAAGACACATAAAAACCTAAATTTTGGCACTTCAAAGTTCGGGTTGAGGATGAAATTTGAGGAATCTTCACAAATCCAACTGAAATTATGTAGTCCTCAGAACGAGCTATCCAACAAATATAATTTTAATATGGTAATGGTTTTATTATATATTTATTTTTTCTAGTTTTATTAAACATAGGTTTTTCATCAAAAATGAAGGTCTCTGTTCTGCACATGTGAAAAAATAGCAGATTATCAAAAAAAAATTAAAAAATATGAGTGCACCAGATATGGAAGTCTTTGATCCAACAAAATAAAATAAAATTTGATATATACAAAAAAAGTGACGCGTTATACAGTTGCGCTATGTCTGAATTGTAATTGGTTTGACTTCGAAACTTGATTAAAGAAATTTTTTTCAATAAAAAACTATCTAACTAAGTGGAAGCACTAGATATCGGAGTTAAAAATCTAAATTCGAAAGAATTAAAATTTTATTCTTCATGATTTTTTTTAGTGTGTTATACGGTGTGTGTCACTTTTTTAAAATGTTGTTTTTTGAAAAAACCAGTTTTCATGGGAGGTGGAAAGAAAAGTACAATCTGATTCCAATTTTGTTTTAATTTTTTTTAAAAATCTACAGACAAAATGTGACGAGATTCTAGTTTGCATCATTTTCAAATTCCTCACAGTTTAACCGCTATAGGTGTTCAAATGTGAAGATTTTGTTAAAAATAATAATTCCAGTGTCCAATTTGGCCAAAATTTGTAAACCACTATTGTGGGATCACTCATAGCATTTCCACAATTTTGGTTTAAGAGGGAAGGAGGAAAGGGAAATTTATTCAAATTGCTCCATGTAAAGGTTCGAAATGACAGGGGAAAGAGGTGACCCCATAGCGACACCATCGACTTGCTCATAAATGATGCCTTGGAGTGATAAAATGTGGATCTAAGACATAATTCGATGAGATTGGCAATTTCAACATTTGTTTTGCATTTCACAATTTCAATGACATCAGAGATGGGTACTTTAGTGAAGAAAGAGACCACATCAAAGCTCACAAAGAGATCATTGCTATCTAAGTGAGACTCCTTGATGAAATGAAAAAAATGGGAGGAATCTTTGATGTAAGATTCAGACTTGGCCACAAGAAGAGAGATAATTTTGGCAAAGAAAGAAGCAAGCGTATAGATGGGAGAGCCAATGGTGTCCACAATTGACCTCAAAGGAATGCCCGCTTTATGGATTTTATGTACTCCACAAATGCGAAGAGTCACTTCCTTGGAGAGAATCAAACGATTTTTGGTAGCATCATCAAAAGATGAACCGAAGATCACAGATTTAACTTCTCTTAAAAATTTTGGACACGGATTGCGAGACAATGTTTTATAGCTGTGGGTATCAGATAAAAGATCAAGCATTTTTGAAATGCAATCATACTTGTTCATTACGACAGTGGCATTGCCCTTGTCTAATTTGCTAATGATCACATCATTATTATGAAGAAAATCGCTGAAAGCACGCCTCTCGGTTTTTGGTACGTTACAATGGGGAGGTTTGGCGTGACGAAGGGCCACAACACAGTCCTGTCGAACTTCTTCAGCGACATGAGAAGGAAGAGATTGGACAACATTCTCAATTTCGAGGAGGAAGTCAACGTGGCGGATAGAACGATCAGGAGATAAAGAAAAGCCCAAAACTTAATTTAAAAATTTTAAGGCCAGGGGGTGCAAGCGGGTGTAGACAGGTTGGCAACTAATTTGGAATCCCAATCCCGCACCCAATCTTTGTTGCAAGACGTCTCACACGAGGTGGATTTAGATTGCGGGGAAGGGGGTGCTGGAAAATTAACCAAGGTGGGGATGGCATGAGTAAGAAGTTTGGTCGAACGTTTCAAAGAGAAAGGATTCATGTCAAGGAGGGGCACGCGGCAAGAGGAGAAGGAGCAAGGGGAGGAGCGAACAGGGAGAGAGACTGAGTTTGGATGAGGGTCACAATCGGGAGGGACTCGAAAATAAGAAAAGAACAATTAATGCTAGAGAGTGAATTCGAAGGCAAAGAAGGCGGCGTACCTTGAGAGATAAGAAGGTTACCGTTTGTTGGCAACTGTTGACTGCTCGAAGCCAGGGGTTGCTCGTTGTGAAGGAATTCCTGAGCAGACGTTCTCCATGCACAGTAGCTTGAGGAGGCAGCTTCATTCAGAGAATGCGCATGATTTTCTTTGGGAGAAGCCATAGAATGTATAGAGGTGGCCGAAAGCGGAGAAGGGAGGGATAGGGCACACAAACTGGAGGGTTGGAAGAGTTTCAGAGCAACAGAGGCCGAGTAGATGGTGAGACTGCAGGAAAGTGGTTTAAGGGAATGAATAGGAAGATGAGAAGCATAAGGAATTGCCGAACCTGAGACAGGGTTGGTGACCGAGATGGTGGAGGAAGTCGTTGAAAGAGAGTCAAGGAGAGGAGTGGACAGATGCGAGGAGGACAAAGAAGGGGCGGGAAATGAAGGGGAATATAACACAGGATGGTTAGGAGATAATGCCAACGGAAGAGAAGAGTGAGAGGAGCGAGAGGAGTGGAAGCTGAGAGATACGAGACGAGCTGAGGAAGAACGTCTACGTTGCAAAGCATCAAACGTTTTCATCTGCCTTCTAACACATTCAAGCTGACGACCCAAAGCTTTGGCGTCAGATGATATGTCAAGGCAGATCCAGAGGTCAGGCCGTAATATAGAAGCAAGTTCAAGATGGAGATAAAACAACCTGGAATTTAGACGGTCAATGGCCGCTCTAGTTGATTGAATGATTGACCTGAGAAGAGATAAACCAACATGAAAGAAGATGTTCTTAGTGTGGTGGCTCCATAGATGGTGGGAAAATTTGACGAAGGAGGGAATCAATCTCGTATCTCTACATCTTTTTAAGAAAGTGAGGTCTGCAACTTTCTTTGAGAGCTTAATCCTTAGCAACTCCAACACTATGTTCTTTATCTGTCGCTGATAAAATCCACTTTCCTTAATTTTTTTGGCTTGTAGGACTTGCATTTTTGAATGAACAATTAGGTCTTCAATTCTCTCCAATTTTGTTTTAGATTTGCAACCTACACACAAGAAAGAGGGGAAAAGGTTATGTCATAGAGGGGCTTGCCTAAGTCAAACCTCATTTTGTTGTTTCTACCTCCACAACGACTATGATGATGTAAAATAGAGGTTACCCTAGATTGGGTAGAGGCTAAATGATAAACAAGTGACAAATTGATAATTGTTGCAACTTATCACTTAGATCTACATTCCTTGATGGATTGAAGTCATTGTACTCATCACCTTCAAGGAGAAATTGATACTTGATTCAAAGTCCTATAAGTGTTAGTGCTCACAAAACAAATAGACATGAAAAATAAAAAAACTTACATGAAAATATGATGCATTGCTAACATGATGCTTGAATTGAAATAATGCTGCTATAATTTTGCTAATTTTTCTTGACTTCTTTTAAGATGCTCAACTATGCTCTCAATTGCTATAAGATTTTTCTTGCTCTTGTTATATTTTTATAGGATGAAATTACTTGTATTTATATGTAGTTCTTTAATTTTCTGTAAATTAATTTATGATAGTCAATTTTTGTTTTGGAATTTTAAATGTTAAAATACTAACACCAACTTATTTTAAATTGAGTCAAAATAGGCTTGACAAGGGCGTTGGGCACCCTAGTCCAAACCTATCATTTTGAAGCCTTAAGTATCAGTAATTGATTATTAATTTTTTTTTCAATTCCACTTCCATTTGTTTTGAACATTACTATGAAATGGGTAAATTAAATACATAATTGGGTCAAAGCACATGAAGAAGAGCTAAATCTAGTGTGAAATTATCAATGGTGACAATTTACGATGCTACATCAACAATAATCACCCACTTCTAGTACCTTTTCTTAAGTGGTGTTGACTTTCACAAAATCCAAGGACTACCACCATAGGCCAAAATAGTTCTAGAGACCTCAACGTATATTCTAGAGACTCAAAGCATATATTGACCATTGTTTTTAGTAACCAAAAATATTTCAACTAGTGGTATCTTTCGACGAATAATGTTATATTTTAGTGCATTATCTTTTTACTGGTGACAAATATTTTTCTTGACTGACAAGGCAAATATTATAGAAAGAGAGCATATTTCTTAGTTGATATCATGTTGATGTCAACATGGCATCAATGCTATACCCCTAGCAAGTCCCCCTCCAAGCCTTAGTTTTCCATATGGGAACAATTTTTTTTCTTTTTGGAAACACTTGGGCATATAGTGTTGAAATTGGGAAAATATAATATTATCAAAAAGTTGGTTCTACATGTTTTCTAGAAGTGTAGGTTTGATCATCAGATTTTTCTACTAGTACAATTTATTACTTATTGAATTCAAATCATCATTTTTGGCTCCCAAACTCAAATTTTTTTCCATATGCTTCACAACAAAAACACACAAAGATGTCTCAATGATGGATTCTTTCATGTGACCATCACTCCATAGGTGTCTTCTTGAAACAAGAACTAATGTAGGAGATTTTTTAACCTAATAGTAGGTAGTGGCAACAAATTTAACACATAAATTTTATTTTAAGGCCAATTATAATCAACATAACCCTAGCCCTCTCCATCAATGCCATGCTCATCCTTTATACAACTCCATTCTATTGAGGGGTATGTGGAGTTAGCTTAAATTCTTCTTAATACCATGTTCTTTAGATAACTTGCCAAAATCTATAGAATAGTACTCACTACCACTATTAGTCCTCAAAAACTTAATTCTTTTACCAATTTGATTCTCATAAAAAGCCTTAAACTCATTGAATCGACTAAAGACTTCATATTTACTCCTAAGGAAATACACCCTTGTAATTCTACTATAATCATCCATGAAAGATACAAAGTATACAAAATTAAAAGTCGAAGGAACATTCATGGGACCAAACACACCAGGTTGAATTAAATATAACACCCTAGAAGACTTATGAGAATTGGAATAAAACTTAACACAAATTTGTTTTCGATATACATTAAAATCATCTAACCCCTCAACAAGGAATTTATTTTCATGGCTAGATATGATCCTTCTCACCAATATGGCCATGTATAGTGCCATAAAACTGTCTTCTCTACTAGAAGTTTCATCTCCAAAGAATGAGAATCCTTAGGTACCCAAGAATTCATGAGCATAAGAAGTAGATGGTTAGCACATCTAGAAGGATAAATATGGAAAAGGAGATAATGAGGGGATAATGAAAAGGAAAAGTAGATGTTCTATAATTTTGCAATTGGAGATAATGAGGGGATTTTCTTTGGTGTCCCACCTCACCAAAAACATATTTAAACAAAGGGCATGTAAGTAAATCATGAAGAGTTATAGGGTAATAAAGGAAAAGAAAGGAAATAAGTGTAAAATTGGATTTAAACTAGAATCTTATCACTACTCTTGATTGAGCAATTAAGTATACATATTTTAATTGAAAAAATTACAATCAATATAAACTTAGTTTGTGTATGGATGTATTCATAATGTGCTTGATGTTAGGTTGTTTTGTGAGTCCTCAATGTGGCAACATGTGTCTACTTGGATTCTTTTCTCTAATTTGGTTGATGATAAGGATCATTTATAGATGGAGGATGAGAGGAATGTAGGGTTGAGATTGATTTAGAATGTATGACTAAGATTGAATAAAATAAAAATTGAAGTTGAATTTGAGAGGAAAGAGAATTAAATGTAGGTAATTGGTGTATGACTAGGGTTGTGATTGATTGGATTAAGTGGATGGTTGGAAGTTAGTTTGAATTTTGGATTGAAGCTAATTAGAGTTAAATGACTAAAATTCACTTGATTTGATGTCTAAAATTGAATATTGATTTTATTTTGAGTTGACATAATATGTTTAAAATTAATATTTTAGAGATTGGTAGTTGAGATTTGATGATTAAAATTGATTTGATGATTTGAATGGATAATATTTAATGTTAGCTTCATTTAAAACTATTTAAATTTTTTAAATTAAATAAATGTTAAACAAATATTTTATTTTTTAAATTAAAAAATAATAAACATTAATTTTATAATTATATAAATAAATTTTAGATATCATTAAAAATATAAATAAATTTTCAATCATCCTTTCAAACTGAAAGATCATCATCCCTTGTAGAGTACTCTAAAGTAAACTTCACTACAAAATCAATATAATATGCAAAATCAATCAAGCCACGTTGTCAACTCCACATCCCCCGTCTTTGGGTCGGGTGTACGGACTGATGATTCGTACACAATTCACCTCACGCAAAAAATGCCGTACACGTCCTAATCCGTTGATGCAGCCGATAAGTGTAAAATTTGTCTATTATTTAGGTAGAGTAATAGCTACACTAGTTATTATTTAATTGTTAAAATATTGACCAAACGTAAGCTCAATTTGCTTAACTAGATCACCTATGACATGCAATGAAACATGACTTTAACAATGGTAGACTATTTCTAAAATATTACTATATTGGAAATTGTAGAAAATGGTTTTGCAATTTTGTTTTGTTTAATAAAAAAAAATAATAAGACAAAGAAATGTCAATTTAAAGGTCATCACCTTTATTTTAATGGTTCTAATCATCGTTGTAAGATTGTTACATAAAATTTATTTTTTATTTTCTATTTATCCTTTGTTTCAATTGTGTATAGATTATATTATATGTTTTACTTATTGTTTTGTTTTTCAAGCAAGAATTTATTCCAAGATAATAAAATTTAAAGTTGAATCTTTATCCATTTCAATATTATTTATAAGAGTGTTTTTATGTTTATATTGGGTATTTACATTTATTTTGATAGGTGTATTTTTTAGTAATTGTATGCACATTATAGTAAGGGTAAGGTATAATAGTGAAAATTATATATCCATGTTTTTTATATTTTATGTTTTATGTCCAACTTAATTAAATTGACCTTTATATAATAACAAAAATAAAATGTGTTTTTAGTTGTGAGTGAGTGCACAATCCAAATTTTATCCATTCCTATCTACACTTATTCGTAGGGACTAGTCCTAACCTTCAATGTTACTTATAAGGACAAGTAAGTCAAATTCATGATCACCAAAGTGGTCCCTGGATCACTTTCACACTCATACAAATGACCCCTTAACTTTTAAAATTCAAATTCAAAAGTGGGCTAAGTTGATTTCTCTTTGTAATCATTATATGTCACCTCAAGGTGTGAAATTTTTTCAACGTTTGATCCTTGGTTACATTTAAAAGAGTACCCCTAGTTCATTTTAGATCAACAAGACATGTCTAGATCTCATGCATCCTAAAGATATCATTTAATACATGCACAATATTTCAAAGAGCGTTTATCAATGAATTTTTATTACTTAGACATCTAGGGCATCTTGTATATTTGAGAGTGTTATCATTGATCATTTATTTACCCATTAAATCAATATCTACACATGCTTTGACATAAGGGAACCAACTATCCTTAACATCTACAAACCATCAAGCACTAGAAACTATTTTATGTAGGAATGAAACATTGAGGATATCAATGTAAGTTGAAAATAAAATTTGAAAAGTGTGTAGAGATCAAAATCCATAATCTAGGTCCTATTTATAAGATAGTTTAAGTCCACACTTACATGATAAAAAATGAAAGCACAAGAGTGACCCAAAGTGATAGATAGAGCATTCACTAGCTCCAAAGTAATTAGAGCATCTTCATTAACATTTACACACTATTAGAAAATCAAAATTTATCAACTAGATCATAGTTTTCTAAATGTAATAATTGAATTTTATTTGGGACAAATAAGAACAAAATATATGACAAGTTTTGTGTTAATAAACTTAAGACAAGTGGTGTTGCAACATGTACACACACAAATATAGATATCACACATGAATATACTAACACAAGCACTATACATGCATAGAAGAGACATGTAGGTAACACAGAAGTAGATATATTACATCATTTGAAACATAAATTAATCAATTAACTTGCTACATGTGCTCTATAGGACAAATTCTTCTCTTTGAGTGGATACTCTACGTCCCTATTAGCATCAATTTTGTTTTTAATAATATGTTGGATTTCATAGAGTTTATTTTTAATTTTTTTATCTAGAAGATTATTGTATTTTGCTTTTGAATATATTATCTAGGTTTAAGGCACCAATCTAAGTGTGAACATCAGTTACATATCCATGGTCATTCTTATTCAAATCAATTTTAATTTGTATTTTAAATTGTTCCTGAAGTTATATATATATGTTCTTAGAGCCAATAATGTAAAAATTTCCAAGAATCTAGCCCATTAAGTCTGTTTTATTTGTAATTATTGGCAATTTCACGAGAGTATTTTTGTTTAAACAATATAGTTTTATGAATTGAGTATAAATTCCTTTGATTTTGTTAAGGATCCTACCTCCTAGGTCTTGTAGAACTTGAAGTGCAAAGGAGAAAATTAAAGAATAAATCTCATGTTCATTGGCCAACCTCTTGAAATCTTTGAGAATAAGAATCGACTATTATTTACTTAATTTCAAGAATCAGTTGAAATTAAAAAAAAAAACCAACAAAATACATAGAATCTAATTAGGCTAGTGATCTTGATGATTGTAAGTCCACATCTAGCTACAAATTTTCACATGGTTTTTGGTCCTATTGTAGAGAAATAAGCAACATAATATCTCTCTCTCATCAATAAATGTAGCCACTAAAGCTATTTGGCTTCAAAATATCCCCACTAAGATTCACATTCCTTTTTCAAAGAAATTAATCATCTAACACAAAAACTAGAGTGTCATCAAAATCTCAAACAATCTAGTCCAACATTGGTGAATCAAACACACTGAGATCCACATGCACTTTTTACATGAGCTAATATAAAACTAAATGAATTGTTTGCATGATTGTCCTACAACAGAGCATGTAGAAAATATTTTTAACAAAATATTTAGTAAAAGAAATCATCTTCATCTATGACATCATTCCTCCAAGAGGGTTAATTAGCTCTTCTTGCTTCATCCTTTAATGCAAGATTTGTTTTCCATCAAGTTTTCTCCTTCTCTTCTTTTTTAGGGGATTTTGTGGTATGAGGGGACTTCATCAATCCTTGTAACCATGCCTCATTTTTTGTATATTTTCTCCCCCCCCTAAGTTTCACTTAAGGGGGTGTTAGTGTGAACAATGTATATTTTCTAACTAGTTTATTCCTATCTAGTTCTTCAATTAGGTCATTTTCACAATTAGTTAAGTTTACTTAGGAACTTTTTCACTTTATCCCATATTATTTGTGGTTTTAGTCTTTTAAGTAGTTTTTCCTATATACATTCACCTATTGCTTTCATTTTAATCACTCAAAACTTAAACATCTGTATATCCTTATCAAATAAAATACAATTTATTCTATCAATTCTAATTTCTTATTTATGCATTCCTTTAATCATTTGTATTCTTGAGAACTTCACAATAAAAATAATTAAAACAATACAAATATTTTAAGTTGTTATTTCTTATTAATGAATGTATAAAAATATTTATGGCTTAAATGAAATCTCCTTATTCCAATAATGATGTTGGGAGTATCCTTACGAGTCCCTAGTATTTACCACGTCTGAAAAGGAATGTCTATTTTAGTAAATACATATTTTTAAGAATGTTTATTATTTAATAAAATATCACTCATAGTTGAGAAACTTCGTAGGAAGGTTTTTAAAGCAGATAGTTTGGTTAAAGAAGGGTTAGAGCTGCTGTACATGTTTTTGCATAACTGTTCTTCTACTATTATTGTTTTGAAGTCTTCTCATTTTTTCCGTTGATGTTTCTTCCTCAAATGATATAAATATCTCCTATAGAAAATTTATGGGCACTTTACATTCATACATACACGCCTCTATGTGTTTAGAATTAGTCAAGAGCTTTAGGTAGATTAAATGGATTTTGTTGTGGTTACACTTGTAGTTGATCTTCTGCTTGACCCTATAAACGAATGTAGGGAAAACCTTGCACTTCCACCACCGCCTTCCTCTTCTTCACTCGCTGTCGATAGCGGCTTATTGTTTAATCTCATGCTTGGAAGCTCCAATATTTCCTCCTCCTCCTCCTCCTCCTCGCCGTACATGGGTTTCACTTCAGAGCTGCTACTTGCATTTCCCAATTTTCTTTGGGAAAGCCCTAAGGAGTTCTTGGTGATGTTACGTTCTGGCTTGGGGCTGCTGGCCACCTGAAATAGCACAACACATTATCAGAATATAACATATCCAAAACAAAGGTGTTCAAATCAAATTCCCTCTTACAAAACTTTCTTTTGAATGGAGATGGAAACAGTTGCCAAACTTTTTGAATTCTTCTCAGCCCATATCAAATCCCCTTTTACAAAACTTTGTTCGTTTAGAAACGTGATTTTAACACTAAGATTGTTAACATAGTCCAAACTTTGGGTTTTGAAGTTACCTTGTGGACTTTGAGCTCAACCCGACCTCTAGTAGTGATTTCACCCAATATCTCAGCGTCGTCCACTTTCATGCGGAGGCTCTCTGCTCTGCCCAGCCCCTGCTCTTGGGCCTCCTGCAATTCACCCTTTGCCTTAGCCAATATTTCAGATACACAGATTATCCATTATATTATAAGAAAAAAAGAGAAGAGCTCACCGTCACAGCTCGTTCGTGAGGTATTGGTGGAGCTTCGTCGTACTCAGAGGCATCAAGTTCTTGCAGCTCCTCTGCGTCAAAAATCATGGGAAGAATGTACTGCCGGATCGGAAGAATTAATGTGAGCAATACGGTAAACACACATCCTGCTATTGGTATCCATGTTACGCCGAAGCATATCAGCAAATAAATCAACTGGAAGACTGTAAACATGGTGATTTTGTCGAATGGGACTTTCTCCACATATGAAGCATGAGCGTCTTCCAATACCCTAAACAACATTTTCCAATTTTAAACAACAAAAAATGACAGATCTTTTGAGGTAAAACTTATTTTTCAACTTTCAAAATAACAAACTATATGCCGGTTTGACAGAAACCCACCTGTATCTTCTGCTAGGAGAGATGAAGATGAGAAGTATTCTTTCCCAGAATTGGTTTCCAGGCAAGCTCTCAATCGCCAAATATGCAAAATATCCCCATAGAACTGAAATTGGCATCTTTCTTATGATCGGCATTAAGAACACGCAACTACCCATTAACAGCGACTGAAGGAGGTTTGTGAGCCTTTGTTCATTGACCCGGACAGGAAGTAGGAGATCGATATGCCTTTTGGGGTCAAAGATGTATCCATTTATATCTGGGAAATTTTGAGTGGAGACTTCTTCGTTACTGTAGTTTATTGCAGGATTTTGAAGATCTCTGAATTCCTTGAGGTTCATTAATTCTCTGATATCTTTTAACGCCTGCAAGAACAAGTCATCGCATTATTAGAAAGGTAGAAGATTGTATTGTTCAATAATAAAGCTGTCAGTTTTAGAGTGGATTCTTACAGTGTCGGAGCTCAAGGTGGTGTTTGGCGAGACTGGAAGATCTA
This sequence comes from Sequoiadendron giganteum, assembly GCA_007115665.2. Lineage (NCBI taxonomy): Eukaryota > Viridiplantae > Streptophyta > Pinopsida > Cupressales > Cupressaceae > Sequoiadendron > Sequoiadendron giganteum. The sequence goes on from CM021104.1 coordinate 325,806,900, forward strand.
TGTTGACGAAAACTTCTTGCATCTTATCGTATATCTCCTTCACTGTATCATTTTCTGTGATGCTCGAGGTCGCAGTTTTCAACATTTTTTCCCGCAGTATCTGCTCAACAGAAATAAATTGGTTGGCAATTACGAGCACGAGACCTTTTCAAACCTAGCAAGAAATGAGATATAATTAATCATATACCGAATGTTTCAGAGTTGCAAGACTTCGAGTATGCATGGGAGACTGTGGCAACAGTGCATATGATGGAGGAAGACCAAGAAGTCCACAGATAAGAACCTAAATCAACCAAAAATCACTTCCAGTGAGTTAAATTGGCATATTCAAGTGGACACAAGAAGTCATGATTGCTAATGAATTATTTGAACATACCATGAATCCTAGAAGCAGAAAATCGTAATGATAGGAAGATGGATTCTTCAAGTTGTACTCTCTCTGCTGAGCCATCTTTGCTGCAACGTTGTGCTCAAAGAAGAATAAGCAGGTAAACATAACCGCCGGTATAAATGCACTGAGAATGTGTATGGGAGGCACTTTGGCCATATCCTGTTAGACATATCACCTTCCAGAATTTTAGTTTTAACTAGGAGATTAAGCATATCGTTATTGAGGCGATCTGCAAAGAGTGTTATGTATTTACCCTAATTACAGTCCAGTTTTGTGTGGCAGTGTCATGCCAGGCAACTGGGCTGAAGAGACGCTTTGGAACACCTTCAGGATACGCTTCCGCCGGTATGTAAGAAATTCCAGTCCAGAAAAGTAACATTGCAGGCACTCCATAATCTGCAACTATTCCTCGCATCCACCCTGTGACACACACATGTAAGATTGAGACTTGTTAGTGATTATGAGCCGATGAAAAAACATAGCTCAATTTGATTCAAGAGGCATCTAACAAACCTGTGCCATAGCGCCAAGACCTGGCTTTTCTGGTCTTGAGAGCGGTGAAGAGCAGACCTGCTGCCAATATTAATCCTAACATTCCGTTTGTTGATCGCCATGAAAATGGCAGTTCTCCATTCTCAATATACAATTTCTTTGGGGTGTGGAATTCTTCTACCATTCCCTGTGTCAATCGTCAAGTTAGAAATAGAAACACTTGTGATTTCTATTTGGTATATTAGACATAAATTGCAACAATCCATTCACCTTGATTGCTTCTTTCATAAACATCAAAGCGATAAGAACTCCTAACAGCTCCTCAGCCACTCGTGTTAATTTCTTAGTCAGTGAACACAGCCCAAACACGGCCATCATCACCAGAAGAATCGATGTCCATGTACAAATCCTGTCAATTAATTTCTTCATTAACTAAGCTTTTATTATAAACGTTTCCCTACTATATCCAGCCTTAATACCTCCATACTCACCAGGCTGTCCACCCTAGAAAATGAGACGGACCCAGGTCTTCTCTGTCCTTTGCAAAACTATACAAATAGTAATACATAAGGACAGTTGGCTCAGCTACTCCTATAATGACCAATGGCTGACCCCCAATTACTGAGTGTATAATTCCACAAATTGCTGTAGATGCAAGCGTGTGCGTACAACTCAACAGCCCATCTGAAAAAATACACAATTGTCAGCTTATTTTGTTAACTCTGTTAATAGACAGTCTTATGCATACTTTTATAATCCAATGCATAGATCAACCTATTGAACATATTCACATAGAGTACGATAGACAGCAGACTCAAATATACAATAAAAATTACACGAAGTTATCTTTACAAGGTGAGGGCCTGAATCTAATCCCTCTCTAGACTATTGGAAGGAAAAAAAAAAAAATTCGACTATTCATTATGAGAGAGGGTTCTTGTAAACTATTATTCATAAAACATGGATGAATAAAATTACACCATATGAAAAACTAGTCTCGTTAGTTTATTTGCTATTCTCACTTTGCCTTACCAGTTAGTTGATTAAGTTGTTCCCCAAAAGCAATAACAGGAACAACCGAAGCAAAGAATATATAGGCTGCCGGGTTCAATATTCTGTTCGCAACATAGCCCAGTATATCAGATTGAATTTTTTATGAAAAAGAAATGGAATAACGGCAAAGCAAACACTTTTAGTTACCTGAATCCTGCAGTGAATCCGCTGAGCCAGTCTTCCTTGTAACATTGCAAGCGACCTTGTGCATCTTTAACCACTCCTCTCATGGGTACATAGTCTACGTTGTCCATTGGTTTTCATTTACTAGACATGCAACTACTCTTGCACTGAAAGAAATGAAGAAGACATGTGAGCAAACATAGATTGGAGAGGGGAAATAAATAGAAACCTGACTAGAAAGACGACAGAAAATGTTCTATTGACATGGTCTAACAGTAGAAGGTAAAATTCAGACAAACTCCACCCTTAACATCATCTCATCGTCATTTTTGAAGTCTAGCTTCGCTGCATCTAGGATTTTCCAACGTGGAATACGTAGCCCCATTAAAAGAATCCATGTAGAAGTACGAAGTGTGTGCCGTATCAAATTGTCATTCTTCGTCTCCCTCTGCCACCCTACGTATGCAGATCCTGCCGCCCTCTACCTCTGTCCACTTTATTAACGCAAGCCAACTTTGACACCCAAATTTGTTTTTATTAACCTAAGTTATTATGGCGGAACGACATTGTGTAGGGCAGATTCTGTATTCAAATGGCCGAATTTTGCGAAGTTGCCACGATGGACTGTATCAACTCCGACGTAGGGAAATCTTGCATGTTTATCAGAATTGTCAGCGAGAACGATTGATAGGCTTTGGGTGACGAATCCTCCTGACTCCTGCTGATGCATCAGTTCGAATAAACGTGGGATAGAGTATAAAATTTTATACTGTAGGGAAATTTTAAACAAATGAGTATGAAAACTTGTTGGGCACATTGTAATTGTACACACCAGATGATAAATGCGATATGGATTAGAGATGCAACCAATGAAAGTTTTGTTTTTTAACAATAATATTATGGGATTTTATTTAAGAAGTCACCGCTTTTAATTATATATATATATATATATTTTCAGCCACCATTTGTAGTGGAGTTGGTTAGGGCTTGAGTTTTGCATCTCTCGAAGTCACAGGTTCGACTCTATTTTGTAGTGGGAAAGGCAAGGGTCAGTATTATTATTTGTTCCTGCTCCACTAACCCGGGGTATAAGAATGGGTTTTACCTCTAACCTCCATGAGGTTAGATTAATTTTACCAATAGTCATGGGTTTGACCGAGATGGGGAGAAAAAAATTGGTCCACAATTTTAGGGTCCAGCCTTTCGGCTCCAACGAGACATTTTCAAAAAATTCAACCTGTTCTGTCAAACAAAGGGATTTCAATGGGAATTTGGGTTTGGGCAGGTGTCCTTTCTCTTGTCTCGTTGCTTCTGGCCCGTATCAGGCTTCACGCGTTCTTCATATATCATTTTCAGGTGTAAACCAGGAAATTTTTGATATTTGTGTCTCGGATTCGACATCCTCCAAGAAGTCTCCAGATTCTTGTCATTATAGGCATTGGTTTGAAGTTGTTTCTGGTGTCTACTCCTCGTCCACTTTTCCCAATTCCATTCCACTTAATGCTGGAACTCCCTTCAATCAAAATCCTTCTGGTTCGTTTCCAACTTCTTTTCCCAATTCTATTCCTATTCCACACCCATGACCCTTCAAATTGAAGCCTAGGGTTTCAAATCCAATGTCCTTTCCAAATTCTATCCCTATTAAGAATCCTAGATGCTCCTTTCAATCTAGGAAATTTTCAAACAATAAGACTCCAGGGATTAGATCAATCCAAGCTCTGGATTAGAATGATCATCAGATTGAGTATTTGAATGAAAATGGGGTTCTTGTGGATATGAAGGGTCCTGTTTTCAGTAAAGTCCATAAAGGTTAGCATGATAAGATATGGGTTCCCAAGATGCACAAAGATCCGTCTAGAGATAAGGGGGTTCATCATGTTACCCCCAATGATGAATTAGTGCAACCTCAAATCCATGATCTTTAGGAGTTTTCTCTTGTTTGTAAGTTCTAAAAATTCTCCCTTGATGCTAATTTCTTGCAAAATTGGGTTTTCCAAACTTGGGTGGGAGCTAATCAAGTTTTTTATCTTGATAAAGGGGAAGGTTTTTTTAATGTCATTTTTTATTCCAAAGATGATATAAATGTTGTTTTAGAAAGAAATCCTGGATATGTGAAGGATATGGATTGATTACTTCTCTATGGACTTCGAGTTTTGCTCCTTCAAAAAATATGATTAAATTTATACCATTTTGGATTCAACTTCAAGGATTACCTTTTGAATATAGAAAAACTCATCTTATTGAGCTATTGGGTAATCAATTAGGGATCTTCCTTCATCAAGATTTGCAGTTTTTTACAAATCCCTCGTTACCAGTTAGGATTTGTATACTCCTTGATATTTCTAAACCTCTTCCTTCAATATTGAATATCAAGACTAGGTATGGGCTTTGGAAACAATCTATTGTCATTTAGGATCCACTGGTAATTTTTTCTAAATGTCACTTCCCTGTTCATCCTTCATCCGCTTGTGATGAAGGTATGAATGAAGGTGATAATTCTTCATCCCAACCCCCATCTCTAAAAAGAAAATCCTTCGATCTTTCAATTAATCATGTCAAGGATTCTGAACAAATTATTGGTCATTCTAATTCTGGTAACAAGTTGTTTATCTTTGATGGGAGGGGTGGTATTGCCAAGGAGGAGTCCTAAGGCTGAATTTGTTTTACATGGTTAAAAGTACTCAGTCAAGGGCTCCTATTGTTTCGATTTCTATTAATTGGCCAGTTGTATATGACTTGTTAACTATAGAGGATTCTCCATCTACTCATGCTCTTACCATGTCTCCTTCAAAGGATTATGAGATTTCAGTTCCTTCCTCGAACCTTCAAAGATACAAGCCTTTGAATATTTCATTGGCTCCAGGCTAGGAAAAGGGGTTTCTTTCTTTGATTTTCTTCTTTCAGAACTCTCTCAGTTTATTTGTGCCCGAATTCAAGTTTAATTTTTCTCATAAATTAAGTCATTGCACCTCTATGTTAACAATGGGGTCCTCAACTCCATTTGCTGAGAAACAAAAAAAATGATCATAATGATTTCACGGGCTTCCAATCTATACTAGAAGAGGGAAATTTGGAATGTTTAGCAGACCGGTTATCTACAATGGTTGAGAGGGAGTTTGAGGGGACATAAATTTCAAAACCCTTATCTTCAAACTCTGAATTAAAGGATTCCATCATTGCCGACCAATCATTAGTTACATAATTTTTGATGTTATCCTTCCAAGTACAGATGGGAAACTCGGTTTTGAGGAATTTGATTTTTCCACTTCTTTATCCATTGCTTAGATACCATATTTGAATCCTCTGTCTCAAAAATCACCTGGCAAAAGAGGTCATAAGTCAAATGTTGTTAAGCTTCAAGAGGAGATTTTAGTGGGTAAATAAGCCACTCTTGATCCTAATATAAAAAAAAGGTTGATGAGAGCTTGTTTCTCTCCAACCACAACATGAAAATACTATCCTAGAAAGTTAGGGGCTTAAATTATCCTAACAAGAGAGCCCAGATCAAACAACAAATTGATTGAAGTGGGGCTGATATTGTTTTTTTTACAAGAAACCAAGTTTACTTCAATTATTTCTAAATGGTCAAAGTGGAAGTCTTGTCAATCACAAGCACAAGGAGCATTTGAAGGGTTAATACTTTTATGGAATTCAAAAACTATTAATCTGGAGCCCATCTCAAGTGAAACTAACTGGAAGCTACTAAAGTTAACTCATTTTAATTTGCATTTCTTGTTGTTCAATTTTTATGCCCTCAATTCTAATTTTGGCAAGAAGTTGGTTTGGGATGCGTTGTCACAAACAGTTGAAAAGTTTGGTGACGACAAGGTCATTCTGGCCGGTGACTTCAATGCCATTTTATCTTTAGATGAAAAGAAAGGAGGTATCATTCTTCCACCTAAAACAATTGAGGACTTTAGTAATTTTGTTCAGGATAATTCTCTTATTGACATTCTTCCTGGTAATGGAAAGTTTACTTGGAAAAATAAAAGGAAAGATTTTTGTCAAATATCTGTTCGTCTTGATAGGTTTCTCATCACACCTACTTTGTTATCAGAGAATTATGGCTTGCAATCAATAATTTTACCTTGGATTGCTTCTAACCATTTCCCTATTTCTATGGAAATTCATACCAAGCAAGTTGCTGCCTCTTGTAAATCCTCTTTTAAGTTTGAAAGGATGTGGTTTCTCCATCCACAAATTTTAAGTCTCCTAAGAGATTGGTGGTTGTTGTCCCCTATGGTGGAGGGTACTTTAATGTTTAGATTTTGCATGAAACTGAGGTTCCTTAAAGACAAAATTAAGTATTGAAACAGTTCCATTTTAAAAATGTTTTTCAATCAAAGACTGAAGTTTTCAAGAAATTGGAGGAAGTTAATACTCAAGTTATAGCTAACGGGTTAAGTCTGACTCTATTTGATCAACAATCACAACTACAAGAGGAATGGAAAGAATTGGCAACTCGTGAAGAGATTTATTGGAGGCAAAAATATCAGGAGCTTTGGTTAAAAGAGGGTAATAAGAACACAAATTCTTTCACATGTTAGCACAATTAAAAAAGGCTAAAAGCTCCATTTTCCCAATTCAAGATAGTGTAACAAGAAATGTGCTAATAAAAGAGGAGGATATACAATCAGAAGGTGTCAAATTCTTTACATATCTACTAGCTGCTCCCAATCTCCTACCCTTGCAAGTAGGTAGGGAGAGAGAGGAACTGTTGGAAGCAATACCAATGATTTTTACACAAAGGGACAATGGTATGTTGCTTAATCCATTCATGCTTGAAGAACTCAAGGTGGTTGTGTTCTCTATGCTGCTGGACAAAGCTCCAAGCCCAAATGGATTTTCAGCTTGCTTTTTCCAAAAATGTTGGGATTTTATTGCTCATGACCTTCTACAAGCTTTGGAAGATTCTTGGACTTCAGGTACGATGCTAAAGCAATTTAATGTCACCAATATAGATCTCATTCCAAAAAAATCCTCTCCAAAAACTTTCTCAGAATTTAGGCCAATTTCATTGTGTAATGTGATTTACAAAATTTTCATAGAAGTAATTTATTTACATTTAGTGCCTCTTATTCCTAATCTAATTTTTGAAGAGCAAGAAGGTTCCGTCCTTGTGATGAAAACTATGGAAGGTGCTTTAGTTGCGCATGAGGTATTCCATTCTATCACAATAAATACCACAACTTATGTAAAGAAAAAATGAAAGGAGGGGTTGGCATTCACAACTTAACTGCTAGAAACATTTCGCTTGGTGCTAAGCTTGTTTGGCATCTATATTCCAAGCTTCACACTAAATGGTGTAAAATTAAGCAGACAAATATTTAGAATCCTCTGCATATGATGGTATATTTTCAATTCTCAACCCTCCCAAAGGCTCTGTTATGTGGAATTTTTTATTAGCTTGTAGAAAATTTATAATTCCGTACATTACTTGGGAGATTAAAAATGGAGATAAGGCAGATTTTTGGATAGACTCTTGGTAAGGGCATCCACCTCTGAACACAGTGCAGGAATTCAATCAAATACAACTTACAACTCCAATTTTGGGTTCAAAGGTAAGTGACTATTTCCAAGAAATAGATATTCTGACAAGAAAAGTGATTTGGAAAAGATTTATAGATCCTCTACTGCCTGAGGCTCAACAATTTTTTTTGAATAAACTGTTAGCTGGTAGAGTTGTTTTTGTTCACAATTCTTCTGATAAGCTTATTTGGGCTCCCTCAAAATCTTGTCATTATACAGTAAGATTGGGTTACAAAGCTTTAATAAACATAGAGGTACATTCAACCCCACAAAGAGCCTTGACATTTTGTTGGAATTCTGTAGTATTACCAAAAGCTGGATGTTTTACTTAGCTAGCCATAACAACCAATATTTTAACAAGTTCAAGATTACATAGATTAGGAATTGCAGATCCTTTTAGTTGTGTATTATGCGGATCGACATTGGAGGATATTAACCATCTTTTTCTTCATTTCTCTTTTGCAAATGCTTGTTGGAAATTCATTCAAGCAAATCTAAGTTGGTATGCTCCTCTTCCGCTTAAACTCTGGGATCTTATTTGAATTTGGCCCCTTCTGTACTAGTCTTCTTTGTTTGCATGTCTCTAGAAAATTATACATTCGACTATCTTATGGTGTATTTGGTGGGAGAGAAATAAAAGGATATTTTGCAAGAAAACTTCTAACATTGAACAAGTACTTTACAAATTAGAAATTTCAATTTGTGAAATAGTTAATTATTTTGTGCATAACTCCAAGCATGGAGGTTCAATCTTCACAAATTGGGATTCAAAGAAAATAAAGATCTATAAAAATCTGGTCATTGCTTTTAGAGACAATTTTTTTGTTCCTGTTGTCAGTAAAGTTGATAGAAAAAAAGTTAGATGGAAACCACCTTCAGTTGGGTTTGTTAAGTTGAATTTTTATGGGGCCTCTAAAGGTAATCTTGGGAAATTAGGTGCAAGAGTTGTGTTGTGAACTTCAAAAGGTTTGCTAATTAGTGCAAAATCAATCAAGTTACCCTCTAGAACTAATAATATTGTAGAATTGCAAGGTCTTTTGTTAGGTTTACAAATGACAATAAATTTGAATTGCTTAAATCTTTATGTAGAAGGAAATTGTCAAGTGATCATTAATTCTTGTAGAAACAAAAAACATTGTAGGTGGAAAATCTCTTATTTTATTGTCCGGGTTTGGATATTGCTAGATTCCTTGGATTCTTTCCAAATCACACATACTTATAGAGAAGGAGACCATTTAGCAGATCAATTAGCAAATTTTGGTTGTGAGTAAGATCAAGAGGAGATAAATTATGAGGAAGAGTTAAATAACGTCTCATAGGATATGCTATTCATTCTCAACATGGAAAAAATTACTCAATAAATGCCACAATCCATATAGATCTCTCAAAATATCACCCAAACTAATCTGATCTTATTGATGACCTTGGCTATGATCAACGAAATCTTGGAAAATTGATATGCATTTTTTGTAAAACTAATATTTATTGTTTTTGCAGGACTCTTTTCTATAGAATCATTGCAAATGGTGGTGCATAAGAACATTTGTTTTCAAATATCATACCGTGTCCTATTTGATCATGTTGAAGTTAGTAAAGGGAATTAGCATTTGAGTTCATGCTTGTCCAGTATTTTAGCATCATTTGATGACATCTACTGCCTACATCCTCAAATGTGTGAGCACTAATCCATTAGTACTTCCAATTGATAATATGTTGCGAAAGGAATCACACATGGTACCTTCTATCAACTAGAGTATTCATCACCTGAACATTGTGAATGTGATTTACAACTGCATTAAATATTCGTGCATGTTAAGGTATTTTAAAATTCTACTAAGGATGGGTTTTCAGTAGGTGGTGCTTGGTTTAAAAGGAGGAATTAAATTGCAAGATTCTTAATACAAACAGGTGGCAATTTTTTGCAAAGGCCATAAATCTTAATTAGTATTGTAAGTGTTATACACAACTGATCAAGTGTTTCAACTAAACACCACTTGTAATAATTGAGAATATCTTTCAAAATAGAGTGAAGATATGAATTGTGCACTTTGAAGGATATTTCTGTTTGGAGCAACCAAAAATTTGGCGTCCTGTGTAATCCTCATGATGATTTTCAGATGCCTTCGTACAAAGCTCCTATTTTATAAATTGTGGTGCTTTCCATTTCAAGCATTATGGATTGACAAAGGTTTGGGATTTCTTGGTCTTTTGCGCAGTTGAAAATGGCATTGTAATTTATTTCTGGTTGGCGGGCTCTATATAAAGGGTGACTCTATCTCTTCCCATGCTACTTTGTTCTATGTCCCCAATTTGTTGGGTCAGTTGGTCATTCTACTAGGTTAGTTAGTTATTGTAGTTTTGATTTTGTTCATCCTAATTCAAGATTTGGTCTTTCAGTGTGTGTCTTTAGTTTGGGCTTTAATTATGAGTAGTAGCAGTCTAAACTACAAAAATCATTGGTCTGGGGTGTATATAATGGAATACTTGCACAAAATTTTTAGAATTGAAGTGAAAATAAGGGAGGGTGAGTTTCCTTTCTCACAAGAAGTAACAAAATGTCAGTTGTCGAAAGTTTTTTGTGTTTCCTGCTCTAGCTTGTTGGATAGCATCAAAATTTTTATAGGTAATGAAATTTTAAGCCCAGAATCACCCAAATTGCTATTTCCTACTCAAGTGCTCTCCATATTCCATTTGAATGTGATGGACCTCATGCAATGTTTTGAATTTCTTTCAGTTGTGGAAGATGAGCCAGTTTCATTAAATTACATCAATGTTGAAGAGCTCCTACAAGTTACTCAAGCATACAAATTGGAGAAAGGAAAGGCTCTCATTGGTGTATTAGGAAAAAGATGGCATACAAAGAAGTCTATGGTGCTAACTAAAAAGGTCTGCATAATGATGATCGTTGGACTTTGTATAGGGTTCTTAACACCCATTGAAATGAGCTCGACCCATAGATGGTGGATAATTGTAGGGAAAAATACTTTGCAGTTTCATTTCTTCTTTCTCACCATATTCGTCATGGCCTTAGAACAATGGCACTAGCTAGAGACATTTAAGATTCTCCAACCAATTACGTTGTGGGTGATTGATAGGGACACAATGAATTTGATCATATCACCTGCATGATGGAAGCTGCAGTGAACATTGGTGCTTTGGAGGATGGTGAAGATTAGGGAAGGATGGATACCTTTGCTAATACTGGTTCAATGGAGGAATGATGTTAAAATTTTGCTCCCATCATACACATAAGAAAGCATAAATTTATTGTTTTGGTCTTACATTATAAAAAATGTATAAATCTGATATTTTTGTCTTACAATATCTTGGAGAATGTTAAGAACAACAGGGTCACTTTTTGACACAAACATGACATGTTAGAAATGCAGGTTTTTTGATCTTTATTATTTAGAAAATCGAATGCCACTACTATAATTCTAGCTTTTGTAATCCTTTATTCCAGCTATATAATACAATATAGGCACTAGCTTTTTATGATTTTTTTCCCCTGCTTCATAAATGAAACATGTATTCTATTTTATGATGCTTCACAAATGTTCAAAAAGTTACACTTGATATCATAGTTTTGAAATTTAATCAAGTGGAACAAATTGCGCCATTTTTAATTATATTTAAAAAATTATAATTAAAAAATATATTCTTATGTGGTAGAATACACACAAAGGTTTCAAAATAAGAATTATTTAGTGTGACACATGAAAATCTAAAAACTATAAAAAATAATATATCAAAATAAAAATTTGCATGCTGCATCAATGTTAAGAGTGCAAAACATTAATTTAAAAAACCGTTCTATAAAAATAGCTGATATAAGCAAGTTATTGGCCTTCGAAAATAAAGAAAAATAAATAAAAGACCCATATAAAAGAGGCCAATTTTTTTAATAGACTCTAATGATATTAGGATGAAAACACTACAAAATTTGATAAAATTATTGCCATCTTTTGTAGTCCATTAATGTAGAGATCTCTAACTCAGTTTAACACTATTGTCATGCCTACAAGATTGCTAAATGAATATGTCCTTAGGTATTCTAAACTTGATATGGTAGGGTTTGACTCAATTCAAAATACTCAAAAAGTTTATATAATTTTTAAATATAGCATGAACCAATAAAATTCATCTACATATTAGTCTCCAATGTATATTTTATATGTGTATGAACTTTGGTATATAATTCTCTACACCATGCAATTTTTGACTGAAGATTGTAGCCACCCAAGATCTATGAATTTGACTAAAGTACAAGAGAAATTAGATATGAGAGAATAATTATATTCTATCAAAGGATGAAAATGATAGATTACAATTGATTATGATTGTTTATTTACACATGATAACCTCTTGGTTATATATCCAAGGTGAGAGATAGGATTAGACAAGATCATGAAAAGTTTCTTAATCTTATACCATGACACAAGAAAAATTAAATGACCTAAGACACATGAATTTAATGACATGATATAATACAATATCTAATGCCGACTAAGACTTATAGAAATATTCCTGAGACCTAAATAAACTTAACATGTGAATAGGACTTGCTAGGTGATCTAGTTAGGTAAAAAACCTAATTCACACCAACACCCCCCTTAATTACAAATTAGGGAGGAACAAACCAATGAAAATTATGAAAATATGCAACATAGATGGGTCACAACTATAAGGCCATATTTTATACCCATGTAAAAACGTAATCTCTCACAAATGGAGAAAATGAGAAAATTTCATGGTATAAAACTCCTCCCCAAAAGAGAGATGAAAATAAAATGCTCTCAATGAATAATGAGAAGGGAAAAACCCCATGCAAGGAAAACTTCCACCTCATAAGATAGAATAAGAGAGACCATCCAAACCCCCCTCGATATAGAGTGTCCTATAATAATGACATATGTTCACCATTGAATATTGACTATGATCCAATCTTATCGAACAAAATTCCTCCCCTTAGAAGAAACAAAACCAAGATGGTATGTGAACACAATGGAAATGGGTGTTCCACCTTTTGGGAGATGGAACTTGGACCTATTTCACACTTTGGTTCATTAGGAAACCTAGATCCCTCAACCAAGTGGCTTGATGAGGAATGGATAGGGGGTTCCTAGTGTAATTGGATGGGGGTTCACCATTAAACAATGCTTTAAAATAAGAAATTAAATGCACTAAGAAAATTCACTATATGATCTAGGAATTTGAAGGCATGAAATAAGATGGACAAACTGAAATCAAACAATAAAGTACCTGAAAGAATAATGGAGTTAAAGTAACGTATGGAACTCTGAAAATATTCTTTTTGAAGTGCATTGGGATGAATATGCGAGGTAGGATGATTTATTCCTACTATAGGGTTTTTGAGTAGAATCTGGAATCTTTTGATGATTGAGCAAGATCTACAGGAATGTGGAAAAAGGGTGTACTGGGACTAATACGCTAGGTTGGGTAATTTATTCCTATTATCAGGGTTTGAATAATACTTCTATAGCCTCTAGTGATCTTCAGTAGCTTCCTTCTTGCTAGATCCTCAAGTCCTCAAGTTTGAATTTTGGCCTATAGGTGAGTTTCCGTGAAGATGACAACTTCTTGACAACTTTGAAAACTTTTGCAAATTTGTCTTCAAAGGATCATCAAGCTCCAATCCACCTAAATCAAACACAGATGAAGAGAGAAAAAGTGTTCTTTTGTTAGGGAGTATGGGTTTTCCTTGGTCAAACCCCGTTTTGGTAATTAAACCTTGAAATCAAATCAAATAGTATGAAAGAATGATTAATGAACAAATGCAATGTTGCAACTCACCAAACTCTTAAAATTAAGGTTACAAACTATGTCACAAAAAAATGTATCTTTGGACATATTTACACTCATTTGGGTCTTTTCTATGGATTTTGGCTTGACTTTTCCTAGATTTAATGTTGTAATGTGACCAACATTCACATTAGGCCTTGAACTCTTGCAAACCAATAAATTTTTCATGATGTCTTATAAAGGTGTTGTGAAGTGTTGTAACACACTTTCACACTTTTCTAGGACTCTCCTAATGTATTTCACTTAAATAACCTCTTTTTATCACTTACCAAGCTTTATTTCAAAGTGTTGTAAGGAGTTGTAACAAAATATCACACTTTTCTAGTATTTTCATCAATAATTTGACCCTTTCTTTCATTTAAAAGGTCCCTTAATGCACTTACATACCATACTTAAAAGTGTTCTTGAGAATAATCCCATTAAAAATCATTAAATACAATTTAATTCTTGACACCTAGTAAAATTTCTCTAGTGGGACCAAGTCTCCACTTGGGGCATGACTTAGTCCCATTTGGCTTAAAAATCAAAATTATTCTATACTTCTGGCGGGATATTATTCTCTAGACCTTGAGGTGGGCTTGTGATGAGGTATTTGTCAGGAATTAGGGAATAATCATGTATAAATAAAGGGTTTTCCCATCATTTTCATCCCTAATATATCAAACTATCAATCTAATCTATCTAGCTATCAGTCCATTCAAGCATTCAAGCATTCTAGGCATTTCAAAAATTCATCCATTGGAGCTTCTACTTGCATATCTTCAGATTTCTACTTCAAGGGTTTGGTGAGTTGTAGAATTCCATGTTGTTCATTCATCAATCTCTTTTCATTTTATTTCATTTTCAAGGGTTTGATTACAAAACTGGGGTTTGACCAAGGCAAACCCCTATTCTCTAATCCTTAACCCTTTTTTCCCTCTTTGCATGTGTGTTTTGTAGGTCTTGCATGCATATTTGTCAAAGAGAAAGGTGTTAAAAGGTGTAAACATCTCATCTAAAGTCATTCAAAGTAAAAAAAAACTAAAAGAAGCTTGGAGATCACCCATAGGTCAAAGCTTGCAAATTCAGGTCCAAATTCTTGTTAGGAACTGAAGTATATAACAAAAGCTACAAAATGCATCTTCGAGATTCTTGAAAGCTAAAGGTTGACTAAGTCGCCATTGGTTGTGAATTAGTCCCACTACTGAGCCTAAAAAGTGTTTTTTATAGTTCTAGATACGTAGTTTCCAGAAACCTATTTTGGTAGAATCTCCTCGAAATAGGACTAAGTCACCCAACTTGGCATAAGTGTCCATTTGGCTTCAACAAAAAATTATGTAGGATTCTAGAGCCTCTCTGCATCACATTCTAGTTTCCAGGTGCACCTCTCCAGTCTCTTTCATTCATGTTATTGTGTGTTTGCATTCTTAGGTCATTTTTAGATATCACATTGTGTTTTCAAACATCTTGCATTTCATTAGCTTTGTATTAATAATTCATATATTTTATCAATTTATTGCATTTTGTACATTCCATTTAGGAATATTTAAATCATATTAGCATTTAGTCTTGAGTGAACCTCCAAGTTTTTTTGGGATACCTTTCTCCTTTTAGGTGAAAAACCCTAGAAGTACAAAGAAGCCCTATCCCCAAAAAATTCCAGTTCATAGAATTATGTAAAATGGCTAGCATGAATGTGGATATTGACTCTTTATTGAATTCTTGAAATTTTTTCTTGAATGTTTTCTTGAATCATAAAATCTACATCACAAATGTTAGCTCACAAACACACATGATGCATGAGGACTTTGACATGATGCTCGAATCTTGAATGTACCTCCAAATTCTTGATGATTTTATCTTGAATGATCTTGAATGAATACTTGAAGGTTCTTATATTTCTTGAAAACTTTCTAGGATAAATTATGTGAAATAGCCTTGTATTTATACATGTTTATGCCTAATTTCCTGAAATTACAACACTATAAGCTGACATTCAAAAATTGAATCTAAGGATAATAAAATATTTCCAAGAATTTGAATTTAATGAGGCCCTAGGTTAAAGTGGGAGTCATATTCCAGGTTTGGAATATGAGTCCCAAAGGCTTAAACCTGGGACACAAATTTCAAGAAGTGTTATGTTCAATGTAACATTTAAAATCAAGCCTTGAGACCTAGGGAGGACCCATACACCTAGATGGGTGTATGGGTCCCAAATCCCTAAATTTGGAACACATAGCCAAAAAAATTAAATTATTATTTTCCCTTTATTAAATTTTGGGATTATCCTTTGAAAAATGCAATTTAACTAGGCTTGTGGATGCAAAATAAGACCAATTAAGGCATAAATAAGTCATATTTTAACAGGAAGGACCCAAAGAAGTGTGAAAATGTAAAGAGATACATTTTTCTACACTAATTTTAGCCCCCAATTTAGTGAGAGGATGAAATTGCATCAAAATCACACTAAATCATGTAGAGCAGGGGTAAGCAATCTCCTAACATACACCAAAACAACCACTCTTCAAACCCCTAGTCTTCAATTGTTGGTTTTCCCTTCACAAACCCTCATTCTTGCTAGTAGCCTTTCAAAAATGGATTTTTGACATAAATTGTGGGGTAGGAATGGAATTAAAATATAAGAAAATTTCCAAATTTTACCATTCTCAAACATATCCAAAATTTAGGTAGGGTTACTTTGTACAGAGGGCCTAAAAAATTGACAGTCCTACTTTTTGACTAGGCCTAATTAGAAAAATATGCTAGGTACAGTTGGGTTTGAGGCTTCAATGAAACTCAAATCTTGTTTCAACACCTTCAAAATATCACACATGGTCCAAATAACCTTCTCCTATCATACAAATCGTTCTCCAAAGGCTCTACAACAAATACCCTAAGTCTCTAGGGTTCCTAGGTCTGATCTATGAATCTATATCAAACCATAGTAGCATCTCCACACGTGCCAAAATCCATCTCCTACCTCTACAATCTTGAAGCATTAAAATAAACACAAACACAATCCATTCTACCAACTTTCAAAAGTTTCTACTAGGTGGAATGAAGATTATTACATTTTGTTCCCTCATTTGTTACCTTATCTAGGGTTTCGACCTATTTGAAGAAAAATGGTCACAACCCCCTTAAAAATCAATGAAATTACATGAAACCAGTTTCAATTGAAATTATATTCAATTCCATATCATTCATATTTTATTTTAGTTCATCATTGGATCGTACAGATCCATACAACTCAGAATAGTAGCAAAGAACGTTCAAAAAATGTAGAAAAGCAAAGTTTTATTGCTTCAATCTCCAAAATTTCAGCAACCAACCTTTTTTCTGATGGTACAAGGTATTTTAAAAAATTTACCAACATTTTCCCAATGGTCACTAACCACATTTAAAATTATAAACTAACTAAACATCATTACATGTTCACTTTTGACAAAAATTGCAAAAAGTTGCTTGACAAAAATGTGCAACTTTGGCAATTTTGCATTTACACACTACCTTAACACCTAATGACCCAAAATAGACTCCAAAACACATGAAATAGTCCAATAAGACCTTATTACATGAAAAACACCAAAAAAATTCAAAATATCAACTTATTGACCACTTGGAGGCATGAAAGAATTGTGGGTGCCCTTGCACCATATTCCCATGGGAAATAAATCTTCAATTCCACTTGAAGACAAACCTGCAACTGTATAACTATGCTTTACAATATTATCCTCAGTAATCCAAGATGAATCTTACATAGGAAGACCTTACCATTTGACCAAGTAGTGGTAATGGACCTTCATCCTTGTCATCTCAAGAACTTATCTTCAACCTTGATGGCCAACTAATAACACTCTTCCACCGTTCTTCAGTTTGTGAGGTTTAACTCATCCTGAAGGTTGTATCTCAACCCAATTATATATTTCCAATTTTTCCACATCATCCTCGACATGGCTTGCCCTTATACTCAATTTGTAAAACTCTTTGTATGGGCTTGAATATCCATATCCTTTTGCTTAAGGTTTTGAATCCTTCCGAATAACTAAATGTTATAGCCACCAAGACTTTCCTCTTCCCTTTCTTCTTCTTGATCACTCAATTCTCCTGTGACCATTCCTCTTTTCTAACTTGTTTCTAGGGAAGAAATCCTCTCCTTCATTTGTCTCATCTCTCTTTCATATCTCTCCTTCAATTCAATCACCTCTTTGGTGATTGGATTCCCTTTTCGAGGCATCTTTGTTTCTTCTTCACTTCAAATATTCCCCTCTTCAGACCAACCTAGACGCTTTGATACAAATTTGATGTAGATCAAAGGTAAGCAATCTCCTAAAATAAACCAAAACAACCACTCTTCAAACCCTTAGTCTTCAATTGGTGGGTTTCCCTTCACAAACCCTCATTCTTGCTAGTAGCCTTTCAAACATGGCTTTTTAACATAACTTGTGGGGTAGGCATGTCATTCAAAATGTAAGAAAATTTATAGACAACCTTTTGACTATTCTCAAACATATCCAAAATTTAGGTAGGGTTATTGTAAGTGTGAATAAAGTGAAAAGCACAAAAGACACTTCTTAATATGACATTATATCAAAGACAAATCCAAATGAACTAAATCAAAGCAATAATATATTGAAAGCGTCATATTGCTCTCTATCTCCAAAGATTTATTAAATTACTGTTGCTCTCAGATCGTGTAAGCAATGTGACTGTTAAAATGACTATCTGAAGAATGAGAAATATGCTAATGCAATGATATGGAACTAAATGTGATAATACTAGATGATAAATAAACTAAACTAGCATGAATTGACATAGAAACAATAAATGCAACTACAGAAGGCAACCATGATTGTGAAAGCTTGATTGTTGGATGCTGGATGTTGGATGCTGAATGATTGATGCTTGAATTCCTACAAAGTAAGAGTGCATAAGTTAGATTATCTGGATCCTTTCTTGGTTGAATGAGGTTGTATTTATAAATTTCCTAGCTGTAGAAATGCATAGGGAAGACATTGAGAGGCTTGGATTCAATATGGAGGATTCAATGGTGAGAGATGGAGGAGATTGAGAAAAATTTGGAGATTGTCTCTACCCATGAACACACTAGGCAAGAGAAGAGGAAAGATTGATGGAGGAGGATTGAGAGAAGAATTTGGAATTTGTCTCCAATTTGTCTCCAAAAATTCCCGTGAAGTTTCAATCAATTAATTTAGACATTATTTTGACATAATTTAGACACAGGATATCTAATTCATTTTTGACGAAATATAGATGGAATATTCCTTATGCTTTAATTCAAATATTTTTGATTTATTTAAATTAGGAAAAGGGAGATAAATAATTTAATAAAACAAACTATAAGATTTGTTTATTAAATTAAATAGAAGAATATGGCAATTAATCAATAAAGCGCTTCTTCTTTATTTAATTAATTTAAGAATTGATGTGATAGAATAAAATAGGGATTTGATAATTAAATCAAACAAAGTATTTAATTTTGTTTATTTAATTTAGATGAGATTGGAAGAAATTTAGAAGAATGTGAACGTGATATAAATAAATATTTCTAGATTTATTTAAACAATAGAGGATTTTTAGAATAATTAATCAAATAATTCGTATATAATTAATCAGATTCTCTAGACCATTTTTAGGTGTATACATTTTTCCCCTCTTTGAAGTGATGTGTTTACGCGTTGCTTCGAAGAAAATTTTGCTTCTACTGCTAGGATCGATGATCAAAATTGTAACATTAGAATAAATCTTGTGATAAGATCTATAGCTAGAACAAACAATTGCTAATCCTAATCTAAATCAAAACTAATCTAAAAATCTAACAATAAAGAAAAAATATGAAAACATGATAAAAACTAAACAAACTGAATTGATCTCACCGAATATGCATTCATCCCTTCGAATTATCTCCATTGCTCTTCTCCATTTTGCATTTTTAGTATTCTTTCCCTCAGATTTCTGTGTTTGAATGCAAGTATAGCTGTGTTGAATGTCTAAGCAAAATATCAAAGAATGGTCTCTTCTCAAAAGTATGTGATTTTGGGAGAGGAATAATGATTATGACAGGGCATTTTAGAGATTGTGTGTTTTCGAACGATCGGCTCAGATTGAAAGAGAGATCGACGGACGATATTGATGAATGCCATGCAATGTGAGTTCTATCTCAGATAGAATGTGAGTCAGGAAAGACTAAAAATAGAACAAGATCTTAATCTTCAGTTAAGAATCTTCGAAAAATAGAAGAAATAGACTTTGAATGTCAAAGACAAAGTCAAAACTTGAAGATGAGGAATTCAAATGCATAATTAAATTAATTAATTAAATAAAAGATATTTAATTAATAGATGCATACATGCATATAAGTTAGAACTTGTTAATCGACTAGTTGTGACGGAGAGTCTTCCTGCAGAGATGATCAACAGTTGAATTCAGAGATAACGGGAGAACTAAAAATAGATCTCAAGTTAGAAGGTAAGTGGATGATTAGATAACTAAATGATAGAGGAAGGTGACATAAATGAATTAAATGTGAATTAAATATTAATTTAATTCAACATTCAAAGATAGAAGATTTAATTAAATAAATAAAGATAATTTATTTAATTTGACTTTCAAAAAGGATAATATGAATAATTAAATAATAAATATTTAATTATAGTTGAAAAGGGAGTTGAATGAATAAATAAATAAAGATATTTAATTATAGTTGACATATGATAAAAAGAGGGTTTAATTAAATAATACATATTTAATTAAGAAGGAAGAATTAATTAGTTAGGGACATAATTAAACAAATATGATTTATTTAATTATCCAAGTTGAATAAAGGTCATTTATGAATTAATGAATTAATTAAAAATGGATATTTAATTAATAGAGGAAATATGTGTTAGAAAGGTTAATTAAATAATTGACATTATTTAATCATGACCATGGACTATAGAAAATTATGTTGAAAATGGTGTTCGTAGGCCTAGACCAATTTTAGGTATCTACAGTTTGCCCCTCTTTGATACAATGTTGGCACAACATTGTGTCAAAGAAAATATGCCCCGGTCATGCCTCAGCATGAAACAGGCTAGGGTATGCCCTAGTGAAAGGGAGAATGACGAGGAGGTAGTGGTATGCCCCCTCGAGAGGATAGGTAGGTTTGAAGAACATAAGTGTGCTCTCGAAATGGATAGATAATGATGGTGAAGATGCAGAAAAGAAGAAATGTTAGCATGGATGATTGCATAATGTTAGTAAGAAACAATTAAGTTTGATTGATTGAGAAAAAGACATAATCTTTGATATATTGCCAAATACGCTATACTTGCTTGTTATCATCATTGGGCGGGACATGACACAGATGGATAGTACACACTATGATATGAGATAGACCATAGTGTACAAAGTCATCCATCTGTGAAAAATAGACAGTCGTAGACAAGGAGTGTCTTAACTCAGACTAAGGACAAGATGCCCCAGTTGTTTGGTCAAGACAAACCATAGACAACAGACAAATAAAAGATGGGTCATGAGACGTCATTGCTCCTCTAAATCCTTGATAGGACATCCTTGAGGAAAATAGTAACATGACTCAAAAACCAATGTTAAAAAGATAGTTGACAGACAACAACCAAAGAAAAAAAGTCCTGAGACATTGTTGCTTCTCTAAATCCTTCAAGGGACATCCTTGAGAAAGCTAGTAACAGGATCTTGCACAAATCGATAAAAAGATAAGACAAAATAAGATATAAAGTCATAAAGCCAAATAAATGTATTCACCAAAACTTGATCTTGTGGGATTGTTTGATGTTGATGTTTGACATAGCGTAATGTGAGAGAATGACAGATACCGCATAAGACGTTGAGTCTGGTTTCGACTTGGTGACTTCTATATAAGGCATGACAAAGCCTGGTTTCGATAAGACACATGTCGTATAAGACGTTGGAGTCTGATGACGTTGAAGTGACAAGCCACATGAGACGATGACAATTTGATGACGTCTGTTGACAAGAAAGACATATCTTGCATAAGACATAGGTTGATCGCTTTGACAATGTGTTTGATATTGATTTGATGACTGTTGAGACATTTTGCCTTGTTGTTGCATGACTTTTTTTGATTCTTTGACTAATAAACTGTGTGTGTAGATAGTGTATGACATGAGATGTTACTTTAAACTATGATATGCAACTTGTGTGATAGTGATTGTGAATGAACCCTATTGGACTGACCTAGTGTCGTCTCGGGAGCTCATCAATTGATTAGCCTTGCCTACATTGTACACGCAGAGACCTCGTAGTTCGACATGACCAATGACTTTGAATATACAAAGTGTCATGATTTAATATGTGTGATACATGACAAACCTAGACCGACAAACCTAACGCCTCGGGGGCACATCGATTGATGGCCTTGCCTACGTCCCAGTCGCAGAGGTAACGTAGTTCGACTATGTCTATGACTGACTTAACATGACCGAATTGACATAATTGACTTGACATGATTGACTTGACATGATTGACTATACATGATTGACTTGACATGATTGACTAGACATGACCGACTAGACACTGTTTTTGGGATTTTCTGACTATTTTGAAGTTTTTGGATTTTTGATGTTGTCCAATGTTTTTGGGATTTTTCAGGACATTTTCGATGGTGTGACATTATGTACAAAGTGTTAGGGCACAAAAATAGGATTTTCCCCCAGTTGGGAATAGGATTTGGAAGATGGAGTGGGTAATGTGATGGAATGGACGTTTAGATGTCAATCGTTCCAAATAATGGATAGGACAACCATTTATTATGATGGTGAAAAAGTCTGATTAGAATGATGGTAGACGGAAGAGCAAGCTTGACTACACATGGCACCTGTTTGCTAGGTTTTCACCATGGTACTTATCCATAGCGCAACCGAAGTGGTTTTCACTTGTGGATGGATTTATTTCTCTTTACTTTTTTGATTTTCTCAATTTTTTTGGTGTTACAAAGATGCTTGTTTGCCAGGTTTTCATCAAGGTAACCAATTTTTTGCTTTTTCATTTTTTTGTATTTTTCCAGATTAAGACACGGATTCTCAGAGACTTAAGTGTAGAACCTCTTTAGATGTAGACTGTTGATAGGGGACAAAAGAGGTTCTCCTTCAGGAGTAGAGAGTTGGTACGCTCCTAATCCAAAGGCTTCTGTGACAATATACAACCCCAACCAGTTAGGTTCAAACTTTCCTGGTTTCTCGCGTTCAGCTTGGTTCTTAGGATTCTCCATTAATACCAAGTCACCAATGTCAAAGTGTCTATTGAGAACCTTCCTGTTGTAACTACAACGAAGATGATTCTAATATGCTTGTAAATGATCTAATGCTTTTTGTCTTCGTTCATCTAGCAATTCTAGCTCTTGTAACCTAGAGACACGGTATTCTTCATCATCGATATGACCCTTCAAGGATACCTGTAGAGAAGGTATTTCAACCTCAATAGGTAAGATAGCTTCGGATCCAAATACGAGGGAATATGGAGTGGCGCCGGTAGGAGTATAGATTCTTATGTGATAAGCCCATAAGGCAAGATTAAGCTGTAGGTGCCAGTCATGACCAGCATCATTGATAGTCTTCTTAAGGATTCTAACAATAGTTTTATTAGATGCCTCAGCTTGGCCATTACCTTGTGGGTAATATGGGGTGGAAAAATGGTGTTTGATGTGGAATTATTCACATAAATGGCATACTTCTTGGTTCTTGAATGGGCGGCCATTGTCTGTGATTATGGATTAAGGCACACCATACTGACAAATGATATAGTTGAGGATAAACTTAGATATTTGTGTGCTGGTTATGTATGTCATGGGGATGGCTTTGATCCATTTCGTGAAGTATTCAGTAGTGGTGATGATGAATTTGTGGCCATTGGATGATGAAGGGTGTATCTTACCTATGAGGTCAAGTCCCCATTGGGCGAAGGGCCATGATGAAGTAATTGGACGAAGCTCCTACGCTAGCGCTCTTATCAAGTCTCCATGTATTTGACATTGTCTACATTTCTTCACAAAGACGTATGAATCTTTCTCCATTGTGGGCCAATAGTAACCTAGTCTCATAATCTTATGGGCTAGAGTGGGACCACTTGAATGAGATCCGCATATACCCTCGTGTATCGCTCGCAAAGTTGTTTGTGCTTCCTCAACATCTAGACATCTCATTAGGGCGTTATCTAAGGTACGTCTATATAGGGTTTCTCCGATGATGGTGTACTTAGCTGACTTTTGGATGAAGGTTCGATGTTGGTTATTGGACAAATCTTGAGGTAGGGTTTGGTCAGTGAGGTAATCGAATATATCTTTATACCAAGGAGATGTAGGACCAACAATGGTACACACTATTGCAGTATCAGGGACATCATAAGCGGAGATCAAAAGTTGTTCAACCAGAAACTTGAACTTAGGCATATTACTTGGAATATCCAACAAAGAACCCATGGTTGCCATTGCATCTACAACTCTATTTTGGATATGTGGTATTTGTTGAAAAGTTATGTCATTGAAATATTGTTTGAAACTATCAGCCATCCTCTTATAAGGTGCAAGTTTTTCATCCTTAGTCTCGTAATCATCATTCACCTGTCGGATTACCAATTGAGAGTCACCAAAGACATGTAGGCTCTTAATGTTCCATTGAGCTGCCATTTTTAAACCTATCACTAAGGCTTCGTATTCTACTATATTTTTTGTACAAGGGAATGCAATCCTGAATGATTTAGGAATGGTATCACCTTGAGGTGTGACAAATAAGATACCAGCCCCTGAACCACGATTTGTATGTGATCCATCAAAGTATAGTTTCCACTCAGTTTTAACATCAAGGTTGAAGAGAAATTCATCTAGAAAATCTGCTACTAATGGATGATCTGCCTTTATAGGTGCATCTGCCAGTTGATCTGCAATGACTTGTCATTTTATTGCCTTTCTTTCGACATACTGAATATCATACTCGCTAAGTATCATAACCCATTTAGCCAATCGGCCTGTTAAAGCTGCCTTACTTAGGAGGTATTTAGGTGGATCAATTTTTGCAATCAACATGATTTGTCAATTGAGCATATAGTGCCTAAGTTTTTGGGTAGAAAAGACTACCACAAGACAGGCATGTTCTATGTTGCTGTAATTCAATTCATAGCCCACTAAGGTTTGACTGATATAATAAACCACTTTCTCGTGACCTTGATCATCGTGTTGTGCAAGAAGAGCCCCTAATGCCGACTGAGTTGCTGAGATGTAAAGTATCAATGGTTTTCCCTCTGTAGGTGGCATTAGGACTAGTGGAGTAAGCAAAGAGTCCTTGATTTTTTGGAAGGCCTCTTGACATTTAGGTGTCCGCACAAGTGGCACTCCTTTCTTGAGTAAATGTTGAAATGGATGTATTTTATCCACCAGTTGTACTATGAAACGCCTAATTGACTGTAATCTCCCCTGTAGGGTTTTGAGTTGACCAATGCTGGTTGGAGGAGGCATTTCTATGATGGCTCTTACCTTCTCTGGATCTACTTCAATGCCTCTGCGAGAGATGATATACCCTAACAGCTTCCTTGATTTGACTCCGAAGACACACTTCTTCGGATTTAGCTTGACATTGTAGTTTTCTAGCCTCTGGAATATCTTGTCTAACACCTTCAAATGATCTTCCCTTGTTTCTGACTTGGCTATTATATCATCTACATAATCTTCCATGAATGTATGTACAAAGTCATGAAAAATCATGGTCATTGCTCGTTGGTAAGTGGCTCCTGCATTCTTTAGGCCAAATGGCATAACATTCCAACAGTATGTGCCCCATGGACATGTGAAAGTTGTCTTATGTTGATCTTCAGTTGCTATCTTTATCTGGTTGTATCCAGAGAAACCATCCATGAGGGATAGCATCTCATATCCTACAGTAAGGTCTACTATCATGTCAATATTTGGCAACGGGAAGTCATCTTTAGGACATGCCTTGTTGATGTCTCTAAAGTCAGTGCAAATACGAATGCCCCTAGTTGGCTTAGTCACTGGTACAAGATTCGATATCCAATTTGCATAGTCTATTGTCCTTATGAAACCTACATCCAAAAGTTTCTTAAGTTCTACCTTGACCAATAGAGCAATTTGCGGATGCATCTTCCTCAACTTCTATTTGACTAGTTTAATACCTGGCTGTAATGGTAAATGATGCAATATTAGGTCTGGATCCAACCCAGGCATGTCAACAGACGACCATGCAAAGTTTACTTGTCTCTTTTTGAAGAAGTCCTCAAATTCATGTTGTTCTGTTTCTGTCAAAGAAGTTGCAAAATATACTATTCGAGGATTCTCTTCTGTACCTATGTTGACTGCAACAACTTCTTCCAGTAGCATGGGTGAATTTTCTTGTGCAACGGGGAGAATATTTAAACCTCTATCCTCAGGTGCCTCAGAGAGGTTTTCGCCCTCGGATACGTCCTTTATTTTGACTTTTTATTTGTCCAAAGGTGCCTTTCGGTTTTCACCTAGGGACTCATCATTTTTATTTTCATTTTCACTTTTGCGACTAGAGGCGTAAATAGGCTCCCTGAAATATGCTTTATCATCCAAGTCTATGGTAAAACCTGCCTTATGATCCCCTCTAGGTATACCTTCTCTAAGTCCCATGAACTCACCAATTGCTTCATCATTCTCGAATGTATCTATGATAGGTGTACCTTGTTGATCCCAGTCAATAAGTTTGGGATATACAAGGGGCATGTCATCATCGGAGTTCATAAGGGTAGCTGCTGACAAGGTGAATATGGAATGGTTGACATGTTCACAGAAGTTTTGGACTAAATCCTTCTTGTTCTTCCTCCTAGGGGTAGGTATACTCTGTTGTGGGACAATGGTGAGGGCAGATTCATCAGAAGATGGCTTGTCAGGTGCCCAAGATGCATGTTCAAGGGTTTCCCAATAATAGTTCTCTTGCCATTCTGCTTTGGACAAGTGTTTCTTAGGAAGAGGACTAGACTGTTTCGGTACAGGTTTCACATTGAGGTCCAACTCTCCAAATAAGGCATCTATGTTCATAGTACTAGTAGATGAGAGGGACTCCCATTCACCATCACTTGAGTAAGGGGATTCATCATAGACTGGAGGTTTGTTGTAAACTGGAGGTGTATCGGAAACTAGGGGTTTGTTGTAAATAAGGGGTTTGTCGTAAACTAGGGGAAATGGTTCATGAGATGTCTCGATGTCTGAGTAATCATTCACTTCCTCTTGAAACGTTGACGAGGTACTAGGAAACCCAATTCGAAGCGGTTGACACCCTAGCCCTAGATATTTCGGTCATGGGTAGACAGTAATTGGTTCTATCCTTCCATTTTGATATAGCCCTAACCCACTGTGCCCATCATATCCTTCCTTTTTCATTATCTTGAATCCTTTTCCATATTGGTCCTTGGCTATTTGAATAGACGGGGAGGGGTATTCATGTTCTTCTTGATACAACCAGGAATCAGCTTGATCCACTATTTCTTCACTTAACTCTCCCCATTTTGTCAATGTCGTTGTAGGGGGAACATGAAATATGACCATAGACTATCTTCTATCTGCCATGGGTAGGCCATATGCCTTAGGTGGAATCAGTTCAATAACACAGTATGATGCCTTTATATTATATTCGCCACAACCCTTGTCTTGGATCTTGAGTTTTGGAGTGGATGATGGTGGTTTGAATGAAATGGACTTAGTGAGGTGTGATGGGTCAACGTATTGGTATAGAGTGGATGATGAAGCTTGTTGATTAACAGGCACTTTTCATTGTGGAAGATCCCTTAGGCTTGTACAATACTGGAAAGGATCTGGATCACCATCAATGGTGATCTCTGTGCCATTATAGGGGAACTTGAGACATTGGTGGTATGTTGAAGGTACAACTTTCATCGCGTGTATCCAAGGTCTACCTAACAACAAGTTGTATAGGAGGGTGAGATCCAAGACTTGGAAGTTGGTGTTCCTGATTGCTAGGCCAATTCAAATAGGGAGTGTGACAAATCCTTTGGATGATCTTTCCTCATCATCGTAAGCCTTGATGACTATACTTTTAGAGGTATCTACACAGTCTTCCGAGAATCCTAATGCCTTAACCAATTTAAGGGTACATAGGTTCAAGCCTGCTCCTCCATCTACCAAGACTCCTCGGACTTTGTTTTGATGGGCTAAGACTTCAAGATGTAATGGGTCATTATGATCTGATTTTTTAGTTGAGTAGTCCTGTTGGGAAAATGTAGCATGATGTGAATTGGTCAAATATCCCACCATCTCTTCAAAACGATTGACATCTAAATCTATAGGAACAATTGTATTCTGTAGAGATTTGTCAAGAATGGACCGATGTTGAGGTGATAAGGTCAACAATTCCAAGATGGATATTTGCGCGGGGGTTTTACTCAATTGATCGAGAAGGTTGTACTTAAACTTGGAAATTTGCATAGATGGCTCAGAAGAAGGACTAGGAATAGTAATCTTAGTTCTGCGTGTGGCTATATTACATTATGGATCTTCTTGATGGTGAAAGTATTGACATTCTTGTTTGCGGTCGAAGGTGGTTTATGATCGTTCCTTTACCATAGTCATACTTGGTATTGTTATAGTTGGCTGATGGATTATTCTGGGGTCCCAAACTGGAGGATTTTCCTTTTGTGTGGTCATGTAATGGGTCTGTGAAGACCTTATGATCACTGTTCTTAGTGTTTTTCTACCCACCAACCTCTATGGTTCCATTTTCAACAAAGTCTTGTATGATGTTCTTTAATTGGTGACATTGTTGGAGGTTGTGCCCTTTCGTTTGATGATAGTCATAGAAAGCATTATCAACCCACCATGAAGGTTTGAACTATCCAGGATCATACTCTCTTGGTTCTAAAGGTTTGATAAGATTATGTTTGACCAATTCTTTGAAGACCACCTCAATTGGTTGCCCTAAAGGTGTAAATTCCCGCGTTGGAAATCTCCTTTGTTGTGGTCTTTTCTGTTGTGAATTTTGGACATAGTTAGCCATTTGATCAGGACTGTTCATCATGTCTATTTGTTGGTTGTATCCTCTAAGAGAGATAACCGGTCCAGTATGTATGTGCTTAGCATCAAATATACCATCATTCGTGACATTCTTGTTCCTAGACCAGAACTTGTTTCTATCATTCGACACATTTTGATATTGGACAATTGGGCTCTTGCCTGGTACTTTGATTTCACCTTTGTCAATAAGACCATTTTCAAGGATGATCCCCTTTTGTACCAAGTCAATGAATGAAGTGCAACAGTGTACCTGTAAGTCACCTCTCAGTTTGGGGTTGATGTTTTCGAGGAAGATAGTGACCTTTTGTTTTTCAGGTATTTCGACAGGACAATAGCTAGCTAAACTTCTCCATCTGTGGAAGAAAGTGATGAATGTATCACCATCTTCTTGTGTTGTGTGGCACAAGGTTGCTATGGTTACTTCATTGTCTATGTTAAAGGAAAAATGTTCGATAAAATTTTCAGCCAATTCCACCCAGGTTCGTATACCATATGGCAATTTGGAAAACCATTCCAACGCTATGCCTATGAGGGTTCGTGGAAATAGGCGCATCAAGTAAGTGGGGTCATACGATATGTCCATGCATGCTGTTGAGAATTATCTAATATGTTCTAAAGGATTCTTCCTCCCATTATACTTAGGAAAATTTGGTATAATGTATCCATGGGGGAAAGGTGTCATATAGAGTGCTTTGTCAAATGGGCATGGACATAGGTCTTGTGCTGATATAGTTCGTTTGCTAGACATAGACATGTCATCCATCTTTTGTTGTAGAGTCTGCATTTGGTTTTGAAGGATGTCGACTTGTGTCAAGGACTTGGTGTTCGTGTTATTTGGATCAATGTAGATGTTCTGATATGCCATGTTTTGTGATGGATTATGATTGGGCGAGGGAATATATCCTATAAAAATATTCTGATTCGGGATAGGGATATTTCCTGTCTGAATGGTTTGAGTCGGTATAGGAATGCTTCCTGTCTGAATTGTTTGATTTGGAATAGGAATGCTTCCTGTTTGGATTGTCTGACTTGGTATAGGTATATTTCCACCAACTTTGGTTCTATTACTAGTTGTGTTGGTGCCAAAGGGGTTGGAGGAAGTTGCCCCCACAGTGAATTGTAAACATTGTGTTATGTTAAAAGGAGTTGTGTTTACAATTGACGATGTTTGTGTTGGTATACCTATTGGTATCACTGCGGTTATTTAGGGAATAGATACAGTAGATGTCGCAGTTTGTGTTGGTTGAGTTAACTGCGTTGTCAAAGAATGGACATCAAATATTGGAGGTAGTGTGGAACCTTCTACTAGCAATTTTGCTAAGTAGAATTGTGGATCGTTTAGCAAACACTCATCCATGAAGGATGCAAACTCAGGATCTTGAACTGCTGCATCTATGTCTTCTATGTAAATCTGCCCATGTGTGTCTCTAGTGACATGTTTTTCAAGTAAAGACTTGTGTGGACGTTTGCTGCCCGATGGTTGGTTTCCGAACGGATTGATAAATTCATTGGGGTCTGTCATTGCTTTGTATTTCTTTTTGGACCTTGTTTCGACCATGGAAAAGTTGCTCAAAATGGGTAATGCAAACTATGTCTAAAACTGATATGACCTATGTCTATGTTTTTGGATTTTTTTGACAATAAGGATGTTACGAAAGATCTAAAATGATGTATGACTGGACGGACAATATGCAAAATTCTAAGTGGACTAATGACGACAAATGAGCCTAAGATGGGTATAACCTACCACCTAATGGAATAAATGCATGCAAAATTTTATTTTTGACCAAGGAACCTAATTGTATGACAAGGACAATATGACAAGGTGAATTTTCCAAAGATGAGGAAAGTTATCTATTCAGTGATTTGCAATTTCCTAGGGAGTACCTATATGCATGCAAATTAGGATGATTATGACTAAGACGTTTACTGTGACCAAGACATATATGAAACCTAATGACGATAGCTAAGACGTATATGACTCCTAATGATGGTAAACTAAGACGTATATGACGCCTAATGATGCAAGGTTTTTGAGAAAATTTAACCAATTTCTAATCCAAGGTTGATTCTAAAAACCTAAAGAAAATAGTGACAAAGATGTTTCAGACTCAGCTCACGATTTTTGAAATTTTTCTATTGACAGGCAAATGCGGTTCACCTAATAGTTGCAGTTTTTCCTCTGACAGATGCAGGTTTTCTAATAGATACGGTTTTCTAACTGATAGATGCAATTTAACAGGACACATGCGGGTGTTTAATTGACAGATGTGGTTTACCATGACACATGCGGTTTGCATGCACACATGCGACTCATAATATGACAATTGTGACTCATAATATGCAGACTGAAAAGTGATTTTTTTGACAGACAGATGCGGTGTTTCCCCTAAAAAATGCGACTCGCTATGACACATGTGGCATTTAAACTAACAATTGCGACTCTGTTTTCTGACAGTT
The DNA here is from genome assembly GCA_007115665.2 of Sequoiadendron giganteum. Taxonomy (NCBI): domain Eukaryota; kingdom Viridiplantae; phylum Streptophyta; class Pinopsida; order Cupressales; family Cupressaceae; genus Sequoiadendron; species Sequoiadendron giganteum. The sequence continues at coordinate 325,837,811 of CM021104.1, forward strand.
GAATTTTTCCTGAAACTTGTTTGATTGAATTTTTTTGTTTGATCAAGATTTTGATGAATACAGCAAAGAGAAAACACAACAATCAATGTATCTTCCATTTTTGTGATGTAAGGATTGTTAAGACTCGAAAACATGTACAACCTAGGTTTTTAGGACAGTATTTGCTGAATTCTTACTTGGATTTCTCCAGCTACGCACATTCAAGGTGGATGACTAGTAGCTTGACCCCACTGGCTCCCCTCCATGGCACTCAATTATACAGGGCAGCCAAGCTACTGTACCCATTAAACTCCCATGGCATACATGTCACCTCAACACAAGAATCGTAAATTTGTAAGATGGCTTTACAGGTTATACATCTGCTGCGTCAACAAATAGATAGGATTTTGGTAACTCTACAACAAGGTGTTTAATAAGGGCATTCCGTTCGTGGGGCACTATCCAATGTCGATGAGAGTCCATTTCTATCCATCTCATCGGAATAGTGCGCGTGATTCTTGGGATTTCCCCAAGAATCCACTTTTATGTACCGGCTGGAAGTTGCTTGGCTTTAGCATGCTACCGGTCTGAGTCGTCTTGGGGTGAGTACTTTTTCCCACCAAGATAGGCCCAAGTTCTAGAGTTAGCAACCATTTCTCTTACACCCAAGATCGCATGACTATGCAAGGGGAGAGGATACTTCGGTGTACAGAATCGTAAGGGTTTAAAAATATGTGCAAAGCACCAAACAAAGAAGACAATGGTTCTTTTTATTCCAAATGATGATTTTCTATCTATCAAACAAAAAATTCATTTTAATCCCACACGATGATTATCTATCTACCAAAAAAAAGCTTATTTAAATAAATTAACACAAAGGCATTAGGTCCTGCATGCAATTTATCAGTAGTTCATGGTCTTCAACTTTCATCCTGTAGAAAAATTGTCTTGGGTTTGTAAATGTCTTCAAAGCTTCATCCTGCAAACACTATGTTATTCCCCCTTAACACAATTGAAATCAACCATTAGCGAAAATCAAAAACAACTTCAAAGGAAAAAATGAAAATATGGATGCACAAAAATCAATGAAAAAGATGAAAAAACCAGGCAGATGCAGCTTTTTGAGCCATAGATGCGGTTTGACTATTGATAGGCGGATGTGGCTTGCGAAAACGTTGACAGGCAGATGTGGTTCGTGACTTCACGGATGCGGTTTTTGATGACAGATGCGTCGCTATTTTTAACAGACGTGGCTTGCAAATACAGATGCGTCGTTTCTCATGACAAATGCAGTGCGCCATACAAAAATCTGCAAAAAAAAGAAAACAAAAAATAGATGTTCGGATTTTGAAGTGGGTTCACGTCGGGTTCACCAAATGTAACATTAGAATAAATCTTGTGATAAGATTTGCAGCTAGAACAAACAATTGTTAATCCTAATCTAAAAATCTAACAATAAAGAACGAATATGAAAACATGATAAAAACTAAACAAACTGAATTGATCTCATCGAATATGCATTCATCCCTTCGAATTATCTCCATTGCTCTTCTCCATTTTGCCTTTTTAGTATTCTTGCCCTCACATTTATGTGTTTGAATGCAAGTATAGCTGTGTTGAATGTCTAAGCAAAATATCGAAGAATGGTCTCTTCTCAAAAGTATGTGATTTCGGGAGAGGAATAATGATTATGACATGCCATTTTATAGATTGTGTATTTTCGAACAATCAGCTCAGATTGAAAGAGAGATCGATGGACGAGATTGATGAATGCCATGCGATGTGAGTTCTTTCTCAGATAGAACATGAGTTAGAACATGAGTCAGGAAAGACTAAAAATAGAACAAGATCTTAATCTTCAGTTAAGAATCTTCGAAAATAGAAGAAATAGACTTTTGAATGTCAAAGACAAAGTTAGAACTTGAAGATGAGGAATTCAAATGCATAATTAAATTAATTAATTAAATAAAAGATATTTAATTAATAGATGCATACATGCATATAAGTTATAACTAGTTAATCGACTAGTTGTGACAGAGAGTCTTCCTGCAGAGATGATCAGCAGTTGAATTCAGAGATAACGGGAGAACTAAAAATAGATCTCAAGTTAGAAGGTAAGTGGACGATTAGATAACTGAATGATAGAGGAATGTGACATAAATGAATTAAATGTGAATTAAATATTAATTTAATTCAACATTCAAAGATAGAAGATTTAATTAAATAAATAAAGATAATTTATTTAATTTGACTTTCGAAAAGGATAATATGAATAATTAAATAATAAATATTTAATTATAGTTGAAAAGGGAGTTAAATGAATAAATAAATAAGGATATTTAATTATAGTTGACATATGATAAAAAGAGGGTTTAATTAAATAATACATATTTAATTAAGAAGGAAGAATTAATTAGTTAGGGACATAATTAAACAAATATGATTTATTTATTTATCCAAGTTGAATAAAGGTCATTTATGAATTAATGAATTAATTAAAAAGGGGTATTTAATTAATAGAGGAAATATGTGTTAGAAAGGTTAATTAAATAATTGACATTATTTAATCATGACCATGGACTATAGAAAATTATGTCAAAAGTGGTGTTCGCAGGCCTAGACCAATTTTAGGTATCTACAAAAATAATTCAGTGTGCCCCAGACATGCCCCAGATATTGATTTTTCAGATGATTGCCGATAATATGCCCCCTTGGGAGATAAATAATGATGTGTTGATTTTTGATATTTTTCAAAATTTTATGATGATTTGACGATTTGATCATGATTTGATGAAGAAGTAATTTATCTCCCGATAATGATGAAGAAAATAGAGCCCATGGATGAATTTCAATTAATTTCATGAATAAAATTAATCAAAATATATTAAAACCCACCAAAATCCCCTTTTCAAAAGTTATATATAGTCCAAAAGTTCATTTTCAAAGTTATTTGAACCTTTTGACTTTCAACACCCAGTGAGAGAGACATTTCAGCCAGCTGGAGCAAGATGTCAATCCATTACCACACTCACCATTTTGAGCGTGTTCATCGTTACCAGTGGTCGGTTGTCTACGGACCTCTGGTATGTACCCATAATCCTCCTCGTTTTTTGTGCAATTTTGTTTTTTATGCTTTTTAATGCTTTTTGCATTTTTTAGTTAGTTTAGCACATCCAAGTCGTGCTGTAGCGCTTTCACTCCGGTGTAGCGCTTCTAGTAGCTAATTTAGCGCTTACGTTATTTTCTTTGGTGCTTTGGTACTTGATAATGTAGTGATTTCATGATGTAGCACTTAGGTAGTTAGAATTAGCACATAGATGTCAGATTTTAGTGCCTAGAGAGTTCTAGTGCTTTGATTTGGTAATTTAGTGCATCGATGGTCTGTTATAGTGCTTTTGATAAAGTGGTGCTTTGACGAAATGTTTTAGCACATCAATGTAGTGAAACAACACTTAGGGTAAAGGAGCACCTCGATTGCCTATTATAGCGTATCAAAGGTGCGAAATAGTGCTTTGGAAACTTGTTTTAGCGCATCTAATTGATAAAGTAGCACTTTTGGGTTTTAGTGCTTTGGCTACCTATTTTAGTGCATCCATTTCAGAATTGTAGATTTTGACTTAGTTAAGTTTGATTTCGTCAATTCTGATCATGTCCATTCTTCGGTTTGGTATGATTGATAATCCAAATTCCATGATCATTGATGTTGATGATTAATAAGACTTACTCTCATGATAGGCAAGAAATAATCCTATTTATGATGATCCTCATGATAGGCGAGGAAATGATTCATATATGATAAACCTCATGATAGGCGAGATTAGATAATTTTTGATGAACCTCATGATAGGTGAAGTTTGTTGATGTCTGTCCATGAATTTTGATAAAAAATTCATACCAATTTTTTGATTAGACTTGATAGTAGAATGACTCTTGATTTCTTGACATAGTGTACTAATTATAGATTCTTCATGGTGACAGGAGGATCTAGGTACTCTCCAGATGCGAGAGCAGTTTCCTTGGACCACTGATTTGATACCTCATCTGACTCCAGATGAGATTCAGGTTATAGTTTGATGTGGCCTTACTAGTTTACTTGACATGCCCCAGATTAGGATTAATTGGGGTCTCCTTACCACTTTGGCTAAGAGATGGCATAGTGACCATAACACCTTCCATCTACCTAGTGGTGAGATGACGGTCACACCTGAGGATGTGTGGTGGATCCTGCGGATTGAATTCATGGGCGAGATTGTGGTGTATGATTCTCATGAGGCTGGTGGGAGAGATGCTCTCCACAGAGTATTTCAGGATCAACATATTCCATGTTCGAGCATCCGATGGAGGATGATTGCCGATGCATACGCTTCATTACTATCAGTGCTTGTTGGATTCATTGGAGGTTTCCTTTGCCCTGATCCTAGGTCAAAGGGATTCTCTATGGGTTGGGGTAGGATTTTAGAGAGCATGGTAATACATGGTATGAGATACGTGTGGGGGATGTGCATGTTGGCACATCTTTACGATGACCTTCATTCAGTGGTGTACCTTGGGGCACGAAGTCTATCAGCAGGGATGACCCTATTACAGGTGTGGGCATGAGAGCACTTTTCCATTGCTCATCCATTTCCAATAATGGACATACCAACAGGCAGACCATATGTGTTTTGGTACAAAGGTCATCTTACCCAGGCTCAGATGGGTAAGTTGGAGCATTGGAGGCGAAATTTTGATGATACGAAGAGTGTCATTTGGAGGCCATATCTAGACTGTGAGCAGTGGGATGAGGACGATGTAGTAATCGAATACCTCTATTATTTCATGTACCTAATTGGCTAGACACCTTTCATATTGGAGAGATTCTTGTACACCAAGTGTACAGGCAGTATGGCATCATTCAGTGTATGCCACAAGGGGGTTGCCTGCTATGCTAGATGATAGAGTGATGTAGTGGATTGGGGGCCATTTCTGTCATATGAGGCCATCATAGAGGGATATAGGGCACTACAACCATCAGCTGGGACATGCACAAAGATAATGCGAAGGTGGCAGTGACAGAGGAGTATGCTGCATTTTTGGATTTGACTCCACATCCTCCCATCACTATTCCAGATGAGCCAACACTGTTACCTATAGAGGAGGATGTTGCCGAGGGTTCAAAGGGTAGTGGGGGAGATACTCCATCAGGTAGTAGCATAGAGAGTGGTAGTGATGGTAGTGACAACGATGAAAGTGATGGTGGTAGTGGAGGTGGCAGAGGGGCATGACTAGTCAATAGTGGTCCATCATCTAGTAGGTCTCGTAAGAGGCGAGTGGCGGCGGTACCATCAGTGGATCACTAGAGACAAATTGTAGGTCTCCAAACACAGATAGAGACATTGTAGGGACAACTGGTATAGGCCTGGGGTTTGCTGGTTCAGACACAGACTCAGATGCAGGCTTAGGCTCAGGCATTAGTGTAGGTTCAGGGACAGTTGGCCGTTGTGCAGATTCAGGTTGCCACATTGACAGCTGAGCAAGATAGTGCATGACAGATTGCCAAGAGGGCACAAGAGATAGTTGAGACCTTATAGAGAGTGGCTGATGGTACCTTAGTGTTCAATTATATGAGAGAGATTCTTTAGGCTGGTTGAGAGGCAAAGTTCTATTGGGGTAGATATCATGATGTAGTGCCTACTGATCACAGAGTCAGCTATGCTCTATCAAGATTTGGTTGGACTCACACCTAGATGGTCAGTGAGGGTGTGACACAACCTCCTTGAGGAGATCCAAGAGATCTTGGTCCTTCCAGGGGTGGTGGTGGTACTGGTCCTGTTGGGCCCGCACAGTTTGGCAGTAGTAGATCATAGATGCTATTATGATTTTTGAGATATTATTTTTGAGACATGATGTATACTACGATTTAGCTCATTTTTGGATGATGTATTTTTACTTCAGATTTCATTGTATACTTGACACTGATGATATATATATGAGATGTAGTTGATTTGATCTTATGATAGTTTATGATTTCTATGTGATGGATGCATTTATTTTGATGATGTATCATGTGATGTTTCTATATGAGTGCTTTTTATTTCAATGTGATGATGATTATGATGAATGCATGTGCAAAATATTTGATGTATGGATGTATGATGTAATGTATAAAATTCTAAATGATAAATGATAATGATGATGTATAGATAACAATGATAATAATTTCACAACTTGCATTTATTTTACATAATGAAAATGTATGGATAACATAATGATAATAATGATGATTTAATGATGATCTAAATGTACCTGATAATAGTGTAATGAATGTGATGATGTAATGCACGATGTATTTAATTTCAAATGATAACATAATGATAATAATGACATGCTTTGATCAAATGATAATTCTATAATGTAATGATATGGATGACAAATGATGTATTTATTGATGAATGATGAAAACTTAATGATGAAATGATTAATTCTATATGTTTTTGATGATTTTGGATTTTTGTCAAGTATACTTAGTCATGATTGTAGAAAAGATAGTTTTGATTGGAAACCCTTATGCAACAAATACTCTGCAAATAATGAATTTATTATGAATGCAATCTAGTTTATCATGCAACTATATGTGACCATTGCCATTTTAACAATATTTTTATGCTTGGTATCATCATATAGCTTTTATTGGATGTTGAAAGTGAGTACAAGCGTCAATGGTTGTGTTAGACCAATGACGACCTAAGTACTACTTTCATGATTTTTGATATTGCAATCGAACACAAGAATCTAAGTATAGCTGGACCGAGATGACCTGAGCATTCATTGCATAAACAGGTAGAGATAATCATTTGAGTGTGTGAAATATGAATGTCATCGGTGATACATTTGCATAGCACATCCCTCGACAATTCACACATTTATATGATTAACTTACAAATAACAAACAATAAAAATATCATTTTTTTCCTTGTTTCTCTAGTGCAATACATCATCGAGTTAATCCAAAGAAATGATAATCAAAATGAAATTTATCCATCTTTTACTTAGAGTGTTTCATTCATTTATTCAGATTTTAGATCATCCATCCTGATTTTGTGATTTTGAGATTTTGACCAAAGACTTAACCTACTGACCTATCCTAGGGGTCTCAGGGGCTGATCACAGATTAGCCTTGCCTATGTTACACATGCAGAGACCACGTAGTTTGACTGACTCATACCTAATGATTTTGGATTTTGCTTTTCTAGACTAAATTTTTTGACATGTTTTTGGATTTTCGATATGATACGGATGTTTGATGCCCTCCTGATGGTGATTGATTTTGCGTTTTGATCATTGTTTTTATTTTCTTATCATATTGTTGTTCTCCCATACTGGTAAATTTGATGTTTTTGTTGCCCCTAGTGATATCTAGATGTTTCCCCCAAGATATGGAATGAGACTTGACCATGTGAAATGTTTTTGATATGGATGCAATGATGGCCAGACTAATGATATGATATGAGATGATACTGACTGCTAGACTAATGATCCTGATATGATCAAAATAGATGGGAAAGCTGATTTAGAATCACATACGATGCCTCTTTCCAAGTTTTCACCAATATGTTTTGATTACACTCTTTGTTTTTGTATATTTTTCTCATTTTTCTCTTTTTCTCTTTCTTTTTTTGTATTTTTTGATTCCAAGACACCTGTTTGCCAGGTTTTCATCAAGGAATCCTTTTTCAAAATTTTTGGCCCATGCACTAGGAGATTCACGTATATAACTTTCTTAGATGGATACTATTGATAGGTTCATCAAATAGATCCCCTTCTGACATTGATAGCTGATATGCCCCTGATCCATACACTAATAGGACAACAAAAGGACCTAGCCAGTTAGGCTTAAATTTCCCTTTCTTCTCCCTGTCTTGCTGATTCCTAGGGTTTTCTTTTAGAACCGAATCATCAACCTGAAAGATCCTTGGTTTTACCCTATGGTTGTAACTCCTTGACATTCTCTGTTGATAAGCCGTTAGATGATTAAAAACTTGTTGATGATGCTCATCCAACAACTCCAGTTCCTACAGCCTAGATACCCTATAATTCTCATCTAAAATGATTCCTCTAAGTGATACACAAAGGGATGGAATCTCTACTTCTATGGGTCATAGGGCTTCTAATCCATATACCAAGGCATATGGTGTAGCTCCCATTGGTGTTCTGATACTTGTTATGTAGGCCCATAGTGCAAGATTGAGTTGAACATGCCAATTGTGTCAAACATCATTAACCGTCTTCTTTAGTTTTTTTAGAATCATTTTGTTCGAGGCCTTCTGCTTGGCCATTTACTTGAGGATAGTACGGTGTTGAAAAACGATGTTGGATATGGAACTTTTAAAATAGTTCTTGGACATCTTGATTCTTGAAATGTCATCCATTATTAGTGATAATGGATTGAGGGATGCCATAGGGTCAAATTATGTAGTTCAAGATGAAAGAGGAAATCTACTTCCCAGTGATGGTTGCAAAAGGCACTACATCTATCCACTTTTTGAAATATTTTTTAGCTGTGATAATGAACTTATGTCCATTGGATGAAGAGGGATGTATCTTTCCTACCAGATCTAGACCCCATTGATAAAAGGCCCATGTTGTTGTAAATGGATGTAGTTCCTAAGCCAGTCCATGAATCAGATTGCTGTGAACCTGATACTTTTTGACAAACTGATAAGATTCTTTCTCCATGCACGACCAATAATACCCCAATTGGAGGAATTTCTTAGCTAGATTTATTCCACTCGAATGAGTGCCACAAATAACCTCGTGAACCTCTCATAAGGCCATTTCAGATTCATCGTGTTCTAGAAATCGGAGTAAGGTACTATCAAGACCTCGACGATAAAGGATGTCTGCGATTAAAGTATGTCAGGCGGATTGGCAGATAAAGTTTCATTTTTGGTTCTTCGAAAGATCAGGAGGTAGGGTATTGTCTTTCAGGTAAGCATAGGTTTTTTCGTAGATGGAGGTTTCAATGGTTTCTAGATGACATATGGTACTGGATTCCAAATCATTATGGTAAGGACATGGTACTTGTTCTACCATAAACTCGTAACAACCACATTTCTTTGGAAATTGTAATAATGAAGCAATTGTGGCCATAATGTCCACAAATTTGTTCTCCGCCCTTGGAATCTGATCAAACTTGATATTGACGAAGAACTATTTCAGATCATCTATTTTTTGCTTGTAGGGTATCAAATTTTCATCCTTTTTTTGATACTTATCATTTACTTGATAAATGATTAGTTGAGAGTCCCCATATAATTGTAAGTCTATGATCTTCCATTGAATTGCTATTCTGACCCTAATGATCAGTGCTTCATATTCTGCTACATTATTTGTACATTGAAACATCAGTCTGTATGATTTAGGAATGGTGTGTCCTTGGGGATTTGATGAAAAAAATCCATGCTCCCGATCCTCATTGTGTGTACGATCCATCAAAATATAATACCCATTGTTGTTGCATCACTGTCATAATGTATGCATCTAGAAACTCCATTGTCATTGGTCGATCATTTGGTAGAGGAGCTTCAACTATTTTTTTAGCGATTGCTTGTCCCTTGATCGCTTTTCTCTCCACAAATTTGATATCAAATTCACTTAGGAGCATGGCCCATTTTGCCAGTCTACTTGTTAAGGCAACTTTACTGAGTAGATATTTCAAGGGATCAATTTTTGTTATTAGTCTGATTGTATGAATCAACATGTAGTGTCTTAGCTGTTGAGTAGCGAACACCACCACCAAACAAGACTTCTCTATGAAAGTATAGTTTATTTCATAGCCATTTAATGTTCTACTAATATATTATATGGCGTGTTCTTTTCCTTCATAATCCTCTTGCGCTAATAGTGCCCCCAAAGAGATGTCTGGCGTTTCAATGTATAATATCAAATGTCTTCCTTCTGTTGGTAGCATGAGAATGGGTGGTGACATTATATATTGTTTTATTTGGTTGAATGTTCTTTCACACCCATTATCCCATTTGAAAACCACATTTTTATGCAATACATGATTGAAAGGACGACTTTTGTTCGCCAGCTAGGAGATAAAACTCTTGATCGATTGGAGCCTTCCCTGTAGTGATCTGAGTTGACTGATATTCTTAGGAGGCGACATCTCCATTTTTTCTTTGACCTTCGTTGGATCCACTTTAATGCCCTTTTCTGAGACAATGCATCCCAACAGTTTTGCTGATGTGACCCCAAAGACATACTTCTTGGGGTTTAACTTGACATTGAATTTTTCTAGCCATGTGAAGATTTTGCCTAGAATATGCAGATGTCCTTCCCTAGTACAATATTTTTCCAAGATTTCATCCACGTAATCCTCCATGAAGGTGTGCATCATATCATGAAATATTGTTGTCATTGCTCTTTGATATGTGGCTCCTGCATTTTTCAAACCAAATGGCATGACGTTCCAACGAAAGGTTTCCCATGGACATGAAAAAGCCATCTTTTCCTGATCTTCTGGAGCTATTTTTATTTCATTATACCCGGAGAAACCATCCATGATTGACAACATGGCATGCCTTGTCATCAAGTCCACAATGATGTCTATATTTGGTAATGGAAAATCATCCTTTGGGCATGCTTTATTGAGGTCCCTGAAATCCATACATATTCTCATGCTGTTGTCTGGATTTGAAATAGGTACAATATTTGATATCCACTCGGTGTATTCTATAGACCTTATGAACCTAGCATCCAATAATTTCTTTAATTCGGTCTTTACCATTAATGCAATATGGGGATGCATTTTTCTTAATTTTTGCTTGACAGGTTTGATTCCTGCTGGCAAAGACAAATGATGCATGAGCAGATTTGGATCTAAGCCTGGCATATTAGAATATGAACAAGCAAAGTTGATGCTTCTTTATTTAAATAAATTGATGAATTCTGGTCTTTCTTGATCTATCATGGATTCTGCCAGATGTAGGATTTTTTCTTTTTCCTTCGTGCTGATGTTCACAGACTATGTTGGTTCTACCAGAACTGATGATTTCTTATGATAATGTTCTGGAAGAGTTTCAAATCTCCCATCTTTCGGTGCCTCAGAAAGGTTTTCACCGTTAGATGCATTTTTTATTTTATCTTTTTCTAGATCTAATGCTGCCATAAAATGGTTTTCACCATTAGATCTATTTTCCCTATTTTCACTTTTGCAACTAGAAGATTTGACACCCTCCTACCAAGTCATGTTGTTATGAGTATTATAGATAGAACTTGTACCAGGTTCATCATGACATAGGAAATTAATGATGACATCATCATTTGTAAATTGTGGTACAGTCAAAGTTTTCGATAGGTTCCCAGTCAATAAGTTCAGGATGAATTAATGGCATGAAGTCATCAGATTGAATTAGGTCGATGGAAGTAAGGTTTAGGACAGAAATATCATCATAGTTATTATCAAGGATATCAAGATCAATGATGGTACACTCTTCAAGATAGTCTAAATCACTCAAGTTTTGTTCGTCCTCACTAGAGTCATTGATATTTAGTGATCTTGTTGTGAATGGTCTAGACCCAGAGCATTGTACCTCCTCACACGTAGGTGCATATTTTTGGATTCTATCAACTTGAATATCGGTGAAAGATATTTCAGAACCCACATCCCACTCATATTCATTTGAATCCATTTCAGAGCTATCCCTAAGCTGAAGGATCCTTTCAACAAATTTCTTTGTCATCTCCTATTTTTGCTCTTCAGAATACCCTAGTCTTGGTTTCCCTTTTGAATGGAGAGTGAGAGGCTGAATAGGTTCTATGATTCCATCCTTCCTTAATCCAATAGGTCCTTGTCCCTCATAACCCATTTTTTTGAGGATAGTTTTCCCTTTTCCATACTTGTCGGTGTTGATATTGAAATTTTTGATACTGATATTTGATGTCGAGGGTTCCTCATCCTTATATAGCCAATCCAGGATTGATTTGTTGTCTGATTCTTCCTCTATGGTACCGGATTTTACAAACCTTTCTTCAAGAACTGTGATAGGTAATGATGTTTGAGGTTTGATCATAGATGGTTGACCATATGTCTTAGGAGATGGCAATAACTGTGAAAGGTTAAGCGATTGCTCCATGGAATACTGCCCCATTCCCTTATCTATCAGCTAGAATTGCTCTTGAAATTTGTGTGATAGAGAAGTTTGAGGATTTGGATTGTCTATTTCAACATGACTTGTTTCTTTTGCTTTATCCTTCTTTTCTACCCACTTGGTGGTGATACTTGGATGTTTTTCCTCGTTGTATGATTTTGAATTGGATGCTTCCCTGTTGTGAGGTATAAAGGTATCTTGAGAGATCCTAAGTGTGTCACAATGTTGAGGATGATTGTAATCAACAGTTATAGTCACCTCTTGTCCGTTTACTGGGAACTTTAGGCATTGATGATATGTAGAAGGTACGACCTACATTTCATGGATCCATGGTCGTCCTAAGAGTATGTTGTAAGTCAACTCTCTTTCCAATACTTGACATGCTATGTGTTTCATCATGGGTCCCACTTGAATGGGTAACACAATTAATCCCTTAGATGATCTTTCTTCCTCATCATATGCTTTTATAGTCATTTTTCTCTGGGCATCAATAGCATCATAAAAATACCCTAGTGCACAGATTAACTTGAGAGTGCAAATGTTCAGACCAGCTCCCCCATCTATTAAAACTTTCTTGACGCGATGATTATGGATTAAGACTTTGATATGGAGTGCAGTATTATGGGGATGGTTTAGTGAGACATCATCCTGTTCAAAGAATGATAGATAATGTGGGGTAGTCAAATGTCCCACCATAGCTTGGAACTAACAAAAATCTAGATTCTTTGGTACCATGGTGGAAACTAGTGCTTGTTCTAGAAGTTCCTTATGTGATGGTGATAATTCAAGGAGTTCTAGTATCGATATTTGTGCAGGAATTTTTTGCAATTGATTGACAATATTATAGTGAGATGGAGGTGGAACTGCATGTTTAGGTCCAACTCCCTTTAACACTACCTTGGATTTCCCCCTAGTCATTACATTTACTGGTTGATGTTCTTGACTTTCTCTAATTTGTAAGATATTGATTTGATTTTCAGAGTTTTGTATGCTTGGGAGCAAATCCAAAGGGGTACTGTTGTTGATTTTTTTTTTTGTTGATGTTATGACTAACTGTATTATCACTTTCTACTTTAGATAGACAAAGGATTATTTTTTCATAGACATGATTGATGTTCTTGCCTTTGTTGTTTGAAGAGGATGATGCTCCTTTGTCATAATTTGGCAAAGGATCCTTGAAGGCAGAATGATTGTTATTATTTTGAGTTCCCTCCACATATTTTTTTTTTGTTGTCAATGAAATCTTGTACCATGTGTTTCAACTCCATACAATCGTTGGTTTTGTGGCCTTTGTTATTATGAAAGTTGCAGTAATATGAGTCATTCCACCATGATGGTTTGACCTTTGGATCCTAGAATCGGGCTTCCTGTGTAGTGAGAAGGCCTTGATGGTTTTTGATATGACTGTGTCTTTGTGATCTTGTTGTTTTGTATGAAATTCGACTTGAAAATTTGATCATTGTTTTGATTCTTTGATGTAGATGCAGTCAAGTTGAAAACCGGTTTGACATTTTGGGAATCATTTGTTGTGTCATTGGTAGTTGTGTTTCGATTCTTTTGCCAAAATTTTGGCCTATCACTGCTTGAGCATTGATTGGAGGAGTTATATGTGTTATTTGTTTTATCATTGAAATGCTTGATAACTCCTCTTTTGACTAACACCTCTTCAATTTTAAGACCATTTTCTATTACTTTTTCAAATGTGGGAGGACATTGTAGTTCAATTCTATAACACATTTCCTTTGTCAAGTTGTCAATGAACAACTCCATATTTTCTTCCTCAAGAATGGATCGAGGATATCTAGCGAACAATCATCGCCATCTTTGTAGAAAAGATAAGAACATCTCCGCTTTGTTTTTCTTTAGATTATAAAGATCCTTTATTGTAGCATCGTGTTGGATGTTAAAGGAATACTGGGAGATAAATCTGTTAACGAGTTCATCAAAAGTCCTGATACCTGGTTTTAATTTTGAGAACCATTCCATACATGATCCTCCCAAGCTCCTTGGGAATAATCTCTTTAAGTAAGTTCCCTCTTGGGAAAACTCAAGACTCATCGTTCTGAATTCCCTGATATGATCTATTGGATCCGTTCTTCCATTGTACTTGTCGTACTTTGGAAACTCATAGTGTCTAGGAAAAGGTATCAAACCAACTATTGCATCAAAGGGATAAGGACAAATTTCCTATATCGCATATATTTTGGTACTCCCTTTCGTCATATCCTGTATCTATTGTTGTAGCATTTGCATTTGGGATGTCAAAGAAACAACTGGATCTATTGCTTGTGTGTGTTACAATATCTTAGTCTCATTTGTTCTGAGTGTTTCCTTCAGATGGTTTACATCAAAAATCCTTTGGAAGTTTAGCCCCTGATTCAACCAACAACAAAATATATTTTTCCATGTCTTGTTCTAAGATCTTTTCCATAAATTTATGGAATTTGGGATCTTGTTGAGTTGTTTGAATATCCTTTGGAGTTATTTCATTCTTATCATTTTGGTTCAAACTGTTCCAAGGATTTCCTTTTGCCATTACTTGTGATGTTTTAAGTTCTTGTTCTAAGAGTCGCTATTTTTTGGACCTAGTGAAGATTGGCATACAAATTTTTGCTCTTTCTTCCAAAATGTTGATCTTCTATGCTAAAAAGATGTCAATTGAACTTTTAACAAAGTTGAATAAGATGATTGATCTTATTGATAAGACTATGTTAAAAATTTGATTACTATACTTGGTTTTGTGATAAAGGATGATAGTATCTTGATAATGAAACTTTAGCATAGTAATTGATTGTGTATTTGATTTGACTCTTGTGATTTACAAGATCTTGTTTTAGTTGATAAGGTAGCAACTTTGCATAAACCTTTCTGATTTCGGTTTTCTAGACAGTGATTCTGATAAAAAAGAAACTTGTGTTCTGGTAAAAATTGTGGATAAAAGATAGACAGACCGAATGGTATGATTTTTGAACTTTGTATTTTGAAAGCGCTAAAACAGAGTACAAAGGCATTATTTCACAAAAGTGCTAGAACAGAGTTTCGAAGTGCTGAAACAGGCGATGAAAGCACTATCTTGACAAAAGCACTAAAACAGTGCTCGAAGGCGGTGGAAAAAGGGATGAAAGTGCTATCTTGACAAAAGCACCAAAACAATGCCCGAAAGCGCTGAAAAAGATGATGAAAGCGCTATTTTGACATAAGCGTTGAAATAGTGCTCGGAAGCGCTGAAAAAGATGATGAAAGCGCTATATTGACACAAGTGCTGAAATATTGCCTGAAAGCACTAAAAAAGATGATGAAAGTGTTGTTTCAATGAAAGTGTTAAAATAAAGACTATAAACGCTAAAACAGTGCCCAAAAGTGTTGTTTTATGAAAGCGCTAAAACAACGACCCCAAGCGCTGAAACAGGTTTTCCAAAGCGCTAAAAATAGGACTTTTAAGACTCTCTATTAAATTTGATTTGGCCTTGTGGCATACTGTATCAGGGGTTGTGGAAAATAAGAATGATTTATACGTTGACTACGATTGTAATAATGTGTGAGAGCTCTCCTTTGGAAGAAGGCTCATGAATAGAGTGGTTCTACTGCGTAATCTAAAGTGTGACCCCTATAAAAATCATGATATCTGTGGATGAATGTTCTATGTTGTAAAAATATCTTATGATTCTGATATAGAAAACATCTTCTCCTTAGACTATCCTGATAACCGAAAGGTTTCTTGGGTTTGGTGATTTTGATTTTTCTCTTGACAAACATGGTGGAATTCCACTTTCGAATCATGAATTTATTGACCTAACTTGATTTGATGTTTTTAGGATGATCTTTAATCTAATTTTAATGAATTTATGAAAACACAACAAACAATTGTGAGATAATTTTTTTAAACTGAATAGATCGTGTATGTTCAAAAACCATGAATGGTTTTTATTGATTTTCACGGGTTTCTTTGACAATTGTACACAAATCAGACAGACTCACACTTAAGGACAAATAGGTCATTATTATACTCACATCCCACATCTTGAATTGTGATGATGCACACAACCGTGTCACCCCCTAGAAGCGCCCATGTTTTTGTCATTTTTAGGTGCGTACTCAGAGTTGGATTTCTCGTCCTCTGAGCAAATGGTCCTTGGAAATTATATGGTGAGTGTCTTGGGGGAAGATTCTTCCCTCCCCTTGCACTGTGAATATGAAAATGTATGGATACTGACTCAGTGAGATACTACTCTATGGTTTGTAGATAGGGCTTTCGTGTGGTGCGGCAATCGATAAACTCCCTCAGGAGACCTCCCAATCTTTAGAACAAAGATTTTGGGGATGGTTATCTTGCTTAGTACCATCAAGTTGGACTTTCATTAACAACTTTTATTTTGATTATAGTGGGTTGGAATACTTGGCTTTAGGCATTCCCACTTAGGTCGTTCCCGTAGGGTAAGTACTTTTTCCCACTACGGAAAGCCTTCTAAAGGTTTTAAATAAAGCATAAATAGCATGAAGTAAAGATGAATCTAGCATTTTGATCACCCAGTTAAGGAGAGAGCATAAGCCTAATCACCACAAACATAACATATAAGTTGTTATGTTTTAAGCCCAAAAAGAAATTTTCTAATCTATGTGAAGAAGTTGCTTCACAAAAATCATGATGTTTTTTTTTTAACTTATACTGCAAAAATGTAATGACTACCCTAGGATTGATAAATTTTCTTTAAGAAAAAAAAGGTGGCTATCCTAGGATTGATATATTTTAGAAAACCAGAAGTGACTATCCTAGGATTGATAAATTTTAGAAAACATGAAGTGACTATCCTAGGATTGATAAATTTTAGTCTAACTGTGAATAAAATAAAATATAGCAGCGGTTGCGTCAGATCCAGACTGATTTTACAAAAGTGTTGGAATAGTCTGTTGATGTGCTATAAATTTTACCTGATGTGCTTAAATCGAAAGTGCTGAAACATAACACCGAAGCATTGGAATTTGCCACGAAAGTGCTAAATCAAATTTTCTGGAAGTGGTTCATCGAAGCGCCAAAATAGGTCATGGAAATGCTAGAGTTGAAAGCATTGAAAGGTTTAACAAATGCGCTATAGTATCATGGAAGCGCCGAAATAGAGCACGGAAGCGCCATAGTTTTCCATATATGCGCTATAGAATTTGATGAAAGCGCTAAAATAAAACACGCCAAAAACCTGCACGACACTTTCCAGAAAAAATTGATAAAATTGGGGTTAATGCCCCATGGTGGGTGCCAAACTGTAAGTATGAATAAAGTGAAAATCACAAAAGACACTTCTTAATACGACATTATATCAAAGACAAATACAAATGAACTAAATCAAAGCAATAATCTATTGAAAGTGTCATATTGCTCTCTATCTTCAAGGATTTATTAAATCACTATTTCTCTTAGATCATGTAAGACTGTTAAAATTACTATCTGAAGAACGAGAAAGATGCTAATACAATGATATGAAACTAAATGTGATAATAATAGATGATAAATAAACTAAACTAGCATGAATTGCCATAGAAATAGATAAATGCAACTACAGGAGGCAACCATGATTGTGAAAGCTTGATTGTTGGATGCTGAATGATTGATGCTTGAATCCCTACAGAGTAAGAGTGCATGTTAGATTATCTGAATCCTTTCTTGGTTGAAAGAGGCTGTATTTATAGATTTATTGGCTATAGAAATGCACAACGAAGGCATTGAGAGGTTTGGATTCAATCTGGAGGATTGAATGGTGAGAGATGGAGGAGATTGAGAGAAATCTAGAGATTGTCTCTACCCATGAAAACACCAGGAAAGAGAAAAGGAAAGATTGATGGAGGAGGATTGAGAGAAGAATTTGGAATTTGTCTCCACTTTGTCTCCAAAACTTCTCATGAAGTTTCAATCAATTAATTTAGACATGATTTTGACATAATTTAGACATAGGATATCTAATTCATTTTCTAGGAAATATAGATGGAATATTCCTTATGCTTTAATTCAAATATTTTTGATTTATTTAAATTAGGAAAAGGGAGATAAATAATTTAATAAAACAAACTATAGGATTTGTTTATTAAATTAAATAGAAGAATATGGTAATTAATCAATAAAGCGTTTGTTCTTTATTTGATTAATTTAAGAATTGATGTGATAGAATAAAATAGGGATTTGATAATTAAATCAAACAAAGTATTTAATTTTGTTTATTTAATTTAGATGAGATTGGAAGAAATTTAGAAGAATGTGAATGTGAACTATATAAATAAATATTTCTATTTATTTAAACAGTAGAGGATTTTTAGAATAATTAATCAAATAATTCGTATTTAATTAATCGGATTCTCTAGACCATTTTTAGGTGTATACAATTACTTTGTATAAAGAGCCTCAAAAATTGACTATCCTACTTCTTGACTAGGCCTAATTAGGCAAATATGCAAGGTATAGTTAGGTTCAGGGCTTCAATGGAAATCAACTCCTATTTCAACACCTTCAATAGATCACACATGGTCCAAATAACCTTCTCCTATCATGTATATCATTATCCAAAGTCTCCACAACAAATACGCTAAGTCTCTAGTCTTCCTAGGTTTGATAAATGAAGATATCAAACCATAGCAACAACTCCACACATGCCAAAATCCATCTCCTACTTCTACAATCTTGAAGCATAAAAGAAAAACAACACAATACATTCCACCAAGTTTCAAAATTTTCTACCAGGTGCAATGGAGATTATTACATTTTGTTCCTTCACTAGTTATCCTATCTAGGGTTTCGACTAGTTTGAAGAAAAATGGTCACAACCCCCTTAAAACTCAATGAAATTACATGCAAATGGTGCCAATTGAGAGTAGATTCAATGAAATATCATCCAACATTCATTTTAGTTCATCACTAGAGGGTGAACCCACAAAAGTGGTTTACAATTTGAGTGAGGAAGGAAAAATTGCAAAAAATGACCCCATGCAAAAAAAAAAAAGGGTTTTTGGGGGTTCGAACGAACTTTTGGTTCAAGTGAACCCAAATAGGGTTTGATATAACCCCTCTTGATCAAACCAATTTAATGTTGGGTCTCACATTTCCCAAAAAAATGCTTGTGGAAAGGGGGTTCGAATGAACCCTGGTTTGAGCGAACCCCCCTTTTCCCCCATTCTCCCCTCCTGGCACCAAAAATCTCCAGAATTTTTCCCTTCGAAGCTTAGGTTGAGGATGAAAATGGACAAGAATTCATAGACCCAACTAGATTATGGTAGTCCTCAGAACAAGCTATCCAATGAATATAATTTTAATATATTTTGGTTTTATTATGTATTTGTTTTTTTAGTTTGATTAAACATATGTTTTTCACTGAAAATCAAGCTCTCTATTTTGCACATGTGGAAAAATAGAAGATTATCAAAATAAAATTCTATAAAATATGTTCGGGCTAGGTATTGATGCCCTTGATCCAGTAAAAATAAATAAATAGAATTTTGATACATACAATAAAAGTGATGTTGTATATGGTCCACCTATGTCTGAATTGTAATTGGTTTGACTTCGAAAATTTATTAAGGAAAAAATATTCAATAAAACACTATAAAACCAAATGAAAGTGCTAGATATCGTAGTTACAAATCTAAATTTGAAAAAAATAGAATTTTATCCTTCATACAAAAAGTTTTATGTTGTATACGGTGAGCATCACTCCTTAAAAATGCTATTTAAAAAAAAAACTAGTTTTCAAAGGAGATGGAAAAATAAGTGCAATCTGATTCTAAAAAAATTGAAAAAAATATATTTAGAATTTATAGACAAAATTCCAGAAATCACAAGTTTTCATCATCTCCAAATTCCTCACGGTTTAGCCGCTATAGGAGCCCGAAAGTGAAGATTTAGTTTAAAAAAATCAGTTTGGAGTCCAATTTGCCCAAAAATTCTAAACCAGTATTATGGGATCACCCTAGATTGTATAGATCCATAGAAATTAGAATAGAAACAAAGAACGTTTAGGATAATGCAAAAAAACAGAGTTTTATTGCTTCAATCTCCAAAATTTCAACAACCAACCTTTTTTTTGATGGTACAAGGAATTTTTAAACATTTAAAAACATGTTCCCAATGGTCACTAACCACATTTTAAATTATAACTTAACTAAACACAATTATGTTCACTTTTGACAAAAAATGCAAAAAGTTGCTTGACAACAATGTGCAACTTTGACAATTTTGCATTTACACACTACCTTATTACCTAATGATCCAAACTAGACTCCAACACACATAAAATGGCCCAAGAAGACCTTATTACATGAAAAAAACCAAAACAAATAAAAATATCAACTTCTTGACCCCTTGGAGGCATGAAAGAACCGTGGGTTTCCCTACACCACTAAAGTAGACAAATTCCCATCAAGAGGGGTCCAAGTGTACAAATGATAGTGAGATAGGACAACAAATATTAAGAGGGATCATCAAGCCCTCAGGATCGATATTCTATGGAAAACCAACATAGGCACAAAAGAACACAGATATGAATGATGTATTATGCAATAATAATATACATGCATACACTACGCGAAAGACATAAATAATAAAGAAAAGAAAAATATGGTGGATCAAGCCTCAACTATTTGTCCAAATTGATGTGGATCAAGCCTTAGCTATTTGCCCAAATTTTTTAACAAGTAGAACATGATGTCCACTATGCAAACAAAATGCATGCTCACACAGGCTAGTGGAATTCGGTATCTACTAGGTGAGTCCCTAGAGAGGTGAGACACACATGCACGTGACTGGTATGTGCTCTCACACACAAGAAAGTGGCTATGGTAAATTCATGCCTATGGTCAGCTCTCATACGTACTAACGATACCAAATCTATAAATCTTGATAACTTTGATAAGGTTCCACACAACATGAACAATGGGATTCATGAGGGAAGAAAAACTTCATATGTTAACACCCATGAACAAATAGGATGGCTCCATAAGCAAGCAAAGTGTGTTATGCAAGGTGGCCATATAATAGTTATTGTAAATGAAAAATAGTATAAGTTACGTTCAAAGGAGTTTTTCTTAGTTCATGTAAGGTCTCTACCTAGGGAATATTGTGCCTAAAGGCTCCAAGAGAGGACCAATCAAAGAATATAAGATTTACAACTTAGGGAATGCACACCGCTTGGAATTTCCACTAAGAGGAATATAATATTGTAAGAGAGACCACACTCTTGAAGAACATCATGCCCAATGCTATTACCAAGAGAAAAACACATTGCATGAAGTAAGAGGACCACACAATGAAACATGAGTTGTAAAATGCAAAACAATAATGCCAATGTATTCCCCCACTTTAAAGAAATTGCTAAACACCATGTTGTGAGAAACTACTTTAAGGTAGTGAATGATAACTACTAATAAGACATAGCTTATTTGGAAATCCCTATGCCAAGTCATATATTTCCAAATAAAGCTACATCATGAAAAGCCTGGTTACCCTGAAAATAAAATCCCAAAATCACATAAGGGGTCCATGGATTCGGGGTTAGTATGATCCCACAATAATGGGTTACAGTTTTTGGCTAAACTTGACATTGAAATCAACATTTTTCACTAGATCTTCACTTTCTTACACCTATAGAAGCTAAACCATTAATAATTTGAAGATGAAGCAAACTAGTGATTTTTAATATTTAATGTGTAGATTATAATTATATATATTTTTTAAAATAAAAAAAAAAATTGTAAATCCTTTTATGTATTTTTTATTAACTTAGTTTTTCTACTAAACATCATTTTCAAAAAGTGATGTTTACTTTCAGCTGCATAAATTTTTTTATAGAAGGGATACAATTCTAATTTTTTAAATATAGTTTTTTCACACCAATATCTAGTGGATGGATGTTTTTTCATAATTTTTTGTCATACATATATTTTTTAATTAATTTTCTAAGCTGGAGTAATTATAATTTAGACATATTATACTTTCAGCTGCATAAATTTTTTTGTATGCATTTTAATTAACTTATTTTTTTTTGTTGGAATAAGGACATAAATAGCTAGTGTGCATGTAGTTTTTAGAATTTTTTTCCTCTCTTTTCCTATTTTTCCATATGTGTGAAACAAAGACCTGAATGTTCATTAAAAAACCTACATTCACAAGAAATAAAATATAAATATAATAATAAAATTAAATATATTTAAAATTACACTTTTTGGGAATATTATTATAAGGACTACATGTTTACAAAAGATAAATTTTAAGAGAATTAATTTGATCCCCTAAAAGGTAAATCAAAAGTGATTTTTTATCAGTTTTTTGATAGGTGTAGAGGAGACTCCATTATAGGTATGGTTTAAAACTAGTGGGTTTCTATCTAAGGGGGTTTGATCAAACCCTCTCCAATTAAAATACTTTAAATGGAACCTTTTTAAGGCTTAAATCATTATATTTTCTAAAAATATGTGATTTCAGCAAAAATCAGGATGTCCCAAAAAGTGTAACCCATTATTGTGGCAACACCATTTAAATAATATCATGTATTTTCTACAATATTGTTAGAGAGCTTAGAAATGCCATCATTCCCCAAATACTCATGGAACAAGAAGAATGACACAAAGAGATCAAAAACAAAGAAATGATTTTGGGTCAACATGGAAGAAACCTAAATGTCTCAGCACCTTGTGTCATTTCCAAAAGGAAAACACAAGACAAAGAAAAGATAAAGGATAATATTTTGTGTCGACATGGAAAATACCTAAATGTCTTGATGCCTTGCATAATCCCCAAAATTAAAACACAAGACAAAGAAAATATAAAGGTTTATAAATATAGAAGAATGTAACAAAGAGAGATTCATTAAAGAAAATGATACAGAAGATCACATTAGGCACATGCAATCACACACATAACATGAAAAAAAAGAAAAAAAAGACAAGACTAGTAAGGCACATGTGAGTAAACCTATAGTATGTCATTTGCATCTCAATATTGTTCATCATATGCAAAAGGTGGAAAACTAGCCAAAGGGACAACAACGAGTGTGGTTCTAGGAGCATCACCAAGTTCATGGAAATGAAAACAATAAATTCAATTCATTCAGAACTTCCTCATCAATTTTAGAAATATCATCATCATTTTCTAAGTTAATCACAATGGGAGGTCAAATGAGAATGTCTAAAGAAGGTGCTAGTCCCTGTTGTGGTTGTGATATAGGAAATTTTTATTGTGGTGAAGAGGGAAACTATCATGTAGTGATTCACTTGAGTTTGGATGTTGATTTTATTTATTATTTCCTCGCTTAACCTTTGATAAATAACACGATGTCTATGCCTTTTCTCTCTAGCATTTTTGTTTCTTTTAGTATGATTTTCAAGTTGTGTTTGTGTAGGAGCGGGTTTATCAACCATAGGTTTATTTTCTTCCCTTAGAGGAGGAACATAAGAAACCATGGGAGGATGTTCAACCACTTTCTCTTTAGCTTTGTAAACTTGTTTTTATCTTAGGAGTTAAGAAGGGATGTTTTTGGTTGTCTCTTGGTTGTTTGTAGGATATAGGAAAATGATCTATCTTGGGTTGGTCAAGGTTACTTGGAAGGAATTTTAGTTCAATCATGGTTTTGTCAAGGATATGAGGCTCAACGATTGGTTGAGGAATGTTTCAAAGGGATAATTTTTATTTGCATTTTGTCTTAAAATTTTGATAGGATTTGAAAAATAAATATTCATGAGGTTTGATAGGTTCAATAGGATCAAGCCAAAATTAATCCAATGAAAAATTCCCATAGGAAGACATAGGATTAAATCCACTATGGTGTATAGTAAAGATCTCATGTTGTCAAAGGGAAAATTTAAACACTTATGCACAACTGATGAGAGAATTCCATGGAATGTGTCCATGGATAACCAAGCATGACACATAATTGATCCAACATCGGGATGATGGAGAATGAGGAATCTAATTATTTTGGTCCAACCTTTAAGGGAAGGGCGATGAAACCTATCATAGGGAAAGAAAAACCATTATAAATTTGTATCCATGCTTTTGGTTTATCATATGTATCTTGATAGAGTTCATGCAAAATTAAGAATTATTCATTGATCACATTCTCTATATAGACGAGATGATAGAGAATGAGTCATCTAATTGTTTCAGTCCAATTTTTAAAGGAAGGGTGATTGATCCCATTATAGGGAAAGAAAAATCATTATGCGCTTTTATCCATGATTTCGGTTTATCATATGTTTCTTGATAGAGTTCATGAACCGTAAAAATTCTTTAGTGATCACATTCTCTCCACATACATGATCAATTAATATTCCATTAGTGGGATTTTCATTTATTCAATCAACTATGTAAAGTGGACCATTAGGTGCCTTTCTAATTAAATATTTTGATGAGAAAGAAATGTCAAGAGGTATTTTAGTTTGTCCCTTATGAGGTTTAATTTCGATGAATACAACCATATTATGCATAGGATTTTTCTCATTAGTATGCATGTTGTCATCTTCCGTGTCAAAATTCATCACATCATTCTTAGTTTCACTAGATTTGATAAATGAAATATTATTATTTGGCATTGATTTGGTAAATATTTGCAAATTTTAGTTGGGAGGGGAAAAAGACTTATTACCTTGATCATTGACACCACCGGTTTCAATATGATTGGAATCAATGAGGTCTTGCACCATGTGTTTAAGACACTACAATGTTCTATATCATGTCCATTTTGATGGTGAAAACAACAATAGGAATTTGATCTAAATTTTGGAGGTAATGGCTTAGTAGGATCAAGAGATTTAATGGGAGATAAGGAAATCAATTTCTTTTCTAGAAGTTGTAACATGGTGTTATAGAGGGTATCAAGTAAGGGAGTAAATTGTGTATTCAGATCCCCAAATGTAAGAGGATTTATCTACTATATAGAAACTACTTGGGAATTAACATGTTGGGTTGGTTGAGGGGGATTTAGTTGAAGAAATCCTTTATTTTTTTCTTAAAAGGCTGGTAATTTTTTTGAGTTGTGGATTCAAATTTTTTAGGACGGTTAGAGGTGAGTTTTGTTTCATGACTACTAACTGAGTTTTGATAATAATGAAGGGCAATACACAAGTGTATGAAGCAAGATAATTTCATTATGCCAAGCTTATCTTACATCTTAGTTTGTAAGTTCTTAATGAACATTCATTGAAGGTGAGGATCAAGAATCTCTATGTCAATTTGGGAACAAAGTAATTAATATCATGAAATAAAGTCACTAACCATTTCACCATCCGTTTTCTTACATCTCATAAAATCAACTAAGGTCATCTTAGGGGTCATGTGCACTTGGAAATGGTTGATAAAGGCCTCAAAAATTTAATTGAATGAATGAATTGAGTTATTCAGTAATGAGGAAAACCATTCTAAAGAAATATCTTTCAAGGACCTAGGGAAAATCTTAGACAAGATCTTATCTTCAAGGATGAAATCATTACATAAGGTGGTGTAAGCGGAAAAATGGTTAGAAGGATATAATTTCCATCTATATTTCTCAAATCTAGGAATCTCTATACCTTGTGGTATTGGAATTTTTAATATCTCCAAGGATAAGGGATTGATTCTGACATAGTATGAAGGTTGGCCATTTTTATTCTAGTATATGGTGGAAATTATCATTGAAGGGATGAATTTTTTATATGAGTTGATTAAGAATGGCGTCATTGGTTGTGTTTTGGGATGGAGGTGAAAATGGTGGAGGTGTATATGTGTTTGAGGGGAAAGTGAATGGACCACTTATGAGAGGTAAAGTGGTAGGAGATATGACATGAGATTCCACAAAGGTACAAGGGTTTCTAGTGGAAATACCCAAGGTAGGAATGAAATTACTAGTAGGTTGAATCATTGTGGTAACTTGAAGAATGTTGTAAGAGGGAATGGAACTAATGGTTTAGGAGGAGGAATTTAGGTTCGTCCTTGAATTCAAGCATTGTTCAAAGTTTGAACACAACTAGTTGTTGAGGTAAGATGTTTGCCAAAAATTGAGCTAAGTTATACACAATCTTTATTCCTTTTTCACTTTCAATCATTTGGTGTATGTTATCTATGGTAGGAATATCAGTGTTGGAAATATTTTTAGTACTCACTAGGTTTTTTAGGTGTGCCAATTCTTCATGGATTTGGATTAGGTATTCTTAAGCGACACTAGCAACCATTACATATCAACACTTTTTATACTACTTGGAGGCAAATATTTGTCAACCGTATGGTCCATACCTAGTGCACTAGTGTCAACACTATGGGTGAAAGAGCTAGATAATCCAAGGTCCACAATGAGTGTGTTATCATGGGATGAAATGAGTCTTGAACTATGTATCACTATAGTATTAGCAATAGGACACCAAGTTGTAAAGCTCACACAAGGGTCAATCAAAGAAGAAAAATGAATGCGAGATAAATCCAATGAACACAAGATAAATGATATGTTTTAATTCCAATTCTTATGTTTACAAATGCACTTGAAATGAAACCAATTTTTGAAAAGATTGCCAATGATAGTAATTCTACAAACTGAAGCAGTAATCTAAAGAGAACAACCCAAAACATAGATTACAATATATTAATGTTGTAACATGCATATTTAAACCTAACAAAGGACTAATACGCCTAGTTGGGCTTATGGGTCCCATTTAGGTTTTTTGATAGGTTTAAATAGTGAAAAAAAGACAACATAATATACCTAGAAATATGGGAAAAAGAATTGTATTGGGACTAAATCACCCAAGTGGGTGAATGAGTCCCAGATTAAGGTTTTTAAGCATGAATCAACAAATTCTAATTTGATGTTAATGTGTTTAGGTTGTATTCTCAATTGACTGTTTGCAATTACATATTTCTAATGAAATTGAATGATGCAAAATGAAAAAATTAAACCTATAAGAACTTTTCACTAATGCAATGTTTAAAAGCCCTAAATTCCATTCAAATAATGCAAATCTAATGGAAAGTTAATGCAATATAGATCTAGGACTATAAATTTTTCCAAATCAAAAGTTCAAGGGTCCAAAGGTCAGGTTCACCAAAATGAACACAATGGAAATATGGCTACATTATTCCCTCAACCCTTAATCCCTCAAACCTCAAACCTTAAAACCTAAACCCTCAACCCCTATACCCTCTACCCTATACATTGGACCCTCAACCCTAATACTTCTACCCTATACCATCTACCCTCAACCCTAAACACTTAAACCCTATAACCTTAAACCTTCTACCCTCAACCCTCAACCCTAATCCCCCAACCCTATACCCTCAACCCAATACCCTTAACCATCAACCCTATAGGTCCTTAACCCTATAACCTCAATTCTCAGCCCTATTCCCTCAATTCTCAACCCCAAACCCTTAAAACCTTAAAACCAAGTAAAATCTTTAGCCTAATCCTTCAAAACTCAACCCTCAATCCCTTAACCCTATACCCTCAACCCTCTACCCTCAACCTTAAACCCTCAACCCTCAACCCTTAAACCCTAAACCCTTAAACCCTCTACCCTCGACTCTCAAACCTCAACCCTCAACCCTCAAACCTATACCCTAAACCCTTAAACCTTCTACCCTCTACCCTCAATCCTATACCCTCAATTATCAACCCTCTATCTTATACATTGCATCCTCAACCATCATATATCTTTGTCCCTCCCTCCATATATCCCTCCCTCCATCCATCCCTCTCTACTTGAATCCCTCAACCTTAAACCATCAACCCTTAAACCCTTAAACACTCAACCCTAAACCCTAAACCCTCAACCCTTAAAGCCTAAACCCTTAAACCCTCTACCCTCTACCCTCAACCCAATGCCCTCTACCCTCAACCCTTAAACCCTTAAACTCAATCCCTCTACCCTCTACCCTCTACTCTCAACCCTCAACCCTTAAACCCTAATCCATCAACCCCTATACCCTTTACCCTATACATTGGACCCTCAACCTTATCCCTCAACCCTCTACCCTCAACCCTCTACCCTCAACCTTAAAACCTTAACCCTCAACCCTTAAACCCTCTACCCTCTACCCTATACATTAAGCCCTCAACCCTCAATTCTCAATTCTCAACAATCAACCCTTAAACCCTAAACCCTCAACCATATACATTGGACCCTCAACCCTACTCCTTCAACCATATACCCTCAAACCTATACCCTAAACCCTCTACCCTTAACCCTTAAACCCTAAATACAAACATGTGATAGAACATGCATCTATGTGATTTTTACAATATTATAAATAATTTTTTATTTGTTATTTTGTTTTCTTTATTGGTGGCTAAACAAGTGTGGAAACAAGAGGTGGTATGGAGACACTACATCCTATCCTACAATGAGTTTACATGACCAAGGCCTCAAACTATAAAGAAGGTATTATAGAAAGAATCGAAGGCTATAAAGAAGGATATATTGACCTCCTTGCGTTTAGACAATTCAGAAAAATGGGTGTTTGACAAAATGACTGATTGCATAGTTTCCTTAAGAGAAACAACATCCATTATGTCTTCAAATTATTCAAATTTATTGATGAGAATTAATAGAAAAATAAGAAGCATAAGAACTCTGAATCCCTTCAGCGCGTTGCTTACCCCATTCTTTTTTCCAAGCCCAATTAAACCCACCCTCTATAAACTAAGGCCAAGAAACCTTAAAAATTGCCTACCCAATCTTCTCAAAACATCCTCCTCCTTCACAAATTCTCTTAACACAACATTAACATAGTTAAACAACTCTTTCAACCTACCATTCTCAAACACGCCACTCAAAACATCCTTCTCAAACACACTCATTGCCAAGATATCCCCCTTTCATTCTTTCGGCTCAATTTACTTTGTAGAAAAAGCAATCTGTAAACCGATTACAACAAAAAAAGCATAGGCAAAATAAGTAATCCGACAATTATGTCACACAAAGAAGATATTGTTATGACATACAAAAGAGTTATGAGACTGAAGATGTGCAGGGATGAAATTAAGAATGTGTTGTGCAATGGTGGGTGGCTAGACTCTCCCCAGTTAGAAAATGTCAAGGCCAGAGACTTCAAGGTAGCACTGTTTTGTAATTGGTAGAGGTAAAATGAACTATAGTCAAGCATGAAACCTAGTTAGGTTATATGAACCTTTGTCAAATTTCCATATAATGGAAGTTAAGAGACTAAGTCATAACCATTGCTTATTTAACTATGGTGTAAAAATAAGGCATGCCGATCACCATGTATTGTACAACATGTATCATTTTCCTTGGGATGCCACTTTTTCCACTCATCGTTTATCATCGTATGATCAATAAAAAATATAAAAAATCGCCCTCTGAATAACTTATTTAATACATTTTGATATACGCTTTTAAAACCATTAGCAATCGTAGTTAATATGCTTTATTACCGTCCCTAAGTTTTCCCATACACTAAATAAAAATTGGCATTTGGTGGTGTGGTTCAAGGGACTTTTTTATTGTTGGTGGATCTATAAAATGGCTAACTCTTAGATATAACATACAATATTTATATTGCTTCTCTCTTTTGTGGGGTTGAGATTAGAGATCTTGAAGAAATACTATTATTTAAATAGAATGGATCTAGTGAACCATTGTGTTATGCCTTGCATAACCACTCCATCTTTTGCCTTGGTCAAAATAGGCCCCCCTTGTTGTTTTTATCCTTGGTTGATTTTCAGACAAAGTTTGGAGTTTTTCTTTTCCAACACTTTGTTTTTCTTTGGTTTAGTCTATCGGAATCGGATCTAGAACTGAATCGGGTTCTGAAAATTCTTTCAAAACTCGTTCTAATTCCTATGCCGATAGTATTTCTTTTAAAACTTTTTGTTCTATCTTTGTCGGAGCCAGAGCCAGAGTGGAAGTTAAGTTGGTATTTATTTGAAAGTTCAAGTTCAAGTCTCGTTCCGCCTCCGCCTTCGCTTTTTGGACTTTTTTTTTAGACTATGGTTTTTATGTTAATTTTTTCTTATTTTCGGTCTTTTTAAAAATTTTTTGTGTTTGGTTTTGTTTTGTGCTTTGTTGGCGGAACCGAACCCGGAACGGTAATGAAGTTGGGAAATTATTCAAGTTTCCTAATCTGTTTTCATTCTGATTCCGCTCCCGTTGTATCTTGGTTGTTGAATTTTTACTGAAGTCGTCTGCAGTGATGTGCTTGTTCCTCTGGTAGTTCTGACTCCGCTTTACTACATTTAATGCATTAATGAAAACTGCCATGGGTAGGTAGAAACTCCGAGTTTACCTTGATTAGGGTTTAACGCATAGTTATTATTATTATTCTTAAGAGATTGAAGAGCGAAGTATAAGTTGCAGTGAAGTCTTGTGCGAGTAAATGAATTGAAGGAGAGACAGTTGTTTGCAGATTTCTCAAGAGGTTTGCCTATTTATTTGCCTTCGAGGCAGGGTTTACTATTTTCGTTCTTTTATTTAATTTCACATTTTTTTTTGTTGATGCTCGTGTCAGATTGTTTTTCTTTGGGAAAGTTCGTGATTCTTAGTAGGTTTGCATGTTTTGTTTTTCTTTGTTTGTTTGTTTGTTGTTCTTGTCTTCATTTCTTTTTTGCTTTTGTTTCATATTTCTTTATTTTAGGGCACGTTCACTTTCACATTTATGTCATGATCACATCGTGTTGCTTTTGGATTTTAATTGCGTAGATTAAAATTAGGGTTCTACAGTAAGATAGATTAAATTAGTGTTTTACAGTGAGTTAGGGTTTAGTAAATGGTAGTTTTTACTTAGAATCATTTTGCACATTCAATCTAGTTAAATTAGGAAGGGTTAAATGTGTGCCCTAGTTTTTATATCAAGATTGTTTTAGATTAGGGTTTTGATGCATTTTTGTGTTCGCATTTTAATTTAAATATGATGCTCTAGAAAGTACAGTCGCCCCTGGTCATATGGGGATGGTCTTATCATGCTATATGTTAGCCCCTTTTTTTTTTAATATGACCTAGTCTTTAATCATAAAGTTATGCATTAAACAATTAGAAAATAGTAATGACGTCATGACCTTTTTATGCGGAAGTAGGATTGGGATCAATCTAGAACTTTAAATCATGTTTTCCAAAAGGTATCGATTCCATTTCTATCCTATCTCTGACTTCGCTTATAGTGAGAAGCCTTCTTTCAAAAAAGTGATAGCCTAGGCGGAATCAGAATCAGAACCAAAATGGAATATGAAAATAAAAAATTTGAAAGAAACCAAATCTATTTCCGTTTCGGTCCTAGTTCCGATCACTATTCCAGTTTCGACTTCGACCTCGCTTGTTATTATTGTAATATCAAATATCATTTTTGGTTCCGATCCCGACAGTGTGTTAAAAGATACTATTTAGGATGTTTTCTGCCTGGTTCCACTTCTGATGTATGTATATGGTTTTAAGACATATTTTGATATGTTTATTCAAGGATCTAACTAGAGGTTTTGTTGTAGGAAAGCTGAAGAATGTTAGGAGCATCAAGAGAAGCTCCCCAAAGGAACCAGCCTGCAGGAACATCAAGAGAAGTTGCTAAGCCAAAGCAGTTACCTTATATTATGAGGTATAAGCACACGAGTCTTGTTGCCATTGCAAGCAAGGTAGAATCGGATTGGTCAGACATCACTGACACGAATCTAGGCCAATAAAATTTTGAGGAGTTGTATGTTGATACATTCAATGAGGATGTGACACCTAGAACTAAAACAATAGTGGATTCCGGCTTGGCTCATATCACCGTATTCCCTCTATCTGTCCAGTGCCCGAAGTTGATTATGACAACAACAAGTGCTTACAATGCATCCACTAGGAAATGCATGGATTCACAGGATAATGTGATCATTGATCTCACTCCTCAAATGTTTCAAACTATGTTTAGGGTCTCAAATCCAAAGAACTTGGTATAGTTAACTGAGGCAAATTCCTTAGAGAATTATGGCAAATATAAGGAATCCAATAAGACCCACTTGAACAAAAGGTGGTTAAAAACAGAGAAGTCTCTAACCAAGCTCTCAAAACAACCAAAGAGGGCAGATTTTTATAAAGAAGTATCATATTTAATAATGATGTTGTCTATGGCTTTTGGGAAGAGAGAAGCCTTTCATTTCAAGGAGTGGATGTTTCCCTTCATCGAGATAATCTTAAGTGGCACCCAACAATTTGATTGGACGATGATCATTTTTGATGCTATTCATGACCAGTTGACAAGGATAAGGGAAACCAAATGCTTCTTTATGACTTCTTACTTTGTGTATGCAACAACAAGGGTAGGTATCTTCCTAGGGCTGAACAGAGTGGGGATAATAGGAGAGTTAGATGGACAAAAGAAGGTGTGGGATCATTATGACCAGTTGTCTCTACAGGTTGCTGAGAATCAGTTAAGAAGGGTTAATGATGCATTCCAGTATGTGATCATTAACCAACTCAATGGAGATGTAGGGTACAGACTGAGCCAAGAAGCTATGGTATTTATCACTGAATGGGGATGTTGGTACATTCAATACCCCAAGTTCACATACTTCAGGCTAGCTGGATTTGAAGGTCATCCACATTTACTGCCAAGATGTTGTAACAATAGGATAGTTTTAATGGAATTTGTATATCAAGCTCTAGGGGTTAATTCCCGATTTGCATTGAAACACAAAAAAAGATGTCAGTTCCCCATGTAGTTGAGTGAATACAATTGCCATCATTTGGTAGGAGCTAAGGTAGTGTGCAGTGAGTTAATACATCTAAAATTAGGTTTATATATAGCTCGAAAGTACTTTGACCCAAATTGAAAAATGAATGCCTTGTTGCCTTCTATTTTTGATAGACATTTCGATTTGTTGGAATATTTTTGGAGTGACCAGCAAGATGAGTATGACCTCAGGAAGAAGAACTATGAAAGGTTTCCTGTGGCACTCATGATAGAGCTTGGGATCAAGAATGACATTCCTGATGCATTAG
Source organism: Sequoiadendron giganteum (assembly GCA_007115665.2). NCBI lineage: Eukaryota > Viridiplantae > Streptophyta > Pinopsida > Cupressales > Cupressaceae > Sequoiadendron > Sequoiadendron giganteum. The sequence continues at coordinate 325,870,846 of CM021104.1, forward strand.
TGGATGATTGAGTTGTATTAGATCCATCATATGAAGCTTTAAACATTGGCACTAAGAGCTTGGATCCGATTGACTGGGATAGTGAGGAGACAATTGATATAAAACAAATAGGGAGGATAGTCTTGGATAGGAGCATTCAATGGTTGGTTCTAAGAACCAAAAATCCTCAAGGACCAGCCCCTAGAAAGGGGAAAGGATATAAAATGATCAAAAGAAAGACACCTCCCAAGGAGCCTTTGGAGTTCCTCCCTCCAGATATTGAAGAGATTGAGCTTGAAGCAGCGGCACAAGATGAACTAGAGACACAAGAGGGAGATGCCCAAGCAACATGAGTGGTTTCAACATCTTCCTTAGGTGAATCCTCTCCTCAAGTCCCACTTGAAAAACAAAAAAGTGAAGAAGTGCAAGGGAATCTTCATAATATCACTGAATCCATGAAGGGAAAAGGGGTAGAGGTAGAGATTCATGATGTTGGAACAAACTCAGATGAGACTGTGTCAGAGAGGGATGTGCAAGAGAATATGAATCTAGAGGAGGATACTGAACAAATATTGACACTAGAGAATCAGTGGGTGCTATTTGAAGAAGCCAAAAAGGATGCTAATGTAAAAGTTGCAGCAATAGAGAAACATAAGGCAATTGATGCCAAGACACAAGATGATGCTATACTACAACAAAAAAAAGTAGAAGCTAAGCTGAAAGATGATGAAATAGAGAAGAAACAGAGGCAAAAAGAGCATGATCTCAAGGTCAAGGAAGAGAATGATAAATTAGAATTGATATAGAAGATTCATGACCTTGAGGAGGAAAAGCCAAGACATCGAAGGGAGAGAGAAGTTCTGGTGGCTAAGTTGAAGCTTTTTGAAGAGGCTCAAAAAGAGAAAGAGGAAGCAGAGCGATTGCAAAAGGAGAAGGATGTCAAAGAAATGATCAAGAAGCAACAAAAGGAAAAGGAAGATGCAAAAAAACTTAAAGCATTAGAGGAAGAAAAAAACAAGGAACAATAGAAGAAAAGGTTGGAGGAAGAAAGAAACCAGGAATTGGAGAAAAGAAGATTGGAAGAAGAAAGGTTGAAGAAATAGGAAGAAGACAAGAGAATACGAGAAAAAAAGGATAGGAAAGAGGCTAAAAAGCTTGTACAAATGCATGTGGTGCAAGAACGACAAGAGGAATCAAGGGTTGATTCTCAACCTCAAGAAAATGTGCAGCCAATTTCTAAGTTACTACTATTACTTCTTCTTCAACCATAATGACTACTACTCCAGGTGCTCCCACTTGGTTGAAATTGGACCTTCAGAAGAGAACAGTGACACCTCCACAACCTCTCAATCGGGAAGGTATGATGAAGGAAATTGAGAAAGAAAGGCCTAAAAAGAAGTCTAAGATCTTACATTATACTAGGCTAACTGACAAAGGATAAATTGTGGCTGAATGTGCTATTCCCATGATAGATAAGGAGGTAGGAGACATGCAATTAACAAATTATTAGCTAGGCACTATTAATTTGGGGAGGCCTACCAGAGATTAATAGATGAATTTAATTGATGTGGTAGCCTCGACAACCAAGTCAAGGATGTTAAAGGATAAGCAGAGGAAAGATGAGCTTAAGGCTCAGTTAGATCAATTGCATACCCTTTTGAAAAGTGTTTCTTCTCCAAGATCACAATAGGTTGTTGCTATTGAGACCCCAATTTTTCCGAGTAAGAAGGAGGTAGATGACTTGGTGCAGGTGAGAGGCAAGGCATAAATGTTGGATAGGTGGGTTGACAAGTTGAATCAAGAAGTGGGTGAAATATTGGTGAATAGTTTTGAGGTTTATAAAGGAACATAAGAGTTAATAGAGGAGATGAGCCAATATGTTAAAACATTGGAGAAGCAAGAAGAGGAGTATAAAGAATATAGTCAGAAATTGAAAGAAGTTAGTACATTGCCTAAGACTACTCTTCTAGAATAGTCCATACTCGAAGAAGAGAATAAAGATTTTGTGGAAAAGACTTCTTGCATACTCTGGTTTAGAACATATTTTCTATACAAACATAGAAATGAGGTTCAATATTATGTTAAGGATCTAAATGAATAATTTGAGGAGTTGGAGGCAGTTCATTGCTATCATAGTGGATGCCAATATACTAACAAAGGAAGGCCTTCTCTTGAGCCAGATAAAAGAGAAATGGGGAAAAAGGTTTAAAGGAGTCATGTAGAAGGGAGATGATGGCGAAGATCTGTTGATAGATTGATTTATGGACATCAAAGAAGAGATAAAGGCTGCTAAGAGAGAGTTGATGAAGCTGAAGGATATGAGAGGGTTTGTTACAATAGAGTTGGAAATAATTAAGTTTGAAGACAACTGGGTGGATGGGTCAGAATTGGACATTCTACAACAATTCTTCGCCAGTTATGATGAGTGCATTGTAGAGAAAACTTCACATGCATAAATATCATGCATGCATGGATTTATTCTTCTTTGCATGTTGCATGCAACACTAGCAGTTTTTGAAGTGCATGACTTTCTTCTCTTCGATTCTTTTTTTCTTCTAGTTTAACTGAATTTCCAAAGATAACTATAATCCCTAAAAGGGTGGGTCAACTTAAAATAGAAGAGGACTTCAAATTTTGTATATCTATAAATACCCTTGGGGTATCATATTGTAAGGGTCGGCTGATAGAGAATAGTAAATTGGCCACCTGAGAATAGGAGATATAGTTTTTCATAGTTGTTACAGAGATACATTATTACTTCATTTTATTTTTACAGTTAAATAAAATTACAGGTTTACGCAATATGGTGTTAGAATCGTGTTTTACTTGATAAGGTTAATGAGTTATAATCTATCTGTATGCTAGTGATTGTGCTAAAGCATGATTGTTTCTTATGTGATGAAGGTCATTAAAAGAAGTCAGATTTAAGGATTATCTTGTTATATTATTAGTGAATTGAATTTATAAAGTCAGTTGATCTATGATCTTGGCAATGAATGAATGTGTGTTCTTTTGAAATCTTTGAAATAGTTGTGATATGCAATTAGTGGTATTAAATTAAGCACCTTAGATGTATGCAATGGTATAGTTTATTCTATGAATTGTGTCATGCTTTGGTTTTTATTGATCTGTTGAAAACATTCATTGTTGAAGATATATGTTCGGATGCTAGATAAGTTTGGTTCATGTTTACTAATTTACCCTCTAATCTATCTTTTTCTTTTGTTTGAAACCCCTTTTATTTATAAAAACAGTTCGGTAAAATGAGTCATTGCTTGTATTCTTTGTTACCAACACATGCCCCTTGAATATTACAGTTGCATGGACCAATTGAGTGACACCAGACAGTTGATAACACAACTACCATGACCTTGGGAGTTAGGCTACTATATGTTGTCTTTCTTTTTTAGGAGAGATAGAATAGAAATATTCTATTTACACGTTGTTTGTGTCATTTTCACCATCAACACATTGTTTCTTAGAATTTGAGCTCACATGCTCTCTTTTTTACATCTCCTTGGAACCCATCCTAAATTAATATTACAAAATATTAATATATATTATTGTAAATATTATATTAATGTATCTATGTATATATATTAATATAAAAATAAAGAAGTTGCATTCAACCACCTATAAAAAATTAAAAGAAGCAACAATTTCTCTATTTGTTATATTCTTAATGTAGTTTCTTTAAAAAATAATTATATGTAGTTGCATTCACCAATGTTGATGGTACTTCTTTAAGTCACTTACACACAATATTTATTATTAATTAATATATATGCTATATAATTTGCAATTCTACTAAATCATAATTTTTTAAATATTTTAAAGCTTCTTTAAATTTAACTTTTTTTAATGTTGATACCAGTTTGAATTTTATAAAAAAAACACACATTATTTACTCTATATGAATAAAATTTTAGAAATATTTTTTTTTCTTTTTTCTTTTTTTCTTTATTTATGTTGAGCTACCTTTTAAATTTTTAAAAATGTTCATTTTCAAGTACTCAACTTTGAAAAACAAAGTAATTTGGGTCTTTTTTTTAGCATAAATAAATAAAAATTAAAACTTGTTTATTCCCTACTTTTCCTAATTTATCCCATGTGGAAATTACTATAATACTACTCTTATTTCTTTTAATTAACATGCCTATCCATGCAATTGAGTTTTTCAAAAGAAAACCTTTTATCAAATGTCCATAATAAATCCTATACAATGGGAATTGTGAAAATATTCTAACTAATACTGTTGTTAGCAATCAGATATGCACCCCGCCAGATTTGTAGAAAATCCTAACTATCTATTGCAACATTGAAACTCTTTCCAGACGTGGGTGGTCTATGAGGAAAGAGAATCTCCAGAGCGAGCTGGTTCTCTGTATAATAATCCTATTCTAAAATCTTTTGGGAAAATAGATAGAGAAAAATAGAACTAAAAAAATAATGACTTTGCAATGACTTTTTAATATTGAATGATGAAAAATGATTGTTTTGGGCCTTCCTCACAAACGGTGCTAAAAAAAAACTAACAATGATATCACAACCTCTCACAAAACAAACTTTACATAAGTACTTTACATGAATATTTATCCAAAAAACATGCCATGCAACCTGTATTTTGCACTTTCCTGCATCAAACTACAACCTAGGACATAACAAGGATCTCAAATTGAAAATCACAAGTATAACATCAACTGAACTGTAAATGGACACAAGATATGATAAGTAGGAATGTTGTTCTTCTATTCACTATAGGAGTATTCCAAAATAATCTCTCTGAGAACAAAAAAGTTTCAGCTCAAAAATGTGTAAGAGCCAAAACAGAATGAACCCCCCTCTTTCAAAAATCTCTCCAAAGATATATCTTTCAAACCCTAATTCGAGCTCTTGAGAAAAGCTCAAGGAAAAGGTTCCAAAAAAAATGCGACAAGTTGGCACAAAAGTGGAAAGTCACACTTTTTGCATGCTTCAACTGTCTGGCCTCTAAAAAAAACAAAAACTACTTTTAAAGCAAGAAAAAACCTTCTCTCCAACTGAAAACCCAATTTCGACCAAGGAGAAAATTCAATGCATGCATCTGCTAAAAATAGCAAGAAAACAAAGCAATTTATAAAGTATTGCTTTGCTTTTGCTTTACATGATGCAATTTTATAATTACTCTACTTTTACAATTAAAGATTTCAAAATCTTTAGCAAACAATAATCATAAGGCTTTCTCCATTGTTTGAAAAACAAAATTGGTAGCATTAAGGTCGCGGCTTATGCATGTATTATCTTTGATTTCCTTGCATGTTTCATTCTTCTGTGTCGCTTCATTTTCACAAAATCATTGTCTCCGGACTGGTGAAGATATATCCCAAACTATAAACTAGGTCGGTGTAATATTTAAAGGGTTTTTTTTCTTGACGATTTCTAAATTCTGTACAAAAATCTCACAAACCCAGATTATGCTTTTTGAGATATGATGAAAAATCGACTGCTCCCACTAAAAAATCTATATTTGCATTTTGAAACAAACTCTCCTGGGTATCTCCATTCCCTGAATAAAAATTCTTATATCTGCATTCTTTTGATTGTATTTGACATTAATGGAAAGACCAGTTGCAACTTTGAATGTTCCCTCACGTACTTCTGGAAACCTTTATAAAATATGTGAAGTTAGTTGAAAAGCTGAAACAGGCTTCATGTATCTGCATTTTTTTTGTAAAACCCCTGTAGCTGCATGATTATTACATCTCTGGAAAATGGTCCACTTCATGTTGTTTGTTCATTATGCTGCAGGAAGCTTTAGCAGAACTGTATTATGCTGCAAGAAGTTAGAAAGTTTGTTGCAGGAAGCTTTAAACTGAGATTTATTATGTTGCAGGAAGTTAAAAGTTTGTTGCAGGAAGCTTGGATAGTTTAGATGAGCATGATAATCATACTTCTTTCTCAGCCCACTTGTCAACTTAAGGGGTAGCATGCCGAGCTCTACCCTTGTGGGAGCCTGTTTTTCCCCACATGCTTGGTCTTGTACTTCATTTGACTGTAAAGCATTTAATAACAAGATCTAAAACTCTAATTCCTCTTTTTCAAAGAATAAATATCACTTAATGAACTAAAACAGAGTGCAAAATAGCACTCAGGCATATTCAAAAATAACTACATTTCACTTTTAAATATAACAACATTTAAATCAGCTCCACATTGAGCTGTAGCGAAATATTGGTAACATTTTGGTGATTTCCGCTAGATGCTTGCTAGCTAAGCATAGATCAGTTGCCTTTGAAACTCCATTGGGTGTAGAGTCAAAACTGCCCCTTCATGAACTCAAAAAAACTGAAACAACAACTCCCAAACAACAACAAAACAAAACAAACAAAGCTGAAAGCAAACTAACAAACCTTGATGGCCAACAGGATTATGCACAGTAGCACTTAGGGCAAGAAAACTACTGAAAAGAAATGTGTATAACACACTTATTTGCAACAACTACTCTACTAACCTACTCTAACTTGCTAAAGAAGATGGTCAAACAAAGCCGTTAACTGGTTCTTAAAAATAACTACCTCTCCTGACGAACTGTGGATGCTCTAATTGCTTGTAAACTGACAATAAGAGGTGAAAAACAATAATACTGCCCTCACATTGTTGTACTGAAATATAAAGATCACAACCAAAGGCATAGATCTCATAAAATTGTATCAAACATACCTCCATCTTTCCAAATACATATGGGTTGAATCTGGTGCCCTTCAACTATAATCTCATTCTTGGAGGCACTGATAATTTGTTGCACCCTATTAATACCCTTGTTGGCCAAATCCCTAATAGGGAATGCTCTTGAAAGGATGAAAAATGAACCTTTGTTACCCGTTCCTTGCTGGTTACTTGTTGTTTTATTCTCCCTTTCTAGATTAAAATTTTCTGACTGCATGCCACCCAACTTTGCAAAAAACTCATCAATTATATTAGTGCATAAATGTTCATCAAACCCATTGATGGTTTCCTGATTTATAACAGGCTTAAAAGTGTCCTCCTGGTTGATTTCTTGAAAACTCAGAAGTTTATCAAGATTCATACCTTGAACAACCATATTCTCATCATCATTATTAATGTATAAAGGAAGAACCTCAAATAAAGTAATCAAACCTTGAGTCTCAATACTCCCCTTTGCCTCCTCAAGCTGTTGTTCCACACTTGCTTCTGCAGACAATAGTTGCTTGACATCCAAACCTGAAACAAAGGCCTCCAGGTCATCCCAAAACATGTCTTCTTCATTTACCTTGTTACAACCATCTTGAGGTATCTCAACACCAAAGTTTTGAAACTCCTCCTGTTGTCCCTCGACTACAACTTCCTTTATCCATTGCTGCAGTTGTTCTTGATCTATTGGATCCTCCTCATCACTACACTAGCTAGATACCTCACAATAGTCATCGATATCTTGTTGCACTGCTTGATCCTTTGAGATAAATGCTGAAGTTTTTTGCTCCTCTTCAATAAAACTAGGAGATTTATTAGTGAAAACAAATATAGAATTATCAGGAGAAACATTTTCTCAATCTATCTTTTGCTGCTGCAAATGATAAACTTCCAAGGCTAGCTACAACAGCTTCACCTCTCGAAGATTCTCAATTTGGAGTAAAGTATCATGATCAAAGGGCTCACTCTTGGGTTTATCAAGTATGAGAACTTGAGGGGCTTCTTGTGTTTTATGCAAAAAAGGATATTGCTCAAAGGGTTGTTCTACAACAAAACTTGGTTGAACCTGATAATTTTCCTCTCCTTGAACAAGCCGACTTGGAACTGCAGGAGTTTCTTGGGCTTCGTACCTTTGCACTTCTGACTCTTTCTCATAAAGATAGGCTTGACAAGCCATCTCCTTATGTTGTTGATTATACTCATGTTGTTGCTTGATCTCCTCCAACTGTCTCACGTAGTCAAGCAATGTGCTCTTTATGCTTGCCATATCCCCTTGGTATGCATCGTGCTACTCTCGCTTCTCTATTTCATTCATCTGTGCTTCATAGTTCAAACTTATATATCTGAAGCTCAAGTCTTGAAAATCTTGGGATTGATTATGAGCATATGAGGGTTGAGATGAAAAATAAGCAGGGGTGGGTGGGTGGTAATTATATTGTGCATGCTGGTATGGCTGATATGGAGATGAATAAGCAGGGTTTTCATGATATGGCGGATGATATTCATATGGCCTATCAAGATTTGACATTTTTTCTCATGTGAAAGTTGGAAATTAGAGTGGAGAAAATGGTTATATATTATACCAACACTTAGGCCTGTTTACAAAACCAATGAACAAAGTCACCAGGTATGCTGCTTTAACCTCCAGAAGGCTGAAACTCTACTGCACATACCAAAATAGCAAAGAAAAAGATAATTGAAACTTCTCTGAATTTGATTTTTTAGAGTCCCATTGGGCGTGCCAAAAACTGTTAGCAATCAGATATGCACCCTGTCAAATTTGTAGAAAATCCCGACTATCTATTGCAATATTGAAACTCTGTCTAGACGTGGGTGGTCTATGAGGAAAGAGAATCTCCAGAGCGAGCTGGTTCTCCGTATAATAATCTTATTCTAAAATCTTCTGGGAAAAAAGATAGAGAAAAATAGAACTAAAAAAAACATGACTTTGCAATGACTTTTTAATATTGAATGATGAAAAATGATTGTTCTGGGCCTTCCTCACAAACAATGCTTAGAAAAAACTAACAATGATATCACAACCTCTCACAAAACAAACTTTACATAAGTACTTTACATGAAGGTTTATCCAAAAAACACGACATGCAACCTGTATTTTGCACTTTCCTGCATCAAACTACAGCCTAGGACATAACAAGGATCTCAAACTGAAAATCACAAGTATAACATCAACTGAACTATTAATGGACACAAGATATGATAAGTAGGAATGCTATTCTTCTATTCACTATAGGAGTATGCCAAAATAATCTCTCTCAAAACAAAAAAGTTTCAGCTCAAAAATGTGTAAGAGCCAAAACAGAATGAACCCCCCTCTTTCAAAAATCTCTCCAAGGATATATATTTCAAACCCTAATCTGAGCTCTTGAGAAAAGCTCAAGGAAAAGGTTCCAAAAACAATGCGACAAGTTGGCACAAAAGTGGAAAGTCACACTTTTTGCATGCTTCAACTGTTTGGCCTCTAAAAAACAAAAACTGCTTTTAAAGCAAGAAAAAAACCTTATCTCTCCAACTGAAAACCCAATTTCGACCAAGGAGAAAATTCAATGCATGCATCTGCTAAAAATAGCAAGAAAATAAAACAATTTATAAAGTATTGCTTTGCTTTTGCTTTACATGATGCAATTTTATAATTACTCTACTTTTGCAATTAAAGATTTCAAAATCTTTGGCAAAGAGTAATCATAAGGCTTTCTCCATTGTTTGAAAAGCAAAATTGGTAGCATTAAGGTCACGGCTTGTGCATGTATTATCTTTGATTTCCTTGCATGTTTCATTCTCTTGTGTCGCTTCATTTGTACAAAATCACTGTCTCCGGACTGGAGAAGATATATCCCAAACTATAAACTGGGTTGGTGAAATATTTAAAGGGATTTTTTTCCTTGACGATTTCTAAATTCTATACAAAAATCTCACAAACCTAGATTATACTTTTTGAGATATGATGAAAAATTGACTGCTCCCACTAAAAAATCCGTATTTGCATTTTGAAACAAACCCTCCTGGGTATCTCCATTCCCTAAATAAAATTGCTTATATCTGCATTCTTTTGATTGTATTTGGCATTAATGGAAAGACCAGTTGTAACTTTGAATGTTCCCTCACGTACTTCTAGAAACCTTTATAAAATATGTGAATTTAGCTCAAAAGCTGAAACAGGCTTCATGTATTTGCATTATTTTTGTAAAACCCCTGTAGCTGCATGATTATTGCATCTTTGGAAAATGGTCCACTTCCTGTTGTTTATTCATTATGCTGCAGGAAGCTTTAGCAGAACTGTATTATGCTGTAGGAAGTTAGAAAGTTTGTTGCAAGAAGCTTTAAACAAAGATTTATTATGCTGCAGGAAGTTAAAAGTTTGCTGCAAGAAGCTTGGATAGTTTAGATGAGCATGATAATCATACTTCTTTCTCATCCCACGTGTCAACTTAAGGGGTAGCATGCCGAGCTCTACCCTTGTGGGAGCTTGTTTTTCCCCACATGCTTGGTCCTGTACTTCATTTGACTGTAAAGCATTTAATAACAAGCTCTGAAACTCTGATTCCTCTTTTTCAAAGAATAAATATCACTTAATGAACTAAAACGAAGTGCAAAATAGCACTCAGGAATATTCAGATATAATTGCATTTCACTTTTAAATATAACATTTAAATCAGCTCCACATTGAGCTGTAGCGAAATATTGGTAACAATTGCCACAACCCAAAAGGCACAGTTTAAGGGGAAAGGAATTTATTGACCTTTTTTGGGAGATTATTGGTTCTCTATGCATGGCGTTAAAAAGTTACAACTCATCTTAGATTACAATTTACTTGCAACAATAATACTAATATTCATATTATATTCAAGCCGTTGATTCCAAAATCTTAATTCACTTATCCCACGGCCTAAATTCGGCCACGACTTCTTCCTTCCTTTTGCCAGATTCAACTTAAGGGAAGTTTTAATTTCCAAGGCAAATTTAAAATATACAAATGATAAATTCATGTCCGCCGTGGAGTCTTATTCGCCCATCCAAGGCTTTAATTATTTCTTTGTTTTTCAAAAACCCTAGAAATCACTATGTTATTACGCCATACAAGTCACATAATACAATGAATAAAAGGGGGCATCATAGGGATGAAACGCGAGTAAAGATCTAGAACCTAAGGCTGGATCATGGAAGAAAATCATGAAATTTTTATTTGTTGTGTTCTGTATAGGCTTGTGCACAACATATTTTATTTTTGTGTTAGATATTTTAATGAAGTATCCGCAGCCATGGAAGAGTCATGACCTGTATGAGATCCGTGACACCCCCTCAAAATGGCACCACACAAAGGGGATGAAGAAAATTATATACATTTTTTTAAAGAGAAATCACTTAATTTTACATGCAACTACAAGAATAATTGTGAAAATCCCTGATCAGTGAAAGCATTGAAATACTAATGGAAGAGATTGCAATGCTACAATTTCCTTCCAGTTGCAATTCTTGATATACCAAGTTTGGCCTAAATATAGTAATCCTGTAATTGGTTGCAAGGAAAATCAAGCCCTAAAATTTTATCCGGATTGGGGAGTGGCTCTTGCACTAAATTCAATTTGAAATTGAATTGAGAAACATTCTTGCATCCACACTTACGACTAATCTTCAAGGCAATAGACAATATGCAGTAAAGGAGCCACATAGGGGGACACATGCCAACTGCATTGAGGATTGACCTGTATGGAGCCATCACACATTGTAGACGAACGATGACAAAATATTTGTGTATGGTGACCTATTTCACACTTTAGTTTATTAGGAAACCTAGATCCCTCAACCAAGTGGCTAGATTGAGGAATGACTAGTGCATCCTGGTGTAATTGGATGGGGGTTCACCATTAAAAAAATATTTAAAAGAATAAATTGAATGCACTATGCAAATTCACTATATGACCTAGGAATTTGAAGGCATGAAATAAGATGGACAAACTGAAATCAAACAGTAAAGTACCTGGAAGAGTGATGCAATCAAAGAAAGGTTTGGAAATCTTTTTTTCTTTTTTCTTTTTAAAGTGTACTAGGAGTGATACATCAAATAAGGTGATTTAGTCCCGTTATAGGGTTTTTGAGAAAAATCTAGAATCTTCTGATGATTGAGTAGGATCTGCAGAAAGGTGCGAAAAGGGGTGTATTGGGACTAATACGATAGATTGTGTGATTTAGTCATGTTATTAGGGTTTGAGTGATATTTGTGTAGCCTCTAGTGATATTTTGTAGCTTCCTTCTTATTAGATCCTTAAGTTTGAAAGTCTGAATTCTATCCTATAGGTGAGTTTCCATGAAGATGAAAACTTCTTGACAAATTTGACAACTTTTTCAACTTTATCTTTAAAGGATCTTCAAGCTCCAATACGTCTAGATCTACAAACACACATCAAGAGAGAAAAATGTTGTTTTTTTAGGGAATATAGGGGTTTTCCTTGGTCAAACCCTTTTTTGGTAATTAAACCTTGAAATTAAATGAAATAACATGAAGGAATGATGAATGAACAAATTCAATGTTGCAACTCACCAAATCCTTGAAATGAAGGTTACAAACTTGTGTGAAATGGCTAGCATGAATGTGGATCTTGAATCTTGATTGAATGCTTGAAACTTTGTCTTGAATGCTTGCTTGAATCATAAAACCTACATCACAAATGTTAGCTCACAAACACATATGATACATGAGGGATTTAACATGATACTTGAATGTTGAATGTAGCTCTAAATTCTTGATGATTTTCTCTTGAATGATCTTGAATGAATAATTGAAGGCTCCTAGATTGCTTGAAAACTTTCTCGGAGAAATTGTGTGAAATAATCTTGTATTTATACTTTTTTATGCCTAAAAAAAATGGAAATAAGGTAGGTGTTCCACCTTTTGGGAAATGGAATTGGACCTATTTCACACTTTAATTCATTAGGAAACCTAGATCCCTCAACCAAGTGACTCGATTGAGGGATGGGTAGGGGGTTCCTATTGTAATTAGATGGATGAATCGATTAAGGGATGGTTAGGGGGTTCCTATTGTAATTGGATGGGAGTTCACCATTAAATGAAGCTTCAAAGGAGAAATGTAAACACTTATACAAAAAACCTATAAAATTGAAAGCATGAAATAAAATTAACAAAAAAAATGAAACATAAAAGTATTTGGAGGAGTGGAGAGGCCAAAACAAGGTCTGAAAACATTAGAAATTCCTATCTCAAATTATACCAAGACTCATATGCTAGGTTGGGTGATTTATTCCCACTCTAGGGTTTTTGGGGCAGCATCTAGAATTCTTCTATCAACTGTGGGGATCTACATAAAGGTAGAAAATAAGGTGTACTGGGAATAATATGCATAGTTGGGCGCATGAGTCCCACTCTTCCTTTCCAAAAAAGAGGGATCTAAAATTGTCCTCCTATCTCGACACTTCCTACCTATGTCTTTGAAACTTCATTTCCAATTATGAACCTATGAAAATATGCAAAACAAAATATTGGGTTGATTGTTTATGGGGGGTTTCCCTTGGTCAAACCCATAATTTGGTATTAAATCTTGATAAAAAGTATAAATTTGAAATGGAAATGTGTGTGAAAGCCCTAATATTAAGTGTTTCTAAGATTGGGTAAACCCATAAAATTGGTTTACAATTCCAGTGAGGAAGGAAAATTACAAAAAATGCCCCCATGTAGAAAATTTTAGTTTTGGGGGGTTCAAACTAATTTTTGATTTGAGCGAATCCAAAAGAGGTTTGCTTGAAGCCCCCTTTCTAGAAAACCTATTTAATGCTAGGTCCCATCACATTCCACATTTCCCAAAATGAAAAACAAAGGAAAACTTAGTGGAAAGGGGGTTCGCTTGAACCTAGGTTCATTCAAACCCCCCTTTCCCTCCCTTCTCCCCATCTGGCACCAAATTTCTCTAGAATTTTTCCCTTCGAAGCTCGAGATGAGGATGAAAATAGAGAAGATATCACAGATCCAATTGGATGATGGTAGTCTTCAAAACGAGCTATCCAACGAATATAATTTTAATATGTTTTGGTTTTATTATGTATTTATTTTTTAGTTTGATTAAACAGAGGTTTTTCACCGAAAATCAAGCTCTTTGTTCTGCACATGTGGAAAAATAGCTTATCAAGTTTTTTTGAAAGATATCAGTGCACTAGATATTGAAATCCTTGATCCAAAAACAAAAATTTGAATTTTGATACATGCAAAAAAGGTTATGTCGTATACAGTCTGCCTATGTCTAAATTGTAATTGGTTTGACTTTGAAACTTGATTAAGGAAAAAATATTCAATAAAACACTATGAAACCAAATGAAAGCACTAGATATTGTAATTACAAATATAAATTTTAAAAAATTATAATTTTATCCTTCATGGAAAAAAAGTTATGTTCTATACGGTGAGCATCACTCCTTAAAAATGGTGTTTACTGAAAAAAACTAGTTTTTGAAGGAGATGGAAAAAGAAGTGAAATCTAACCAATTTTTTTTAAAAAAATATATTTAGAATCTACAGAAAAATGTCACAAATCACTAGTTTGCATCATCTTAAAATTTCTCATGGTTTAGCTGCTATAGGTGCCTGAAAGTGAAGATTTAGCTAGAAAAAATCAATTTAGTGTCTAGTTTGGACAAAAATTGTAAACTGGTATTGTGGGATCACCTTATGAGAGCCAAAATGAGATAACCCCTACTCTAATGTGCTATAATATATATCATAAATGAAACATGAGAATGATGATCACTCACTTTAGGAGATCTCCGATCACCTTAATAAGCCATAAGAATGCATGTACCTTCCTTTAGGTAGAAAGTAGAATGATAATGGAAGATGGAATCAATTAGGAAACAAGTCATTAGGCTTGGTTCAATGGTTAGTTGCATCTTCCCAACCTAGAATCCATCATGATCCTCAATCTTTGGTAATGCTTGATCTTGAAATGAAAGTGAGCTTGAAGACCTACAAAAACAATATAATGCTACTCCAAGACTTCAACTTTTCTTGCTCCTTGCTCTTGAATGCAAATACTTGTGATATATTACTTAATTTCTTGCTTGTCTTGTTATATCTAGTTGAAAAAATGAATGTGAGGCTTAGATCTTACAGGCATCCCATCTAATTTACCGTTTATTAGATCCCAAATGCAAACATTTATAAAATTTGAATTAAAAATCTTGACTTCCCACTCAAACCCTAAAAGGCCCCAAATGGGACTAATATGCCCAAAGTGGCATATGGGTCCCACCTAGGGGATCTATACACCCAAGGTGGCATATGGGTCCCACCCTAGATTTTTGAGGTGAGAGAATGTTGGGGGTTGAAATACTAAATGTATTTATTGAATTTGTCAGGATTTCAGTTGAAATAAACCTTAAGATATGTAATAAAGGGTCTTAGGGGCCTATTAATGATGATTTAAGGGACATGAATGCAAGGGTACTAAAATAGGTCCAAAATAAGCGTGAAATTGTACTATATTTAAGAAGGGAGTACCATTTTTGACACTACAATGCCTAATTTCCAAAAATTACAACACTGCAAGTTGACATTCAAAAATTGAATCTAAGGATAATAAAATTCCGTCAATAATTTGAATTAAAATAGGTCCTAGGTTAAAGTGAGACTCGTACACTAGGTTGGGCTTATGAGTCCTCGAGGCTTAAAATTGGGACATGAATTTTGAGAAGTGTTATGTTCAATGTAACTTTTAAAATTAGGCCCCAAGACTTAGGGAGGACCAATACACCTAGATGGATGTATGGGTGTATGGACGTATGGGTCCCAAATCCCTAAATCTAAAACATAGCCAAAAAAATTAAATTATGATTAGGACCAAGCTTGGATAACACATTTAGAATCTATTGTAAATCCTCCTTTTCAATATTGCAATCTTTTTTAAGATATGTTCTTTGTTGCTTAGTATTGGAGATGTAGTCTTGGATGTGGTCAAAACCTTTAAGATAAAGATTCATCAAATCATTGTCAATTTGATATCCCATAATCCTATTAGTTTAACCATATATTTTTTCATAATTCTCCCAACCTCCTTTGGGTGTTTAGCATGATTCAACATGAAATTGTAAGTCAAAAGAGACTAATGAAAATAGCATCCAAGTTTTTCTCATGATAAATCTCCCATTTCTCCAATTAGCATCAGTATGTTGAGAAATGGTTCCTTTGAGATGACATAGACAACTCTTTCCCGTAAGATATTTCCATGCCGATTTTCTCTATGAAGCATAATTCTATGAAGTTAGGAGTTCAATTTGAGATTGCCCCATTATAAGAACATGAAAAAAGAAAAAAATTAATCAAACACCATAATTTTACTACTAGAATACTACTACATAATATTATTACTTATTTTATTAACAATGATGGGTATATAGTTAAATATTTTAGTTAACCTACCTTGTTCAACTACTTAGTTCCTTTTTGTATAAATTCTTTTACTAGGATCAAATATATCATAAAAATCTCTTTATTTGGAATTTGAGCATTGGGGAAGCGATTCATAAAGAAATACTTGTGTGATTGAGGGTCTTTTCAAAATATAGATGTTCATTGTCATCTAGAGTGATGAGAGTATGATGTTGTTGGCTGGCATTTTCATAGATGGTTGCTTGTTCAAGATAGTAAACCCCTTCACAATGTCTCTCACCTTTGTCCGACGTGGACAATAGGGTGAAATCAAAATTCTATGTTTCAATTTTTGGCCAAGATGGACATTTATAGCAACATTTTTAACTAAATCTTCACCTTTTGAGACCTATAGCAGCTAAAACATTAAGAATTTGAAGATGATGTGAACTAGTGATTTTTGGCAATTTATGTGTAGATTGTAAATATATATATTTTATTTTTTTTCTGAAATAAATCATGAATCTTTCAACATCTTTAATAATTAGTTTTAAACAGTAAACAAAATTTCCAAAAAGTAACATTTATTTCATCAAACATAACTTTTTTCTAGAAAAGACCATAAAATTCTAATTTTTAAAATACAAATTTCTTAACATCAATATATCGGGCAAGGATATTTTTTTATAATTGTTTGTTACATATTTTTGAAGTCACTATAACTATAATTTTGACATAGGTGTATGCCATCAAACATAACTTGGTGTATATATCAAAATCTTATTTGTTTTTGTGAAACAAGGACATCAATACCTAGGGAAAAGGTATTTTTTGAATTTTTTTTACAATGGTTTACTATTTTTCCACTTTTATAGAATGAATAAATTTATGTTCGGTGAAAAACCTATGTTCAGTAAAAATAAAAAATAAAAAATAAAAAATTAAATACATGATAAAATGAAAACATACCAAAACTATACTTGTTGGAAAGACCATTTTGAGGGATACGATCTTACAAAATATAATTTCTAAATGAATTTATTTAATCTCTCAAAAGTTAAAGAAAAAGTGTTTTTTTGCTAACATTTTGATAGGTGTGGAGGAGATTCCATTGTGGGTATGACTTAATACTAGAGGGGTTCTATCCAAGGGGTTTTCTGTAAACACTTAAAATTGTCCTGAATGATATTACACACTTGAATCTAATTACTAATACCGTTTCATCCTAAAATCATCTCCTTTTCAACTATTTAATTAAATGATCCTAGTTGTTTAATTAAGTGCATCAATTTCTCCTATTAATCAAATGATCACTATTATTTGGCTAATTCACCCTTTCACACTAAATTTCATCTCATTTAATTGAATAATAAAAATTATTTAAATTAAACCCATTTATGTCCTCTCATTTAATTAAAAAATCTAAATTATTGAATTATATGTCACTTAACCCCTTTTCATTAAATAAATAAATAATTTAATGATAATCCTAAATTCACTTAACTTGCACTAAATTATTATTTTTTTAATTATCTAATTTCCTATTTTCCCTCACCCATCCACTTGCATGGGAATATTCCACTTCCATTTGAACTTAAAAAGGGAATATTCTTTTGTAACAAAATTTCTAACTTTGAAAGTATGCTTCTTTGAATCATCGTGAGACATTGATTAAATCTTTGATCCATGTGATCTTACATTCTCATCCATTGATGAGAATCCTTGATCCATGTTTTCACATCTCATGGCATCTCATCCATTGATTGATCAAATCAATCTTGACCCCTAATTGACCATTTTATCCTATAAAAACTTCTCATTTTAGAGAGAAAAGGATCCACTTCCATTTTAGCAAAGTTATGTTGCACATTTGCACACTTATCTTCATTCATCTTGCATCCATTTTAGCTTTTTATCCATCTTTAGCTTAGTTTTCATCATATTAGCTCATTTTTCATCAATGGGGCTCATTTAGATGCTCATGTTATCAAAGGTATTGGGAAAGGGTTGTCATTCCATATTAATACAACACCAATCCCCCAATGGGATGAGGTTTGAAGAATTTAAATATGGTTTCATTATTCATTTCTTGTTGTTTGTGTTTAAAGGCTTCCTCATTTAATGGTTTTCAATTATTTCATTGGGGTTATAGCTTAGTTGGTTAAATATTGCTTAGAATCTATTGGATATAGTGTATTTAGCTCATACTATGATTATAGTCACAATTTGGCACTAGAAGGAGGGCACAACTAACTAATTTTGATCAATTTTTCTTAATTTTCCCATGTTTTGAAGGTTTTTGGTAGGCTGATGCTTTTACTTTTTACCAGAGTGACACTTTTATGGAACAACGATGATTTTGCAATTCATAGCTACTTTTGAAATACAATGAAGCTTTTTCTTTATGGCATCGATTTTGATTTTTTATTACAGTGAATCACTTTTGATATTGCAATGATTTTGACCTCATTAGTTTTTTGAAGGTGCAACAAAGAGTCACTTTTGAATTTGACTAGAGTGATGCTTTTTAATTAAAACGATGCTTTTGTAGAACAATAATGCTTTTGATGTCTAATAGAGCAACAATTTTGTGGCCCAACGACACTTTTGCAAGATAAAATAAACAACTATATTTTCATGTTTTCTTGGAATTTTTAATTTAATTCACTGTCTGATCATTTACTAACTTTTGGTATTTTTCTATGAGGCTATCTAATTTTATAGATTTGGAAAGGAGCAAAAAACTAGGAATTATTTTACCCCAACTTGGTGGGGTCATAACTTTCTAGTCGGTGCTCATAATTCAAATCCATATACGGAGTTGGAAAGGTCTCCAAGAGTTATAACTTGGTCATAATTTTATAGAATTGATGCAAGTTTGAACCCCAAATTCCACTTCGAAGACCTTCGAAAAAATGTGATTTACTAAAACCTAGAAAATATCGAAAAAATTTAAAAATTTCGATTTTTCGGGTTTTCTTATTTCTATTTATTGTAACAGTGTTTAAACACTTATGGGATGATATAACCCATCATATATTTCTTTATTTCATGTTTAGGACAACTAGCTTTTATTTGGGTTTAAAATTTACAATGCTACAATCTTTCAAAGTTGGTTAAAATTGAACCCATACATCCTCACCATTGCAATTTTGGTTAAAATTCAGCAAATACTTCATACTTCTGCTTGGTTCTATTTAAAATTAATTCATCACTACCTTTGAGGATTTAAAAAGGGTAAACACAAGAAGGCGAGTCAACGAAACGTGGAAGTTTGTGCCTTAGAAAAAAACCCAAAATTGGCTTCAAGAAAATGAGATCCCATTTTTTAATAAACAAGATCCATTTTAGGTTCAAGGTTCCGAGCCTAAAATCTAAATGGGATCCTATGTTTAAAAAAATTGGATCCCACTAAGTAATGGTTTCTCGAGCCAACCTTTGGGAAACGAGATCCTGCTTTTTACAAAATGGAATCCCACTTTTTACAAAATGAGATCCCATTTTGTAGTGGTATTTATTTTAGAAAAATGAAACAATCATTCACCTGCACACACGAGATCTTGATTGAAGAAGAGAAACAATGATCTCTAGGTAAGCACCCAACCCTCAGTTTTTGCATTTTTTGATCTTTTTTTGAATTTTTTTAATACAAATTTAGGTTTTAGTATGTATTTTTTGAAAATTTTATGGAGTTTTTTGCATTTATTTTACCTGTAATAAAAGAAATTATGATTTGTAGAAATAAAAAAAAACATGAAATGAAACCCTCAGATATTGAAAAGAAACAAAAAAATCAACCTTAAATCATAACAAAAAAATTGGCCTTTTGAAACCCTAAATTGTTCAATCAAACAAAAAAAAATGCATTTGAAAACCCTAAATTGAAATGAAACAATTTTTTTGCATTTGAAAACCCTAATTACTTTTTTGAAACCCTAAATTGAAATAATAAAAAAAAACATTTGAAAACCTAAATTGAAATCAAACAAAATATTTTCCATTTAAAACCCTAATTGCTTCTTGAAACCCTAAATTGAAATCAAACAAAAAACATTGTATTTCAAAACCCTAAATTGAAAAAAAAAAAAGTATTTGAAAACCTTGATTTCAAGCTTGAATATGGGTATGTGCAGGATCATCATGGAAAAAACAGGTCCTTAAGTGGCAATGAAAATTCTAAAAATTAGAGTTGGGCAACTTGACATAAAAATTTGAATAAGTTATCTATATTATTTTAAAAATATGTAAGAATAGAATCTGTGGCAAATTGAATGTAGTTTCTAAACTACTAGGCTAATTTTTGTAAAAAGAAAATCTATTTGGTGAAAATTTGAAATTTCAATGCAGTAGTACTAAAATTTTAGGGAAAAAATAAAAAGTAGGTGTCTGTTTGACCACCCTAGCCATAATAAAATCATAATATTTTTTTTATTAAATTTTAGATATAAGTAGAGGACTCATTTCCAGATGTGATGCATATTTTTTTGTAATTTTTTTTCAAATAAATAATTAATTATGAATTTTTTATTTCAACTTTGTAAAAATATAAATACTCATATGTCTGACCACCTTAACTTGGTCAAAACTTAATGGAATTCATTTTTTTTTGATCCTATAGTATGCGAAGCATAGAATGTGACACATGTTCTGGATTCAAAAAATGTGATACCGTTTGAAAGCTATAGATGTTTTTCTATCAGACTATCAATCAAGACTTTATTCATAATTCTAATAAAAAATAAATAATAATTATTTATTAGATTCTAGGTAAAATATAATTTATATTGGTAGAAAGTTGAGAAGCTCCTTTACAAACTCTTTTCATTTCATCAATTTTAGGTAAAATAAAAGTCGTCAGCCACATGGGCGAAGTTTGGAAAAACAAGGTAAGTTGTTAAACACGTTTTATGTGTTGACTTTTAGGATTGGCAGGTCCGAACCAAATCCCGAGACTAATACTGAGCCTAATACCAAGGCATTACATTTTGTGTCAGAATATCGGATATTGGATTCAAATTGGATATCCGATTCAAATTCGATATCAGATTTGAATTCGATATATGATATCTTTTAGATTAGTTTTAAAACAATTTATACAATCTTTAATATATTATTTAAAAATGCAATTAAGTTTATAATTTAATATATAATATCCAATAAAGTTTATAATGTAATATATTTAATATACAATTTATGGTAATCTCTTACCGAATTATGTATTTAATATATAATATATTATTAAATGTATAATATTTAAATATTATTTAAATATTTTAGTTAATCTATAAATATTTTAATATTATTTTAGTTAATCCATAAATATTTAAATATATATTACCAATTTATAAAATATTTAAATATTATCTCTTTCCCTCTCGCTCTATCCACCTCTATCTCACTCAATCACTCCTCTCTCTCTCACTCACTCTCTCTCACTCTCCCCTCTCCTTCTATCTCTCCCTCTCTCCCTCTCCCTCCCTCTCCCTCTCCCTCTGCCTCTGCCTCTCCCTCTCCCTCTCTCCCTCTCCCTCTCCCTCTGCCTCTCCCTCTCTTCCTCTTCCTCTCCCTCTCCCTCTCCCTCTCTCCCTCAGCTCTAAACCCTCT
>CM021104.1:325892609-325940956 GCA_007115665.2 Sequoiadendron giganteum
CCCCCTCTCCCTCTCCCTCTCTCTCTCTCCCTCTCTCTCCCTCTCTCCCTCTCCCTCTCCCTCTCTCCCTATCCCTCTCCTTCTCCGTCTCCCTCTCAACTCTAAAATCTCTCTCCCTCTCCCTATCTCCCTCCTTCCCTTTCCCTCTCCCTCTCCCTCTCCCTCTCTCTCTCTCTCCCTCTCCCACTCTCCCTCTCCCTTTGGTCTATGTGTGTACAAACCGGATATCCGATTTGTGAAAATTCATTGTGCAGAGGTGAAATATTACCATTGCAAAACATGTTTTACAAATTAGATATCCGATTTGTGGGCTATAGAAAAACCCCATGTGGGCTGTTTTTGTGCATTCCAACGGACCCTACATTCTATTTGCAACACTTTGCAGGTGACAAACACGTGGTTTTAGATAGGAAGAGACAAAGATAAAATTTTTGGAGATTCTTGTACTCAAATTTGTCATACATAATGATTTTTTAGCATCTTTTATTTGTTATAATGGGGAGCAACAGTCGTCAGAAGAAAAAATGTAAGAGGAAGCTGACAAAAGAACAAATTGAAGGATATAGACAAAGAGATAGAGAAGGTCATAGGAAGAAAAGAGAAGGTATGTTAAATATTGGTGAACCTGAGCCCTATGGTCTTTCAAGTGAAGAGGAAATTGAATATGTTCAAGGTGAAAATGTAGAACATGATATTGAAATTGGGAATGAAAATGTTCAAATTGATATTGAAAATTTTCAAGGTGAAAATGTTGGAATTGAAGATGTTGAACATGATATTGAAATTGGGAATGAAAATTTTGAAATTAATAATGAAAATGTTGGAATTGAAGATGTTGAACATGATATTGAAATTGAGAATGAAAATATTGAAATTGATAATGAAAATGTTGGAATTGAAGATGTTGAACATGATATTGAAATTGGGAATGAAATTGTTCAAATTGATATTAAAAATGTTCAAGGTGAAAATATTGGAAATGAAGGTGTTGAACATAATATTGAAGCAAGTGTAAATTATGTTTCACCAGATTACATGAGAAATGAAGAACCTTGTGTGGAAGAAAGAGGTATTTCAAATTCAATACCTTCAAGGACCCCTAAATGGATAGTTGAAATTGATGATAACATTATAAACAATTTTGAAGGCAAGAGGTCAACACGAACTATTCAGTTGTGGGATAGAATAATTTTCAACCAATATTTTAGCGATAAGACATTGACCGAGCAATGCCAAATTTTTGTACAATTGCTAAAGATGCAAAAGATGAGACCTTTTCTAGCCAAATTGAAGATTTGTCTGAACAAGAGGATCGAAACGAATTCTATTATTGTCAAAAATATTTTTAATGCTCTCAAGTCTATTGGAAAAAATAACAAAGAAAATGATAAGAGAGCTGCTCGGAGAGTCATTACCACCGCCTTAGTAATGCATCAATTGAAAAAGGCTCACTTTATGAGACAAAATTGTATTGATTTTGACTTAAATCATACAACTTTGGATAGAGCACTTGCAAGAAGAGAAAGAATAGATGACCCTCTTCAAAATGATACATGGGATTTTGCTAGAAGGCTTACATGTGTTGATAAGAAGCTAACTGATAGTGTAAAGCAAGCAATTCAACAATTCTTCCATGATAACTCTAGAGTATCACCCAATGGAAAAGATGTTTTAAAGTTAAGAATTGGCAGTCGAGATCATACATTGCATCCTAAACATTTCTTGGAATCAAGCCAAACAATGTTGTTAAAAAAATTTAATCAAACACATCCAAATATGGAAATCTCGCAAAGAACTTTTGAAGGTTTGAAGCCATTTTATTGTGTGCCTCTTAAGATTCGTAATACTTGTTGTTGCAAATACCATGTAGAGTTTTCAATGTACCATGAATTATTATGCTATATCCATTCTACTTTGCATACTAATGAAATGTTGTAGGAGTGTGGTGCAATGCATCTTCTGAAATCATCAAGGGACTTGCTAGATATATTTTTATGTTCTAGGGATGATGGTTCCTTTTTCTATAGAAATGATTGTTTAAATGTGAAGTTCTCACAATGTGGTGGCTTGTCAAAGTTTGTTCAATGTTTTCATGAGGGTTCAAAACATGAATTTGGAAAGAATATTGTTGAGAAAAAGAGATATGAGATAATCAAATATACTTTGCAGAGTGGAGGTGAAGGTTCTAGATGCGAGTTGGTTACAAAAGAATGCAATGTTGCTGATTTTATTTCAGATTTTAAGGACAATATTTTCTACAAATATGCAAGGCATAGTCATAGGTCTCAATGGTTGGATCAACAATTCAGGATATGTAAGGACTCTTTTCCGATTGGCACTAGTATATCAGTGGTTGATTTTGTTGAAAACTACACATTGCAACCACAAAATGAGGTACAATCTTAGTATTACAATTCCATTCAGATTGCTATTTTTGTCCACATAACGTTTAGACATGCACTTGATAGTACAGAGGAGGATCGAAAGATAATCAGAGAGTATCATTTTTATATGAGTGATGATAGATCTCACTCATTTTTAGTCTAAGCATATTTTTTGTTGTTACAATATAGATTTATCATTTGAAATTTTTTGCGATATTCCTGGCACGATTGCTCATGGACCTACTGCAACAATAGGCAACTCTGATCCTTTCAGAGAGGTATGTGACAAATTACAATAATATTGATTGGTTATTCTAAGCATATTTTTTATTGTATGTAGTTTAACTGCTACCTTGATGGTTTATACAGGTGCTTGTCACTCAAAAACGACAACATAATACTCTTGTGGAAGACTGTCCCTTGAATGCCTCAAATAGGAAAATTTGGTAAAAATTGAATTTTGAAATGTGAAACAATGTAAAAAGGTCATAATTGTGTATAGGCATAATCTATATCCAGTGATGTTTTTTTAAAAATGGTTCAAATGTCTGCCATTATATAAAGGGTATGTTTAAAATGTAAAAATATTTTTGTACTTAATCGAGCTACAACCAGAGGTTTTCTTCCTCATTCTTTCTTGTCGGTATGCTCGTTTGAACCAAGTTTTGTAATATCTCCTATTTATATATAACAAATTGCAATGGCTTGCCACTTTTTTGAAAAATAAAAAAGTAAAAAGTTCATTGTGAATTTAATTTTCCATGTAATTGATTCAAGTTGATTGGGTAAGAGTTTTCTGATGCAAGAGCTAGGACTTGTAGAATCTTGATCCAACCTTAAATATTTTTGCCCCCACATTTCATTGACATTAGCACTTTGGACTCTTAAGGGAAAACGCCGCTCCAATGCAGCTCAGAGCAATTCGGTGTATTTGGGTACAAGAGAGAACCATACCTAGCGTAAACGTACCCATCCGGACATGTTGGAATAGTCCGTTGGGTCGTATGAGTTTGAGAATGAAAGTTGCACCACTTTGCAACTTTACACTGCTTGCATCTGGCAACTTTTCCCTCAACTGAAAACTCATCAGCATAGGAAAATTCCTTCAAGATAGAAAAAAATGAGAGAGGTTATTGTAGATGGTCTCAACACGATCCCATATCCTCAGATGAAGATTCTTTAAGCATCATAGTTTTTTGAGAAATAGTATGTCAAAGTTTGCTGCCTTTTAGCACTTTGGACTCTTAAGGGAAAATGCCGCTTCAATGCAGCTCAGAGTGATTCGACGTATTTGGGTGCAAGAGAGAACCATACCTAGCATAAATTTACCCATCTAGACATGTTGGAATAGTTCATTGGGTCGTACAAGTTCGAGAATGAAAGTCACACCACTTTGCAACTTTACATTGCTTGCATTTGGCAACTTTTCCCTCAACTAAAAACTCATCACCATGGGAAAATTCCTTTGAGATAAAAAAAACCGAGAGAGGTTATTGTAGATGGTCTCAACATGATTCCATATCTTTAGACGAAGATTCTGTAAGCATCATGGTTTTTGAGAAATAGTCTGTCAAAGTTTGCTACCTTTTAGCACTCTAGACTCTTAAGGGAAAATGCTGCTCCGATGCAGCTCAAAGTGATTCAGCGTATTTGGGTGGAAGAGAGAACCATACCTAGCATAAAATTACCCATTCGGATGTGTTGGAACATTCGTTGGGTCGTACAAGTTTGAGAATGAAAATTGCACCACTTTGCAACTTTACACTGCTTGCATTTGGCAACTTTTCCCTCAACTAAAAAATCATCACCACGAGAAAAGGCCTTCGAGATAGAAAAAACTGAAAGAGGTTACTATAAATGGTCTCAAAATGATCTGATATCCTCAGATGAAGAGTCTGTAAGCATCACGATTTTTGAGAAATAGTCCGTCAAAGTTTGTTGGCTTTTAGCACTTTGGACTCTTAAGGGAAAACGCATCTCCAATGCAGGTCATAGCGATTCAACATATTTGGGTGATAAAGAGAACCATACCTAGCATAAACGTAACCATCCAAACATTTTGGAATAGTCCGTTGGGTCCTATGAGTTCAAGAATGAAAGTTGCACCACTTTACACTGCTTGCATTTGGCAAGTTTTCCCTCAACTAAAAACTCATCACCACGGGAAAATTCCTTTGAGATAGCATAAACTAAGAGAGGATATTGTAGATGGTCTCAACATGATCCCATATCCTCAAATGAAGAGTTTGTAAGCATCACGGTTTCTGAGAAATAGTCCATCAAAGTTTGCTGCCTTTTAGCACTTTGGACTCTTAAGGGAAAATGCTGCTCCAATGTAGCTCAGAGCGATTCGATGTATTTGGGTGCAAGAGAGAACCATACCTAGCATAAATGTACCCATCCAAACATTTTGGAATAGTCTATTGGGTCGTACGAGTTCGAGAATGAAAGTTGCACCACTTTGCAACTTTACACTGCTTGCATTTGGCAACTTTTCCCTCAACTGAAAACTCATCACCATAGGAAAACTCCTTTGAGATAGTAAACAAGGAGATAGGTCATTATAGATGGTCTCAACATGATCCCATATCCTCAAACGAAGAGTCTGTAAGAATCATGGTTTCTGAGAAATAGTCTGTCAAAGTTTGCTGTCTTTTAGCAATTTGGACTCTTAACGGAAAACGCCGCTCCAATGCAGCTTGAAGCGATTCGACGTATTTGGGTGCAAGAGAGAATCATACCTAGCATAAAATTACCCATCCAGATGTGTTGGAATAGTCCATTGGGTTGTACAAGTTCAAGAATGAAAGTTGCACCACTTTGCAACTTTACACTACTTGCATTTGGCAACTTTTCCCTCAACTAAAAACTCAACACCACAGGAAAACGCCTTCGAGATAGAAAAAACAAAGAGAGGTTATTGTAGATGGTATCAAAATGATCCCATATCCTCAGAAAAAGAGTCTATAAGCATCAAGGTTTCTAAGAAATAGTCCGTCAAAGTTTGCTGCCTTTTAGCACTTTGGACTCTTAAGGGAAAACGCCGCTCCAATGCAGCTTAGAGCGATTCGACGTATTTGGGTACAAAAGAGAACCATACCTAGTGTAAACGTACCCATCCAGATGTGTTGGAATAGTTTTTTGGGTTGTACGCATTCAAGATTTAGGGATGTCCTCTTCAAATCACTCTATTCTGAATAGGTTTGCGGAGCTACCAATATTAAATCCAAGTTGACTGACTTTGAGAAAATCTTATCCTAGTAAAAACGATAGAGCTCCCACTTCTCTTTGAATGCAGGAGCACCATCTAACCCTTTATCTTCATTTCTCTTGAAGCATCTTTTCTTTCCTCCTTTTCCTTCCTTCTTCGAGGATTGAGCAGAAAGAACATGAATGTCTTCATTTGTAGGGCTTCGTTCAATACCTCTTGCAACCAACCTTGACTCCCCTTGAATACAGTGAGCCCTCAACTAATCAAACTTGGGAAGTTTTCATCTCACATCGATTCTTTGAGTGTAAGACTCCCAAGATGAAAGAAGACCATTAAGAGCCAACATGGTCAAATCTTTGTCATCAACAATATGACCATTTCTCTCGCTGTCTTCAATTTAGAGATCAGATAATACAACTGAAAGCACTCAAAAAATGAAACACATAAGACAATAAACACAACAATAAATTTTCTTACAACTCCGGCCCACCTCATAGCTGAATTTGATACAATGAATAATAGCACATCTTGTAGATGCAAAGATACAATCGAATATGCTTCTCGTTGAAATCAACCTACTGCTACAAGATGAAGCGCTGCTGCTCAAGTGAAAACTTTTGCTTGGATTGCAAATTATGCTGAATGAACTTGATTGAGGAAATGAACAAACATCACCTCGTATTTATACAAAATAAGGTGACTCTTCAAGGAGGTCGACCTCTCTTGAAAATAATAAATTACAAAATAATATCAAGGAAGGTCGGCCTCATCAATTTAAATAAAATGAGTACAAATTAAATAGCCATAGGCTATCATTTAATTTATTACAACTTAATGTGATTTCTATCATGTATGAAAAATGTGGTAGCATAGAAAAGGCAGTGGACTATTTGAAAAAAGGCTTCAAAGAAATGTGGTCTCATAGAATTCAATGACAAACAAATGCAATTGACAACTGCTCATAGTTTTTAGTTATGCAATGTGAAGTAATTGCATAACTGCTTAGGTTGACTTTGTAAGAACTATATTGTAATATTTTTTTTTTATCTATGAACATCTAGTTGTTAGTTATGCAATGTGAAGTAATGATTTGAGTTTGAAAGATGTGTAATGCAATGTAATCAGCGATATAAATATAAACTACATAATATAACCATTCAATTTTAAGCTATTGTACATTGATATTTAACCATTGCTCAAGATAAAATTCTCAAAGAGTTTAATCATGCACATGAGGAACAAATTAAATTTCGATTGTCAACTTCTATATATCAAATTATCCAATAATCAAGTGTACGTCCATATACAAACATGGCATCGACACCAACTCAAACAAAGTTTTACAAAATGTGGCATATGCCATCTCAATATGTATTCAAAATTTACATGCCAAAATGTCTATCTCATCCTAAACTTCTGGTGGATCATCAAAATGGAGCCTCTTTGAAGCACTCGTTGGCTCCAAAGGTAGCTACACAATAAAAATTCAAACCACAATTGAGATTAGTTATACTATATAATTTAAAATCAAATAATTAATATCAAAATCAATATACATTGAATTTTAATTGAAATCTTGATTACCTGAAATATACGTCTCTTCAAAGGGTTAGGAGTCCTAGAATATACCAAATCAACTTTTGAAATGCCAATCTATATATGTGAACAAAAACATAAAATTGATCCAAGTTAGCATACGATTATTGGTAATAAGAACTTATGTACCAAACACAAAATAAAATAAGCACATGTACCTCTTTAGGTTGATATTTTTCTTTATCTCCTTCAGGTGTTTTGACACCTCCTCTTTGAGGTGTTTCAACACCTCCTCTTTGAGGTGTTTCAACACCTACTCTTTGAGGTGTTTCAATAACTACTCCTTTAGGCTGTGTGTCCCTTGTCAACATATTTGTAAAGCTCATAATTGTCTGTAAATAAAATTGACAAGTACATATGAAACTACCAATCTATGTCGATGTATGTATTATACATATACGATCTTAAAAAATTAATTCAATCCAATTTGAGTTCAATTACCTTCCCCTTATATAGATTTGTGCCTCCATAGTCTAGACAAGCTGCACCTCACTCACACTGGGTATTTCCTACAAGAGGAAAACAAGATAAACATATAAGTTATTATATAATTTCATTAATGAAAATTCAAATGACAAGAAAGTATATAATATAAAATGTAAACAAGTGAGTCCGAAAAATATATACTAGGTGTGTGTCCAAGCCAAATGAAATGTCCCTAAGGGTGCTATCAGTCATTCATGTGAGCTCCTCCTCAGACATCAAATTTTAAATAGACCATGTAAATAAATATTAGTACTTGATACTATCTCTTATTAATATTCATTTAAAAACAAATGCAAGTTATGAAATTACAACTTAAATCTTACCTGTGTCACTATTCTAGCATCTCCATCTCTAGTAGTAGAGGACTCTGTAGGGTGCGCTCCACTCCCCTGCGACTGATCTATAATGTCCACATCATGGAGGTCATAATCAAAAGTGTCCAAGGGATGCTCAACGGGTTGTACAAGAGGACCCAATCATATCTGGCGGCACATAGTGCAAGTATGTGGCACACAAAATATGTGGACCTGAGGAGGATGATGCAACAAAACTCGAGCTTTCGCCAACATAACCAAAATGTGGCTGAGCTACTGTAGAAGCATGCGAAACCAAATGAACACTCAAAGAGTGAATAGCCTGAATAGTCTTTGTGGATGCATCCTGGATAATCTCTGGATGATATATTGGAGGTGGTAGAGGAAGGGGAACATTTGGGCGTGAGACTACTCTAACTGCCCCTAATGCCCTAGAAGGGTTTAATGTCAAAGTAATTGACATGATTCCCTAACACAAACTCAACATATAATTTTTTAATAAAGTAAAATGGTATGTCAGAATTATCATTTGGTATTTTATCAAAAACCATACACCAACAATCCCAAAATTTAGCTACAATGTCCCTATGCATGCACCATTTTATGGAAATTTTTGTTTTATTAACATTCACTGGCAAACCGGTGTGGGGGTCAATGAATAAAGAGGCTATTTGGGCTTTGGTTATTTGGAGATCTTTCACATCATCATAAGACAATCCACATTGATAATATTACCTCATGTCTTCTCGCCACGAATAAAAGGAATTATGTTGGGTGGAGAGGGTTTCTATATTTTTGATTATTTCCTTCAATGTGTTTGTGGATTTACATTCGCAACCATAATACCTGATTAAAGTTAAAAAATAATTAAACTAATTGAAATTACACAATGTAAATGAAATTATTGTAAAAAAACCATACTTTTTCACAAAAATCAATAACAAACTCTTATTTTTGATAAAAATACATCAACAACACTAATTTTTAATCAAGATCCATTTCAAAACATTAAGTTTTAATAAAAAATCGATGTAAACTCTAGTTTTTTCAAAAAATCAATAGAAAACCGTATTTTTGATTTTTTTTAATAAAACCTACTTAAAATTAAGAGAATCTATTGAAAAATCGATTACAAGATTGAAAAAACCAAATACATACCTTTCAAATCAAGTATCAGATCAGAGCGGATATCGGATTTGGGTTTTTCCTTTTGCGCCCACGTCAAACTGTGAGAAATGAAGTTAAAGAGTCAACTATTTTTTATATATAGTTTCCAGAAATTGGATATCCGATTTGTGGAAACTACCTTTGGTTTTTGGTTCAGGTAGAAGTATTGACACCCGAACCTACAAAAGTCAACTCGGCCATTTCTGCATTTTTGAGCCGATCCAAAACGTGATTTTTTCTTATTGCCACTTTTTGGCCCATCATGATCATGTACATTCCCATATTTGAAAATGGAAAAAATTCATTTAGAAATTGTTTTATGTTTTAAATTTGATTGCTTGAACATTTCAAAATTGAAAAATTCCATTTCCATTGTCAATATGTTTTAAATTTTTATTCTTGAATATTTTAATTTATGGAATTTATATTTCATTTGTATATTAAGAAATACTATTCGTGTGGTTGGGGGGAATATGGAAGGGGATTTGTGCAGTCAAAAATTTGGACCCCTTCACCCATATTTAGTTCATAGATGAGACTACCTTATTGGGGGAGGCCACTATGAGGGAAGCCATGGGTATTGAGGAATCTCTAGACTTATATGGGAGGTGCTCGGGCCAAGTGGTCAATAAAGAAAAAACTAAAATGTATTTCTTCAATACTAAGAAATCAGTTCAGAAGAGGATTGTGGACATACTTGGCTTCTCGGTGAACTCTCTTCCCGATAAGTATCTCGAGGCCCCACTATTTTAGGTGGCTATCCAAACTACTTGATGGGTCAATTGTTTAGACAAGTGTAGAGCTAGAGATTCATCCTGGAAGGGAAAATGGTTGTCCTTCATGAGAAAAATAATGATGCTTAAGGTAGTCCTTAGTGCATTACCAACTTTTGGAATGACTTGTTTGAAACTGACTAGCAAAATTAGAGTAGTGATGAAAAGAATATTCAAAAATTTCCAATGT
Organism: Sequoiadendron giganteum; assembly: GCA_007115665.2. Taxonomy (NCBI): domain Eukaryota; kingdom Viridiplantae; phylum Streptophyta; class Pinopsida; order Cupressales; family Cupressaceae; genus Sequoiadendron; species Sequoiadendron giganteum. The sequence goes on from CM021104.1 coordinate 325,902,731, forward strand.
GAGGGATCAAACGATGATCATTGGATCCCTCTTATCAAATGGGAGATGGTTTCCAAGGCACTGAGGTGGGTGGATCTAGAATAAGGAATCTCAACCAAAATAATTTGGCCTTGGGTGCTAAGCTTGTATGGAAAATGCTTCACAAACCTGAAACTACTTGGTGCAAATTGTTGTAGAGAAAATATCTTGACAAGATGGATCCAAACAAAATTATTACAATTGCAAATCCCCTCTCAGCTCAACAATTTAGAATTATATATGTGACTATTGACATATCATCATAGAGCATGTTACATGGAGCATCAACAACATCTCCTTGGTAGAATTTTGGAAATACTCTTGGGAGGGCTTCCCCTTGTTAGGCGACCTCAGGGAATTCAATGACACCAAAATAATTTTTATCGATCGCATTGGGTCCAAGGTATGCAATTACTTCAAATAATGAAGACAATGGATGATCACAATGGAGTTTGATAGAAGGGTTGGTGGTGGATGAGTGAAGCAGGGCTATGTTCATCAGTAAAATGAAGGAACAAAGCATCAGTTTAAATGATAAATCTGATGAAATCTTGTGGTGCGAGGAAAAATTTGGGAGGTACTAAGTGAAGATTGGATATCTGATTGAAAATGTGATATAGAAGTGGCAATATTGGCACAAGGATTTATGTTGGGGTAAGTTTGTTCTCCCTAAAGATGGGGCATTTTTGTGGACTTCTATGCATTGCAAAACTCTCATTGGGAATAGGCTTCAAAAGGTGGGAATGTTTGGCCTGGCAAGGTGCATCCTATGTAAACAAGCCAAAGAAACTTATGAGCATTTGCTGTTCCAATATTCTTATGCCGCGAGCTGCTGGGATTGGCTTTAGGAGAAAAAAATTTGGTTTAGTCCTAGGAATAAACAAATGTATGACTTCTTGTCACGTTGGCCGAGACATTTTTCCAATTGTCTTTAGGGAGGGATATGGGAATGCACCCCCTCCATTCTGACGTGGCACTTGTGGAAAGAGCAGAACCAAAGATTTTTTAGAGGCTTGGAAATCTCATTAGATGATCTCAAGAAGAATATCAAAGTGGCGTTGGTAGAGATGATTAACAATAAAATCAAAGGTAGGGCTAGTGTATACATTACATGGGACATAAAAATGAGCCACTGCTGGGTGTGACTTAGAGCTTCGTTTGGTGTTGGGTTGGGCAGGATGGCATGTGACACCCAAAAGAGACATAAAAAAATTTATGGGTGGATCCTTCGAGAGGGAGGCTCGAGCTCATATTTGATGGAACTGCCAGAGGGAACTTGAGTATAGCTAGGATTGGATCCATATTGAGAGATGATCAAGGCAAAGTGCTTTGGGTTCTTTTTGAGCCTTTTGGAATTGTAAAAAATAATGCTACAAATTGCACACATTGACTCAAGGCCTGGAGGAATGTATTAGAAGAGATAAAACTAAGGTATACACTGAAGGAGATTCTATGTTCTACATTAACAACATAAGCAAGAAGCGTTGCAACAATTAGGAATTGGAGAAATAGATTTGACAACCTTGGAGATGCCTAGAGGCTATGAACTTCACAATCAACCATATCTACATAGAGGCAAATGGGGTTGTGGATTGGCTAGAAAATCATGGCATGGACAATTTTAGGCGAGAGGTGGTGGTTGTTATTCCTTTTGAGCATGAAGCACTATAACATATCATTACCATGGAAAATACATGATTTTTATTTACTTGCTTCTTGTTCAGTGTGGGTTGATCAGTACATTGTATACCATTTGCAAACACTATACCAATTTTTTGGGAATCTAATAAAGGGATTCACCCCATAAAGTGGCACATATAAAAAAAACCACTACTCTCTAACATATTAACATACATATAGTTTTCTATCAGAGTAATCCTTGCACCTTAGTTTTATGATTTAGGTTTAAAAAAATCACAAGGTCTACTTGAAATTTGATCAAATCAATCAATAAAAGTTGAATTTAGGAAAAAAAATCCTACCTTCTTAGCCAACAATTAAGCCATTTTTTCTATTGGCATATTTAAGGAACATTTCAAAACTAAATCCAAATGGTGGTCATTAGTGATCTAGAGTCAATCAAAAATTTAAGAACGTTTTCCAATGACTTGAAATTAATCCATATCTACCATGAAATCGGGGTTATTTATTCTAAATAAATTCATGAGTTGAAGCTAATAAAAAACTAATGAGAGAGAAACCCTTTGGGGGAAGGGAGATAGACATGATTGAATATTTTCTATGAAGAAAAAATGGTTTTCTAAATTATTCAATGCCAATTCACAGTACGACCTATATAATCCAAAGGCTATACACATATTTTCCTTTCCTTCATGAACACTACCTTTTTCACTAACTTTCAAGTCCATTATTCCAAGGGCCACCCAAGCTTCAACATTTCCAGGTTGTATCAAGTCCATTATTTGGAGGGAACTCATTTAGGAAGCCTTTTATGTTTCAAAATGTAACTAACATTGTAGTTATATCATGAGTAGCTCAACCAATAAATTTTTAATAGAACATTGCAAGGTCTTTTTGTAACGCCCCACCACACAACCCTAGAGGAAGTTGAAATTAACTACTTAAACAAACTATTTTTGTTTTGTTTAAGCACAATTCAAGCAAGTTCACTAACTAAAGCACACAACCTCTAAGGTTACGAGACAAAGGTTATATAGAACCTCAACAAAAAACATGAATATAAACCATGTCAAATATTTAATTAATACAATAACACATACATTCCAAACAAGATAATTTTATCAAGCATAAGAGATAACTTTCAATTCCATTTATCATAATTAAACAATAAGATTACATCTCTCATTCCCCGAATGAGGTAAGTCCAATAAACATAATTAAAATTACAACTTCCCACCTCGATAATAATAGAAACGAGCTCTCCAACTGGAAGTCTCTCCATATGAACATGAAGAAAGCCCAACGTACTTAGGTGCACGCCACCCAACCAAGTGGAACCCAAAGGCCCACCCCTCATGCTAGGAGATAGTAACAAGGAATCCTAGCCTAGGCCATCTACCTCTAGACATAGGCAAACACAAAACTGAACCAAGCTGGACAACCAATCACATGCACCACACAAGTGCAACTCTACAAGGTCACATTGCTTCCAAAATTAAATCATATCAAGTATGTTATGATAACCATACACATAATAATAAAATACCAACTATGGTTAGACCAGGTATGTTATGGAAACCACACCCACAATAAACAAGTACCAATTGTTGTCCTAGATAGAGTGTCATCACACAACTCGTCATGAGTTAACCACTACGGATCGTCAAGATGGTGGCCTCAAATCGATCCCTAGCCCTCATACTTACTAATGCAGAATCAAATACCTTTCGTATAAACAAGATAGATGACCTTGCCTCAACAATCCTTCCCACCCATCCCAAGCCTAACCGTGCACGTGGGTCCATGAATGAGGCATAATTATCTTGATTAGTGAGAATTTAGTCCTAATCTTCTAAGTATTGTTTTAGTTATCACTTGATTAAACCACTTTCGAAGGTTACCCAATCTTACCTCTTCTAAGCTCTAGCCCCTACAAAAGCCACTCTTCTACTTGACAACACACATACCATCCAAACACCAAGGGTACAAAGTGCAACACACAAGATATCACGACCTTTCCTTTCTCAGGAGGTGACATAAAATGAACTCACTCCAAACACTAGAGGAAAAAAATCACTTAACAAAGTCACTCCTTACAAGGAGACGTGGATCCCATAATCCACTCCTAAACCAAGGAGGTACAAAACATCCCCGTTCGTGAGAACTGGGTTATTAACTGAATACAAACCATGCACTACCCAAGGGATATAAAAACGGTTGAAAACATGACATGACAACCCACATAAGATAAGATCCCCATCTGGAAGACTTACAAATTAAACACTCATTTAACCCATTTCCCAAACAAGAACACGAAGGGAATATTCACTAAAGGCACATGAAATAAACTACTGGATATTCTAAATCCATTTCCTCATTACATTCCGTAATTTATTACATCGCTAAAACTGAATTAAAAATTCATCTTTTCAGATAAGGGAGAAATTAACACTAATATTTAATTCCCTAATTGCTCCTTATAAAATAAGCATTTTCAACTACAACTCAGAACATTTCACTTTAAAATAAATAACTGTTTTTGCTTGCAAACTAAATCATTATAAAATCAATCAATTAATTTTGTTATTAACACATTAATTACAAATATAACATTTGCCCTTTTCAAATCTATTGTTTTTTAAAAATAAAATAAAATAAGATCAATAATTTGACTATAACCCAATATTTTAATTTTTTTAATTAGATTTAAATCAAATCAATAATTGGACCTTTGCACTTTAAATTTAAATTTCACAACTACATTTAAGTCCAACCTCATTTAAAATAATATTTTAATATATGTATATATTTAGAAAATATATACACATATATCAAAATAAAAACATAACTAAATAAATAATATTATAATACTATATAATACAATATTTTTTATTTACTACATATTATACTAGATATAATACATATAAATATATTAATATTATAAATATAATATTAAATATTATAATAGTAATATTTTTTTAAACTTTATATTACATTATATATATTTTTTTCAACCCCCATAAGATCTTGGGTAGCACGCCGTTTAGGGCCGGCCGTGTTTTCTTCCCATGGTCATGTGGACTTGCAGAGAGTGGCAGTTTTGGTGGGGGTGGTGGAGTTACAGGTGACGGTGCCAATGGTGAGGTTTGGGTGCGGTGGTTTGCAGGGAGTGGCGCTGGCGGAGCTGTTGGGCACGAGCGTGGTGGGCGGCGTTGTGCATTGTCACTACCATTACTAGTGGTGGGTTGTGCGTTGCACAACCAACCACCATTAATGGTGGTTGTTACAAAACTTGTGATGGAGGGAGGGCACTAGGCGCGTCTCCCCCACGCCGCTTCCCATGGGGGCGGCTATGCAGTGAGCTCCCAATCCCCAATATAATTTCTTTTTTTTAATTATTTTTTTATATATTAAAAAAAAAAAAACACCTGCGGATTTTGGAGAACCGCTCCCTTTCTTGGGGTATTTTAAAATTTATTAATAGTATAACCCCTCCTCAAAATCAAAATAAAAATAATATATATGTATGTATATATACATTTATTAGTATATATACAAATATATATGCACAGATATAATCATCTCTATTTTAGATTGCTAATCAAATTGAGCAAATAATTTCCTAATACAATAAATTGCAGCCAAGAACACAACTTTTCTTTAAGGAAATTTATTTCCAACAAAGGTTTAAAATTGACAAAAAAATTTAACATGAAGTTTCCATTGTAGATCAGATCTTGAATTTTCCAAATATGATATTCAACAACAAAATAAAAGTAAGTGTATATTTTTTCAAACAATCAAATTTACAAAGAATGAACATGGTCTTTTTTTTGAGTTGAGAAGATCCAAAATGGTGCTCAACTTCCAACTTCAACTCCACAAATTTTCACTACTTAAATCTAAAACCCATAAAATTAAAAAATCCTTCCTCTTTCAAATTCAATCCCTTCCAAAATTTGCATGATCCAAACTTGTGAAGAAAAAAACAATGATAAGGACAAAACCCTAAAATTCCTAAAACAACCCTCATCAATTCTACAAAACAAAAAATGGAAATATCTCATTTTTCAATTTTGAATTCAAATTTTCTAATTTGACTTTTAAATATTTTTTTTATTTCCAAATTCAAATCAAATATCCATGCAATTCGAAAAAGAATAATCTAATTCATCTCAACACAAATAAATTTAATTTAACACAATCTAATTTAATCAATTAATCAAATTAAATTAATTAATAAATTAAACAACGTCTCTAACGTTATAACCCAATTAATATATCAATAACTTTAAATATATAAAGTGATTAATTACCATTTTTCTAACTTATAATTAAAATAAACACAAGGAAAATTGAACAAAGTTAAAACAATCATAACCTGACAACACCTGATGACACACTATGACTAGGGCGGCGGCTTGGCACAAAATGCTAACTACTATCTCCCAATCGAATATCGGTGGGCATTGGACACACTCAAACCTATGAAACCAGGTGGAGTCGATGTCCTATACCTGTCAACCTGCGAACAAAGAGTATTTCCACATGCATAAATATGTCATAGATAAGGCACACCGTGAAGAGGAAATCTCAGAATCACAAGACGCTTACAAGCGAGTAATGCAATATCATACCCTTTACCAATAAAATGTAACTAACTGAGAATTATAACATATTACTATAATCCAAAGCATAAACATCATTAATTTGAATATCCATAATGCTAATTCAAAACATGTCATAAAGATAAAATCATATTAAAATACCATCACATCAAGATATACATTAACGTTGCTTTATAGATAGCGATCAAATAGCAGCTGAGTAGCATAGTCAAGGTACTAATAGAAAGTACAACATAACAAAGCATAACACTGTTTGATCAAAAGGAAAAAAGGAAGGGGTATTACATCCTCCCCCCTAGGGTTAGGCTTACTCTTGGAAGCTTGCAAACTAGTAGGGATATAAATCCCTCACACATAATGCACGAAATCAAAACCTCGACCCTTGAGGTCGAGCATCCTGCATTGGACGACCAACCCCAAAATTTTCAACGATAGCTCCTTGATACCCAGGCTGATGGTTGTCAACTACAACATAAGATCGATGAGATCTACCAACATCCCCTACTATCGGCTCTGAAACTGTTGGGCCTTGAACAAAACCTGAAGTATTCCAATGCAGATAGTTCCTAGCAAGGTTGCCCTGTTGGCCACAAGAGTAACACTTCGTGTCATGACCAAACCCTCTACCACCTAAAGGTGCAGTAGACTACTGCATGCTACCCCAATTATCCACAGACTGTGAACTCTGGGCTGGCTGCTCCTGCCGATTGCGCTTATTGTGCCACCAGTTCCTGTTCCTCCTAGGTGAAGAACCACCATCATCCTAACACGACTGGGAGTCCTTACGCTTCCCAAGCACACTCTCCTGCTTCTGACCACTCTGTGATGGTCCCTGCTAAGATCGAGAAGGTGCACCTCCCTTAGGCTATCCTCCTCAAGCACTAGACCCTACTGTAGAACTACCACCAACCTGCACTCCTATGTGACCTCCAAGTGTCATACTTAGATTATCCTCAATAAAGCGTGCTTTCTCTACTGCCATATCCATGGTCCTGGGTTCGAAAACCCTCACACCACTGCTGAGATGAGCATTTAAGCCCCTGACAAAATGGTGCACTAACATGCTCTCATTGTCACGAATCCCTCCATACTATTTGAGCTCATAAAAGTGTCACTCATATTGCTTAATAAATAATGCCATATGATGCAAGGCATGGAATTCGTCACCTCGACACTAACACCAATGCTCAGATAAGAACAAAGCTCTGAATCTCTCTAGAAAGATCTCCCAAGATACTAAGTGTATATCAATATAGAGCTTCTACTCCTTTAGTCTCCACCATGTGGATGCAAACCCTCTCAGTTGCATGATAGCATAATGAGCTCTAGTGTTACTGCCATATGGATGCATGGAAAAACACCTATCCAAGTCTATCAGCTAAGTCTCGGCCTCTAAACCCATACCTGATCCATCATATAATGAAGGATGTGCCCTGAGTAGGTCCCTCATGTGTGAATCAAAATGGGGAGGAACTTCCCTCAAAACCGTATTAACTTGAACCTCTACCTGCCTCAGACCAAGGAGTGCCAAAGCCTCCTCAAGCATCCTATGCATAGCCTCAATCCCTGCTGGATCTTGCTGATGATCCATGACCCTAGGTACATTCTAAGATGCCTAAGGTCCTTCCTGATTAGGAACAACTAATACACGAGGAGGAGAGTCATGCTGACTCTCACCTCAATCACCTAAACGGCCATGACCACACCCTCTACCTCTTTCGCGTCTGGGAGACATAATCCTGCACATACACTTCAAGGTATTAGGCAAGGTACACAACTTAAAAGCCTGCACAAATAAAAGCTTAATGACTCCATCGTAATCCCAGAGTACCCAGTGTTTAAACCTAGGCTTTGATACCATGTGTAACGCCCCACCACACAACCCTAGAGGAAGTTGCAATTAACTACTTAAACAGACTAATTTTTAACTTTTTTAAGCACAATTAAAGCAAGTTCACTAAGTAAAGCCAACAACCTCTAAGGTTACAAGACAAAGATTATACAAAGCCTCAACAAAAAACATGAATATAAACCATGTCAAATATTTAGATTATACAATAACACATACATTCCAAATAAGATAATTACATCAAGCATAAGAGATAACTTTCAATTCCATTTATCATAAGTAAACAATAAGATTACATATCTCATTCCCCGAATGAGGTAAGTCCAATAAACATAATTACAATTACAACTTCCCACCTCAATAACAATAGAGGGGTAATAAATTACCAAAACAACTGAAATGAATAAGACAAGAACTGAAACTGAAACCAACGAGCTCTCCAACTGGAAGTCTCACCATACAAACATGAAGAAATCCCAACGGACTTAGGTGCACACCACCCAGCCAAGTACAACCCAAAGGACCACCTCCCATGCTAGGGGAGAGTAACAAGGAATCCTAGCCAAGGCCATCTACCTCTAGACACAAGCTAACACAAAATTGAACCAAGCTAGACAACCAATCACATGCACCACACAAGTACAACTCTACAAGGTCACATTGCTTCCAGAATTAAAGAAGATCAATTATGTTATGAGAACCATACACATAATAATAAAATACCAACTATGGTCACACCAGGTATGTTATGGAAACCACACCCACAATAAACAAGTACCAATTGTTGTCCTAGATAGAGTGTCATCACACAATTCGTTGTGAGTTGCCCACTGCAGATGGTCAAGATGGTGGCATCAAACCGATCCCCGACCCTCATAATTACCAATACATAATCAAATACCTTTCATACAGACAAGATAGATGACCTTGCCTCAACAGGCCTTCCCACCCATCCCAAGCCTAACCGTGCACGTGGGTCCATGAGTGAGGCATAATTATCTTGATTAGTGAGAAGTTAGTCCTAATCTTCTAAGTATTGTTTAAGTTATCACTTGATTAAACCACTTTCGAAGGTTACCCAATCTTACCTCTTGCGAGCTCTGGCCCCTATAGAAGCCACTCTTCTACTTGACAACACACATGCCATCTAAACACTAAGGGTACAAAGTGAAACACACAAGATATCACGACCTCTCCTTTCTCAGGAGGCGAAATAAAATGAACTCACTCCAAACATTGGAGGCGACAAATCACTTAACAAGGTCACTCCTTACAAGGAGACTCGAATCCCATAATCCATTCCTAAACCAAGGAGGTACAAAACATCCCCGTTTGTGAGAACTAGGTTATTAACTGAATACGAACCATGCACTACCCAAGGGATACAAAAACGGTTGACAAAATGACATGACAACCCACATAAGATAAGATCCCCATCTGGAAGACTTACGAATTAAACACTCATTTAACCCATTTCCCAAACAAGAACACGAAGGGAATATTCACTGAAGGCACATGAAATAAACTACCTTTGGATATTCTAAATCCATTTCCTCATTACATTCCGTAATTTATTACATCGCTAAAACTGAATTAAAAATTCATCTTTTCAGATAAGGGAGAAATTAACACTAATATTTAATTCTCTAATTGCTCTTAATAAAATAAGCATTTTCAACTACAACTCAGAACATTTCGCTTTAAAATAAATAACCATTTTTCCTTGCAAACTAAATCATTATAAAATAAATCAGTTAATTTCATTATTAACACATTAATTACAAATCCAACATTTTCCCTTTTCAAATCTATTATTTTTTTAAAAATAAAATAAAATAAGATCAATAATTTGACTATAACCCAATAATTAAATTTTTTTAATTAGATTTAAATCAAATCAATAATTGGACCTTTGCACTTAAATTTAAATTTCACAACTACATTTAAGTCCAAACTCATTTAAAATAATATTTTAATATATGTATATATTTAGAAAATATATACACATATATCAAAATAAAAATACAACTAGATAAATAATATTATAATACTATATAATAGAATATTAATTATTTACTACATATTATACTAGATATAATACATATAAATATATTAATATTATAAATATAATATTAAATATTATAATAATATATATTTTTTTAACTATATATTATATTATATTTTTATTTTTCAACCCTCATAAGATCTTGGGCAACACGACGTTTAGGGCCGACCGCGTTTTCTTCCCATGGCCATGCGGACTTGCAGAGAGCGACAGTTTTGATGGGGGCCATGGAGTTACAGGCGACAGTGCCGACGATGAGGTTCGGGCATGGCAGTTTGCAAGGAGCGGCGTCAACGAAGATGTTGGGCACAGGTGCAGTGGGCGGCGCTGTGCACTACTACCACCATTAATAGTGACGGGTTGTGCATTGCACAACCAACCACCATTAATGATGGTTGTTGTACAATCCACGACAGAGGGAGGGAATTGGGCGCATCTCCCCCACACCGCTTCCCATGGGGGGCGGCTGTGGGGTGAGGCCCCAACTCCCAATATAATTTTTTTTTTTTTTTAATTTAAAAAATATGAATTTTGGAGAACCACGCCCTTTCTTGGGGTATTTTAAAATTTATTAACAGTATAACCCCTCCTCAAAATCAAAATATAAATAATATATATGTATGTATATATACATTTATTACTATATATACAAATATATATGCACATGTATAATCATCTCTATTTTAGATTGCTAATCAAATTGAGCAAATAATTTCCTCATACAATAAATTGCATTCAAGAACACAAATTTTCTTTAAGGAAATTTATTTCCAAAAAAGGTTTAAAATTGACACAAAATTTAACATGAAGGTTCCATTGTAGATCGGATCTTGAATTTTCCAAATATGATATTCAACAACACAATATAAATAATTTTTTTTTTTTTCAAACAATCAAATTTACAAAGAATGAACCTGGTCTTTTTTTTGAGTTGAGAAGATCCAAAATGGTGCTCAACTTCCAACCTTTCTTCCAACTTCAACTCCACAAATTTTTACAACTTAAGTCCAAAACCCACAAAATTAAAAAATCCTTCCTCTTTCCAATTCAATCCCTTCCAAAATTTGCATGATCCAAACTTGTGAAGAACAAAAAAATGATAAGGAAAAAACCCTAAAATTCCTACAACCACCCTCATCAATTCTACAAAACAAAAAATGGAAATATCTCATTTTTCAATTTTGAATTGAAATTTTCTAATTTGACTTTTAAATATTTCTTTTATTTCCAAATTCAAATCAAATATCCATGTAATTCGAAAAAGAATAATCTAATTCATTTCAGCACAAATAAATTTAATTTAACACAATCTAATTTAATCAATTAATAAAATAAATCTTAATCCAAGATTAAATCATTTTATTAATCAAATCAAATTAATTAATAAATTAAACAACGTCTCTAACGTTATAACCCAATTAATATATCAATAACTTTAAATACATAAAGTGATTAATTACCATTTTTCTAACTTACAATTAAAATAAACACAAGGCAAATTGAACAAAGTTAAAACAATCATAACCTGACAACACCTGATGACACACTATGACTAGGGTGACGACTTGACACAGAATCCTAGCTACAATCTCCCAATCAAATACCGTTGGGTATTGGACATGCTCAAACTTGTGAAACCAGGTGGAGTCGATGTCCTATACCTGTCAACCTGGGAACAACGAGTATTTCCACATGCATAAATATGTCATAAATAAGGCACACCATGAAGAGGAAATCTCAGAATTGTAGGGCGCTCGCAAGCGAGTGATGCAATACCGTCCCCTTCGCCAATACAATGTAACTAACTGATAATAATAACATATTACTATAATCCAAAGCATAAACATCATTAATTCAAATATCCATAATGCTAATTCAAAACATTTCATAAAGATAACATCATATCAAAATACCATCACATCAAAATATACATTAACGTCGCTTTATAGATAGTGATCAAATAGCAGCCGAGTACCATAGTCAAGGTACTAACAAAAAGTACAACATAACAAAGCATAACACTGTTCGATCAAAAGGACAAAATAGAGGAGTATTACACTTTTGAAGATGATTTAAAATATCAATTTATAGTAAACACATAGAGTTGAGAAAGATAGTGCTTCATGATTTACAGTTTATTTCTAGTTTGAGATTTATGTAAAACAAATTAGCTAAAGCTAGAAGCACTATCTTGAACTTCACCAAATTTTATCCCCTTAAGTCATCAATTGTTTTGTCCTAGGAACTTACTTCATAGATACCCTTAAGCCATCCTATTACCCTAAAACCTAAACCCTAAATACATAATTTTTTCCTAAGACCTTAATTCATAGATCCCCTAAAGTCATTCTATTACCCTAAATTCTAACCCTAAAGTCTAAAACCTAAACCCTAAATCCATCATTTTTTCCCAGGACCTTAATGAAATTTGGCTTCCTTGGGAAACTTCACCAAGTTTTATTCCCTTAAGCCATGTAATTTTTTCCTAGGACCTTAATTCATAGTTCCCCTTAAGCCATCATAATTTCTCCTAATTTAATATAATTTGTAATGCGATTTCACATCACATTAACAATTAAATGTTTTTTCATTTGTAACATGCCTTAGACATAAATGAGGCTTACACATTTTATCATTTGTATTCAATTAGTCCATTTATATTGAATGGTTTAAGGGGATTTTTAAACATGTATCTTACATTTTGAAATTAAAAATACAATGTAGGTTCACTTATATCTTAGAGATCATGGATCAATTCAATTATGATGATATCCATAATCCACCTCCACCTCCACTCACTCCACCTCATAGTCCCCCACCTCAACCACCTAAATTCAATGGTGCTCGCTTGTAAGCACAAATTGATATGAATGTTAGATCCATTCAGGATCAAATCAATGCTATTTAGAATGAAAAATATATTGCACCACCTTTGAGGCATTTTACATATACGATGCAAAATGTTGTTGATGCTGTTAGGTCCATGGATGTGGTCGTAGATGAGCATGGACGATGCCTAGAGGAGAGGATAATGTCCTATTCTGAAAAGGAAAACACAAATAAATGAAGAGATGAAGTAGAGAGCCGCAAAACTTTATTAAAACAATGATCTTATTTATGAATCTATGAATTTGGTTGGATGAACATTTTTAGTGATGAATTTATGAATTCGGTTGGATGAATATTTTTAGTGACAAATTTATGAATTTGGTTGGATGGGTATTTTTAGTGATAAATTTATAAATTTGGTTGGATGGATATTTTTAGTGATGAATCTATGAATTTGGTTGGATGGATATTTTTAGTGATGGATTCAAGAATTTGGTTGGATGGATTTTTTTAGTGTTGAATATATGAATATAATAGTATAATGATGAATTTATAATAGTATAATCTATGACTACTATCATAATTTCCCCTATTGGAAAAATGTAATTTACATGCCGTAGACATAAATGAACTTTTTGTGAATGTTTTAAGTTTATTTTTTAGTATGTAAATGTATTAAAATTACATAGTTCTATATCTTAAATTTTGAAATTTGTATGTACACATGGTAAAGTTTAATGATATATGCATGCATTATACATCCTATTTTTTATTTAAATTTATGTATCTTAAATTTTGAAATTTGTATGTACATGCTCAAGTTGAATCAATGTATGTGTATGTATATGTATATACATCCTATTTTAAAAAAATCACATGTACGTTTAAAATTTAACTATTTCTTGTAATTTGTAAGTTTGTTTGTTAATTTTGTATAATTTAATGTAGGTTCACTTATATATATCACATATCAATTCAATATTGATAATATCATTAATCCACCTCCTCAAAAACCTCCACCTCCCCCTCCATACCCTCCACCTCTTAACATCCCACCTCCACCATCCGCAGGATCTGATGAGGCTCACTTGCAAGCATAAATCAATGAAAATGTTGCATCTATTCCGAATCAAATCAATGCTATGCAAAATGAAGCATTGATTCCACCACATGTAAGGTGTTTTGCATCTATGAAGTAAAAACATTGTTGATTCCATCAAGTCTATTGATGTGGACTTAGTTAGGAATCAATGGTATAGGGAGGATATGAGACAATTTTATTCAAATGGTCTCTACTATAAATAAATTTTGGACCTAAAAATAACAAAATCCCATCTAGCACCTCTTTTTGTTGACCCTAACACTCACCAGTTGGCCCATTCCTACAAATAAACCTAGAATATCCATGATGTGGTGCATACATCCACAAATGACTGCACATTTTTGGGGGTGATGGTGGATGGTATTTGACCATCCACCACATGCTAATATGGAAGTCCCTTTATACTTTTTTGAGGAAACTATATTCAAATTTTGTTTTGAGGAAAAATCTCAATTATTATGATTTTAACTCATTTCAGGGTGTTGGTGGCGGCATGCCACAATAGAGGTTAGGGGCACGAGTTGATCCCCAATTCCCCATGCATGCGCAACCTCTTTTTTCTCTTCTTGATCCTACCATTCCTACTCCTATGCATCAATGTGTGGTGATATCAAAATTAGGATCTTTGAGTACACTCACAAGAAACCTTGATGAACATACTTTTGTGATGGTGGTTGGGGAGCCTAGAGACTATGATGATGGAGGAGAATTTTATGGATTTGGACCTAGTACCACTTCATGAGTGTTGAAACCCCATGTATGTACTAGCTTCCATCAACTATGATATGGACTTGATCAGGCTACACCTAGTTCAGGTGGACATGGAGAATTTGATGGATCATCTAGTCACATCAGTTCATTCATAGAATCTTACTATAGATCATCACCTTGTAGACAATATGATACAGCTATAAATATGCATCTACATGTTAAATTTATAAGAATTTTAATGAAAATATATATATATATATATATATATATATATATATTTGCAATGTAAGACACTAACCATAGGGGAACCATTTTCTCCTTGAGTGCGTATGTCGACACCAGTGCAAGTTGGAAACCCTTATGGGGTATTTTCATTTTAATTTTTTAAATTATATATGGAATATTTCTTTAACTTGAATTTTTAATTTTTAATTCAATCATGAAGATATGTTTTAAATATTTATGTTGGTTCAAGGGACTCAATTTACTTCCACATTGATTCCACCTGAGGGGTTGTTGAGCACTCATCCATTGTCACACGTCTCACATTAGGTGTAGTTACATTTATATTGTAAATTATTTAAATGGTTACTATACTTACAATTATGTATTTTGAATTCACTATTTATCAAATATACATGTACAAGTAAATATTATAAGTGTTATGTCTATATGTATGTCTAGGTTGACACAAAAATGAGAATGTAGATCATATAGAAATTTGATGTGGTGGCAACTTAGGAGGCATCTGAATTTTAGGTTGTTTAACAAAGTTTCTACACAATGTATACACACTTGAATATATATATTTTAACCTAATTCAAGTATACGTGCTTTAAATTTGCCCTTGTAGGACTTTGTTAGTGCCACTTTCTACGTTGATGAGGTCACATCACCTCAACCAAGACATGCAGAGCAGCCAAATATCATGGCAATTTAAAAAATTAATTACATTTAAATTCAATTACAAATTATCGATTGTGAATAACTTAAATAAAATTTAAAATTAAATATATATGTATATGCTCATACAGGTTATTTTTTTTTTCCTTTGATAGCATTAGACACATCTTGTAGCTGAGCATGTAGAGGCAAGTCCTAGAATAGAGGGTGCACAACATTTTATAGTACAATTTAAATATGATAAATTATAAATTAAATTGAATTAAATCATTTTTAATCATAGAATTACATATAATTTCAAATTTATTTCTATTGTATATATAGACTGATTTAGAGCATTTAGAGACAGGTCCAGGCGCAACAAAGCATGCAGAGAAACCTCACATGGTAATTTAATTTTATGATGAATTATAAACTAAATTATCATTAAATTATTTTTAATTGTCCTACATCTAATTTCATCTAAATATTTATCTTATAATGAGTGGTTTAGGTCATCTGAGTAGTCTGCATGGTGTGAAGAGATCTCTTGATTATAGAGACTCATGATATGAGTTAGATGATTTCATGGGTTGTATTTGATTATTTCATGGACTACATATTTGGTTTCTCATGGAATTAATATATTGTTTCATGGACTTTATTTCATGGGTTGTACTCTGATGGACTTAATATATTGGTTTCATGGACTTAATATATTGTAAATCATAAAATTTATTATTGTTTAATTTTAATTTACACATGTGCATTTATGAATTTTATGTGAAATTTTAATATGTAATTTATAGGACATGTTTGTACTTAAAAAAATATTCATATTCAATACATTAATAGGAAATTAATGTGAAATTAAATAAAAATATAAATTAAAGTTGAAATTAATAGGACATTTCAATATTTGTACTTTACAAATGTAGTGATCCATAGTCAAGGCATTAAATTATCAAAGAAGTATAAATGATATTATTTAGTATAATTAAGGAGATGAAATACTTCAAATTACATGTGTCATATTTAATCACAACTGATATAATTAACTCATAATTTAGGATGACTCATCATAACAATCACATTCTATACAATTTAAATAGCTCCAATGTTTATTTAATTCATGTCATAATAGGATGTCTTAAGGAGTCCTAATAGGATGTCTTAAGGGGTCCTAATATGACATCTTAAGGGGATCAAATAAGTTCTCAAAATTTGGTGAAGTTGCCCAAGGCAACCAAATTTAACAATAATATATATGATATTTAGTGATTATACAATCAAATTTAAAGTTTCAATGTAGGGTGAATCATCATAACAAAAGATATGATTAAGTATAAATATTTAGGATATGTTCTAATAGGACATCTTAAGGAGATGAAATAATTCAAAGTACATGTCTCATATTTAATCACAATTGATATAATTAAGTAACTTAGAATTTAGGATGACTCATCATAACAATCACATTCTATACAATTTAAATAGTGTGAATGTTTATTTAATTCATTTCGTAATAGGATGTCTTAAGGGGTCCTAATAAAATGTATTAAGGGGTCCTAATATGATGTCTTAAGGGGATCAAATAAGTTCTCAAAATTTGGTGAATTCTCCCAAGGAAACCAAATTTAACAATAATATACATGATATTTAGTAATTATACAATCAAATTTAAAGTTTCAAAGTAGGGTGACTCATCATAAAAAATGATATAGTTAAGTATAAATATTCAGTGATATGAACAAGTATTAGACTTTATGGTGACTCATAATAACAAATGATATGATTAAGTATAAATATTTAGGATATATCCTAATAGGAAATCTTAAGGGGATGAAATACTTCAAAATACAAGTCTCATATTTAATTGCAATTGATATAATTAAGTAACTTAGAATTTACGATGAATCATCATAACAATCACATTCTATACAATTTAAATAGTGTCAGTGTTTATTTAATTCATGTCGTAATAGGATGTCTTAAGGGGTCCTAATATGACGTTTTAACGGGATCAAAGAAGTTCTCAAAATTTGGTGAAGTTGTCCAAGGCAACCAGATTTAACACTAATATACATGATATTTAGCGATTATACAATCAAATTTAAAGTTTCAAAGTTGGGTGACTCATCATAACAAATGATATAATTAAGTATAATTAAGTATGAATATTTAGTGATATAAACAAGTATTAGAATTTAAGGTGATTGATCATAACAAATGATATGATTGAGTAGGGTATGTGCAGGATATTGATGGGCCAAAAAATGGCGATATGTAAGTGATATGATGACCCATGTGACTGACAACTTTTTTTTTACCCAAATTTGATGAAACGAAAAGGGTTTTTAAAGGAGATTCTTAGCTTTCCACCAATATAAATTATGCTTTAATTTTAATTTGATAAATAATTATTATTCATTTTCTATTTGAATTATGACTAAAGTCCTGATTGATAGGCTGATTGAAAAACATCTATAGCTTTCAAAGGGTATCAAATTTTTGAATTTGAAATATGCATCACATTCTATGCTTCATATACTATAGAATTTAAAAAAAAATGAATTTCATGAAGTTTTGACCAAGTTAAGGTGGTCAGCCATACGAGTTTTTATATTTTTTAAAAGTTGTAATAAAAAAATCATAACTAATTATTTACTTGGAAACAAATTATAAAAAAATATGCATCACATCGGGACATGAGTCTTCTAACTATATTTAAAATATTATAAAAAATCATTACCATTTTATTGTGGTTAGGGTGGTCAGACAGACACTTGGTTCTTATTTTTTCCCTGAAATTCAAGTACTAATGCATTGAAATTTCAAATTTTCACCAAAGAGATTTTAAAAAAATAAAAATAAACCAAGTAGTTTAGAAACGAAATTCAATTTGAAACATATTTTATTCTTACATATTTTTGAAATAATATAGTTAACTTATTCAAATTTTTACGTCAAGTTAGCTAATTCTGATTTTTGTGAATTTTATTACCACTTAAGGGCCTAAATTTTTCATGATGATCCTGCACATGCCCAAAATAAATATCTAGGATATGTCCTAATAAGAAATATTAAGGGGATGAAATACTTCAAATTACATGTCTCATTTTTAATCACAACTGATATTATTAACTTAGAATTTAGGATGACTCACCATAAAGATCATATTCTATACAATTTAAATAGTGTCAATGTATTTAATTCATATCCTAATATGATGTCTTAAGGGGTCCTAATACGACGTCTTAAGGGGATCAAAGAGGTTCTCAAAATTCGGTGAAATTTCCCAAGGAAACCAAATTTAACAACAATATACATGATATTTAGTGATTATACAATCAAATTTAAAGTTTCAAAATAGGAAAAAATGCACATTTAACAAACAAAATATATGATTACAACATTTTCTGGTTATTGAATTTTCTCCCGCTCTTTTGAAGTTTTGAATTTCTGCATGCATGGTGGACTCTGTCATGGGGGTATCTAATGGTCCCCCTCTACCCTCTCCTGACCCGTGCTCCCCTCCTTTGGAGACCTATCTGGTGGGTACCCCCTCTATGGGATATGCACTTTCTCCATTAGGCATTTTGAGTGATTTGGCTTCTCCAAGCGGTTCTTCTATGTCGGTGATTGAGTTTTGTCCGGCTGTCGATTGGAAGAATGTTCTGACTAGTGGGAAACAAGTTTCCTCCTCATTTCTAGCTCCTCCTGAGTTTGTTTTGATTGATGGTACTATGTTTGACATACCGGATTCGATCAGCGATAGGATCCTTTCCTCCATGGAGAATGTTGTGGTGGGGAGATTTCTCTCCTATCGTCCTACGGTGGATATGGATAAAAAATGGGTTGCTATGAAGTGGCGGCTTAAGGGAGGTGTGGAGATTTGCGCGATGGCCGGTGGTCTCTTCTTGTTTAGGTTTGCGGTAGCTGAGGACTTGGTGTCCACTCTGTCGTCGGGCCCATGGGTTTATGGGAAGCACAACCTGGCTTTGTGTAGGTGGAAACCTGGTTTTGATCTTGCTGTTGACCTTAACATGTCGGCTCCTATTTGGGTGCGACTGCTGGGTTTACCTCTCGAGTTTTGGGATGAAGCCATATTCAAGGCTGTTGGTGATTCATTGGGTCAGTTTGTTACTATAGATGCTATCACTAAATCGAAATCAAGGTTAGTCTTTGCTCGATTTTGTATCAATATTTGTGTTGATAAAATTCTTCCAAATTCTATCAAGTTGTGCTCTAAAATGGGAAACTGGATCCAGCCTATTTGTTATGAAAATGCGGTGGTATTTTGTAAAAGGTGTGCCAAAGCTGGGTATCTTATTTCTAACTATAAATCTTTGGTTAGTAGAGAATCTAAGGATGTGTTAAATCCCATGAATCCGGCTATGGATACCTCGAGGCCTTCGGGTGTCTCTGAGCTTGTCCCCACTGACTCTGTTCGGCCACCTGTGCTTTCTCCACGACCACCACCCCTTGCTTATTCTCATCTTGATTTGATTCCTTATGTCTCTTTGGTGTTGGAAACCTTACCTCGGGAGGTCTCCTTGCCTCAGGATCCTGGATCCTCGGCTGTTGTTACTTTGCCTATGGGGGATTCTGATGGGAAGGCAAATGTTGGAGGGGATTCCAAACTTGAGAGACCATGTCAAAGATCCACCATAACGCATGAAATGACCAATGATATTTCCCTAGGGAAGCAGAGGACATTGGACGTGTCCTTAAAAAGAGGTTAGAAATGAGGATTATGTCTTGGAACGTTAGGGGGATTAATAGTTTGCAAAAAAAACTTGCCTTGAAGAACTATATAGTGGAGCATAAGATTGATTTTTGTCTCCTTCAAGAAACTAAGATGTTGATGATTAATTTTGACAAAGTTGCTAGCCTTTTATGGCCTAATGCTTAATATATTCACAGTGATGCTGAGGGAGCTTCGGGTGGTTTGCCTGTGCTTTGGAATCCTTCCTGTTTACAGGGTTCTGAATGATTTCATTGTAAAAATAGCATAGGGGTTTCGTTCTTCGTTGGCAGAGTAGAATGGTCTATAATAAATATTTATGCTCCTAACCAGAGGAACTTGAGGAATATTCTTTGGAAGAATATGGTGACTAAGATTAATATGAATAAGGGAGGTTGGTGGCTTGTTGTTGGAGATTTCAACTCTCCCCTGTTACCTTCTGAAAAAAGTGGGGGCCTCTTAGATTACACTAACAGTATGATGGATCTGGAAATTTTTTTGTGTTCTTTAGGATTAATAGATATTGAACTTCTAGGCTAGCATTTCAGTTGGTCTAATTGGAGGGCTGGTGGTGATTTGATTCAGGTTCGGCTTGACTGCTTCCTATGTTCTCCCCATTGGACTAATGCTATAGAGGCCAATCTGGCTACTCTACTTAGGACGGTATCGGACCATAATCCTCTTCTTCTGACCACTAATATTCATCCTTATGGTGGTCCCTATCCTTTTCGTTTTGAAATAATGTGGAACTCTCATCCTGATTTCAAAAAACAAAATTGCTGAATGGTGGAATATTCCTGTCCAAGGTTCCTCTAAGTTTAGGCTCTGCTACAAACTTAAACATATTAAACTAATGGTTAAAGGTTGGAACAAGAATGTGTTTTGGGATGTTTTTCAAAGGAAAAAATAGCTCGAGGGGAGGCTAAGGTCCTTGCAGAAGGATATGGATAAGGGAGATGTCAATCAACGGACTAACAATCAGGAAAAGGATACCAAAATGGAATGGGAAAAGGTCTTTAAAAATGAAGAGGTCTTCTGGAAGAAAAAATATAGGTTCCAATGGCTAAAGGAGGGAGATAGGAACACATCTTTTTTTCATGTTTCAGCCATCAAACATCGAAAAATGAATCAAATTTATAAATTAATAAGTGCAGCTGGGGAGGTGATATCTAATCAATCTCATATTAAGTCTTGTGCGGTTAATTATTTCAAGGAGGCTTTTTTGGCCCCTACAAAGGCGCCCAACATGGCTCTGGATAGTAAGATCCTCCAACATCTCCCTGCTTCCATCTCTCTAGAGGATAATTTGGGGATCCTTAGGAGTGTTTCCACAAAAGAGGTCCAGTTGGCTACTTTTAGCATGGGGGCCTTCAAAGCTCTAGGACCTGATGGGTTTCCTCTTGTGTTCTTTCAAATATTCTGGGATATAGTGGAGTGGAACCTGGTGCTTAGGGCTAGGGACTTATTTAAATCTGGTAAGATCCTTAAAAAAATGAATCACACCTTCATTGCACTTATTCCCAAGATTAGTGAGCCTCTCTCAATGTCTGAATTCTATCCTATTAGTCTTTGTAACACCTTCTATAAGATCATTTATAAGATCCTTGTTAACCGGATCAAACCTCTGCTAGATAAAATTATAGGTCACACTCAAATGGGGTTTGTCCTGGGGTGACACATTCTTGATGCGTCTTTGACTACCCATGAACTGCTTCACTCTATGGATAGATGTAATAATGCAGGGATGGCGCTTAAGCTTGACATTTCCAAAGCTTATGATAAGGTTCTGTGGGAATTCATTCCAAAGGTCCTGGCTAAGTTTGGCTTTAACAGTTTGGTCATTAAGCTCATTATGGAATGTGTTAGTACTATTAAGTTCTCGGTTCTAGTGAATGGATCCCCCTGTGGATTATTCTCTGCTGGTAGAGGGCTCAGATAGGGAGAACCTCTCTCCCCCTATCTCTTTATTATGATTACTGATGTGCATAGTAGGAATTTTATAAGTCTGCTGTCAGAAGGCTCCATATCTGGTGTTAGAGCGGCTACTTCTCTTGGTCCAATTGTTGTGCAACAATTTGTGGATGACACATTTCTATTTGGGAAGGCCTCTATTGTGGAAGCTAGGAAGTGGAAAGCTTGCCTTAACAACTATGCCTCCTGCTCTGGTCAGTGCATCAACTACAATAAGAGCAAGATTTACTTCTTTAATTGTTTACCAAATTTAGAAAACAGGGTGACTGCGATTTTGGGATGTGTTGGGAATTCTCTCCCATTGGTTTACCTTGGGCTCCCACTAATGGTTAAGGAGGTTCAACCAAAGTTCTGGAATTCTATCCTACAAAGGATCCAAAGGAAGTTGGCTGGATGGAAGGGCTCTTTTCTTAGTCATGCTAGAAAACTTCAACTTCTTATTGCGGCTATACAAGGTATCTCCACATACTTCAACTTCTATGATATGATTTGGTCGCTTTCTAGAGACTTCGGGCTGACTAGTTTAGCTAGGGATTCTTTTGGCTTAATTTGGAGAGTTACTAAAATTAGTTTATTGATCAATCCACATGGGGTTTCTTGCTTTCCCTGCATCTCCACCAACTTTTTCCCTCTATACTGTAATCATAAATTCATTAATTTTTGTGTCTTTTCTCATTGTGGCATATTTCCTCTCCATGCATGTGACTGGTAAATAGGGTTTAATTTGATTTGCTGTAATCCCTGCCTTAACTATTCTTTAGAGATTATTGTCAGCGACTACTACTTTTGGTATTCCTTGCATTTCTGAGAGCTTGTTGTGTAGTCTGGCAGTATGGGTGGTGATCGTGTTTGAACGAAACTAGACAATTGTGATGAATTTCAAAACAACCCGCCGGTGTAGTACATTTTTGTGGAGGGAGGTTTAGCTCTGCTCATGGAATGCTTAGTTGACCATGATCCCATTTTATCAGGACAGTTTTCCAGTTCGTGGAAGCACATGAGGGTTTCCATTGGTGGGATTTCGTTCGAAATCAACAAGGATGTCATTGCGCAGGCTACGGGTTTGTTATGTGAGGGGAAGAAATATCCTAAACACACTAAAAAGATGGACCATTAGAGCCTTAAGGCATTTTTCAGAGGAGAGGAGACCCCGGTTAGGAACCAGGCGGGGTTTGAAAGGGAGGAGCTTCCTAAGCCGTGGAACCAGGTTTGCATGGTGTTGATGAAATATGTTACGCTGGAAGGTAGATACAAAACTTGTTTCTTTTATCATTTCCCTTTGTTAAACCACCTTAAGCATAAAATGCTGCTTAGTTTTCCATTTTTCCTTCTAATGGACCTGGAAAGTTTGGTGGATAAGTGTAAAGCGTTGGCCAGCCAAAATCCTTGTGATCTTCCGCCGGTCCTGCTCCATCAGGGGCTAATCCTCCACCTGTATCACTTTTATCTTGCCCTCTACCTGCCTAAAGCCATCACTGCTATTCATGTTGAGAACATTGAACCCCTCACTATGGTGCATATCCCCCCAGCTGATTCCAAGATCCCTCCTAGGAAGCCTAATATTGACAATATGGGGAACACGAAAATCAAATGTGCCACCAAAAAGCTTAAAGGTGGGTTAGGAAAGGCCCATGCTAGTGCGGTGGAAGGGCTCTGTGAGCTAAAAGCCACTTAGGCTGATACGACTGTTATTGTCAGTATGTCAAAAAAAGCCAAGGAGAAATGCATGTAGGCTGCAACTATTAAAGATGGCAAGGATAAGAATGCAGTTAGGAAAGATTCTAGAGGGGACACGGTTGTGGGGAACACGAAGATGACTGGAGGGAAAAGCGTTAGGAGGAGATCTGGGAGGCTGGCTAAGAACAACAAGAAGAGTTTAGTCATTAAGGATTCAGAGGAGGAGCAGTCGGACAACAAGGGTTACAAGGAAGAAGAATATGAAGATGTTGAAGAAGAGATGGTGGAAAGACCCCAATTTACTCAGGCAGACAACAAGCTCCCTTTTGTTGACTCTGGATTGCACTCTCCACAACCGCTGGTGGATGAGCCTAGTGAGGTTCATGGTGCTATGGATGTTGGAGTGGATTCGAACAAGGTAGTGAAAAGATTGAAAACTCTGGACAAAAGATTTCGGGGGCTGACCCGCTTCACCATGAAACTTGGTCACTTTGTTACAAGTACTTTGTCTAATGCCATAAAAGAGTAACTGGAGGGGAACAATAGCTAGGATAACAAAGAGTGGGTGGGAGATGGGGAAATGGACTTCCTGATTAAAAACTGGGATGATTCCAGTTAGTTCTCTTGGTGCTGGTCTATCGGTTGTTTCTTGGCTACTGATGTGCTGCCTTTGGGCTGTCTCTAGTTTTTCCTATTTTTTCCTATTTATGCTAGCTATTTAAGACTTGTCCTTTTTGGCCCTAGTGGTTTGTTGTGTAGGGTACAACACCCTGTAAATGCTATTTAAATTTTCAAAAACAAACAAAATATATGGAATATTGATTCTGATACATAAAAGTGTAGAGTATAATTGTGTATTTACATGTATACAAATCTGTACAAAATGTGTAATTGCGTAATTATGTATGTGCATATATGTCAACTCAAAACAATGTCAAAAAAATTTGGCTATTCCATCTCAAGAAAATATGAAACTTGTGCCTGAAATGTAGTAGGTCTTCACACCACCTAATATCAAAATGATACAAGAAATATCAATGAAATCATCAAAACATGTCTTTTAATTTATATAAAGCTATCTATATATACTTGTATTTAAAAGTATTCCACACATGTTTTTAGGTTGAATCTGCATCCTCTCCTCGTTTCAAAGTATGAGATCAATGTGATGATGGCTTAAGGATACAAAAAAAGGATAATAAATCAATTTTAACTATTAATGTACAATAAATATCAATATATAATCAAAACATATTATATAATATTTAACTAACAATTACCTATTTTTACCAAGTATTCCATGTTGTCTAGGTTGAATATGCATGGATGCTCCTTTTTGTCTTAAAGTATGTGATAAATTTGTGATGATGGCTTAAGGATATAAAAGGAAAATTTAAATCAATTTCAACTAATAACAAAAGCAATATCAAAACATGTATTTAATCTATTTAAACGAACAATATAAAACTAAAACTATATTTACTTGTATTTACTTATTACATTGTACCATCTGTGTCCTCTCTTTTTTGCAATGCATCTATGATTGTATCATGCTCTTCCATAGAAATTTTCCATAGCTCTTTATTTGTAGGTCTTCCACGATACCTCACTAGTTTTATATTTGTTACCACCACCAAATGTGTGTAGTGTATAATCTTCTTATGTGTTTCATAGTCTTTGAATGTAGGGAGACCATTCTTCCTTATTAGGTATTTTCATAGCCAAGTGCCACCAAACACCACTGGATCTATTGGATAACATGATAGCCATCATCAAATAAGTTCTTAAGATTTTCTTAAAGGGATCAAAGAAGCTATCAAAATTTTCTTAAGGGGATCAAAGAAGTTCTCAAAATTTTCTTAAGGGGATCAAAGAAGTTCTCAAAATTTTCTTAAGGGGATCAAAGACTTGTTATCAAATTTTTCTTAAGGGGATCATTGCACTTGATGGATAATGATATCCATCATCATCTTCTCGAGGTTCTATTAACTTATGTTTAGTCTACACACAATGAGCCAACCAATATTTTGTTTCCTCTTCATTCCCCTAAGGTGCAACAATAGCATACACATGTCCTGCAAACAAAATTTGATTTAATAACTTTCATGTGTCCATATAATTTCACAAATATACTTACATCCATTCATATGTATATAAATAAATGAAATTATTACAAAATAGTAATAAATTAAAATAAATTGAATCAAATTACCTTCTTGTACAAGTTTTGAAACACAGTCATAGTTATCTGATGCAAACACTTGATCATTGTCTTCAATTTTTGTTTCATAAATTCATCATGTGCTTGTGAAGGTGTCAATGATATTTGCTTCCACTCTTCAACCCATTTTGTATTTTCACATGCTTCCCAATCTCCTGAAATACAAAACTAACAAAAAAAGGCAAGCTCCCTTATCTAAATAGTCCAGGTGCTTGCATTCAAAATTTTAAATGAATGCCATTTAGTATATCCACTGGTTGTCTCACAATCAAGTCTAGGTAGAATGTTCTCTTCTTAAACCAACAAAAATAATGAGCAAACTATAGAGTAATCACTTGAACCAAGTGTAGATAATATTGTATTGCACCAATCCACACTCCCATGTGCATCTTTAAATTTTATTGCATCCTCAAATTTCAATTGTTCTATAGCGAGAATTCTTTTAACTCACACACACCAGATCCATCATGTTCTCCTTTACCATGTCCAACTTCAAAAAACTCCACATATGTTGGACATTGTGTTCCTTGTGAACCATACTTAACTAATAGAAAATTTGAGCATTCTTGAACTATCCAATACAATTAGCTGACCATATGAGATGTTCTATCATTTGGATTCCTCTTTCTCTTAAATTTGTATAAAATATATTGAAACAGTATTGAATAAAATTTGATGAGTGTAATCGACTAGTTGCCACTCAAATAGAAATTATACTCCCTTAAAAAAATTCTTTCATCCTCTGTGCTATCATTTGCTTGTCTATAAACAATATGAACAAACATAGCCACTTGCACTAAATTGTAATATTATGATTGGATTTCCTCTTGTGGAGCTATAGTATAGTTTTGTACAAAATCAACCACTAATAGTATAGTACCAACTGGAAATGTGTTTCTACATGCGCAAAATTTTCCATCAAGCCATTGAGCATGTTGAGAGTGCATAACATATTTTGGTACAATCTTATTCTTAAATTATGATATGAATGCATGAACACTAAATTTTTCTATAATTAAATCACAACGCTTTCCAATTTTTCCATCTTTTAAAGGATAGTCAACATTCTTAAATATTTTAATATCCACTAATTGTTGTCCAAAATCATTGTCAACACTTTCATGCATACAAACTCTTAAGAATCAAGGATTGCCACAGCTAGTGCATTATCAAAAAATACATGAACTTAAATAAAATAATTTACCATTAGATCTTTAAAAAAAACAACTGATATAAAATCCTTTATTGTTTTAGGTGGCATATTAATACCACATTCATGCATAATCATGTTAGTATGTAAAGTTCAATGTATATATCGAAAAACATCATAGAAATAATGAAACTAAGCATGTGTTTTATAACAACAAGATATTAGTTGCTTATTAGTTTTTACATACCAAGGTTTAAATTTTTCAAAAGACGTTTGAATTATTTTAATATTATTAGGTAACACTTAATCACCACAAAATTTTCTATAAAATTTAGTTTGTGTTGTATCTAATAGGTATTTTGGGTGAGGATCGTGAACTTTGGATCACACTCTTAATTTTAAAACATCTCTAGAATTAGATGATACCCTAGTATTATCATGCCAATATTTTCCAATCAAATATTTTATTTCAACATTCAATTTCATGTCAGACCTCAGGAGTCGACCACTAAAACTCCAACATTAGTTGATTGGATCATTTTCTATACTTTCTCTTCTTTTTTCAAATCTTAGCAATGTTTTAGGATATATTTTTAGAATTTCATTAATATTTCTTACCATTCTTTTATTCAAAGTTGCTTTATTACCTATAGCAGTTGTTATAGATCTTCTTGTTGCATTCTTATCTTTAGATCAACTATTTTTCCAATAGACTCAATGAAACTAGCAACAATAGACATAACATATGTAGACACCTAAATTTGACCATGTATATTTGGTTAATTTTATCCCTTTTCGTCTAAATATTCTCTTATGTACATTAATTAAGTAATATTACTATTATTTAATTAATATCCTTAAAGTATTCTAAATCTCTAAGATATTTAATTTAATTAAATACTTTATAAACTATCCCTTCTATCCCAAAAATTAATTAAATAATTTCTATTTATTTAATCTATTCTTTCAAATATCACATCCTCCATCACTTTTTCTTAATCCTAACTCATCTCCTAATCCCATCATTAGGGATGTGCACATCCCTAATCCATGATTAGAATGTGTCACATCCTCCAACTTTTGCAAGTTGGTTCCTAATCATCATTAGCCACCTAACCCTCTTTTAATCCTTCATCAACTAGTCTAATCAACCCCCTTTAGTCAACTCTCCCCATCCCCCAAGGAGTTTTTAATTCCTTTTGAGAAATTTTTAATTCCTCTCTCATCCCCCAAGGAATATTTAATTCCTTTTATCCTTCCCATGCACCATTAAAATGAATTTTTAATTCCTTTGGTCAACTTGTGATCCGAACCCTTGATTCTCTTCCAAGAATGAATCTTGGCCATTCATTCATCTCTCCTTGGCTAAATGACTAACACTTAGCCATTTTTTCATGGATGCAACCTCAATCACCTTCAAGCATTCTCAATCACAATCTATCACATTTGTCATCTAAATATCTCAAGCCTTCAATCTCCATAGCAATCCTTGCATCCAAATCAAGCTACAACAAGCCGTTATGCTACCGAAATCGATCTAGGAGCACACATATCAAACGATCAAAAAAGGCCAATCAACTGATCAACTTGGACAACGTATAACACTCTTTTTGTCTTTTATTTTGTTCAAGTTCAACTAGGCCAATCTTGAGGTGTTGTTTGTGTTTTTCCTTGCTTGTATTTTGTTTCATTTTTCATTTTAGACTAGGAAAATTCACCTCCACACAACATGTTTTAGTGATTGGTCTTTTCTTCTTGGTTTAACAAAAATACCTAATGATTTCATTACTTTTCTCATTTTCCACATTCTCATCAATTGCATCATTAGTTGACATTGAAATGATTTTTTTTGTGATAAAATAATTCTTTGTATAATCTATTGGCATGGATTCTTATTTGTCTCCAAGAAATCTTACCATGAAGATTATCCAAAACATCACTTTCAATTTTAAAAAAATATTTTCATTTTCAACATCACATCCTGGATTTTCATTTTCAACTTCAAAACGATTTTCATTTTCATCAATAAAATGGTTTTCATTTTTATTTTCGACATAAGGATTTTAATTTTCATTTTCAACAACATTTAAATGATTTTCATTTTTTATTTTCAACAATTTGTATAAAATATTTTTCTCTACAAAAATTATCATTGTCAACATCCTTAAAATGAACATCTTGTAGAAATTCTACAAAAAATGTTTCCATTTAACTAGTAAAATATGGATTTTAAGACATACTTAGATTTGTGTCTATTGAAACATTCTCCATAGAATTGAAAGGGGGATTTGAATACATACTCGGATTAGTATGTCTAATCGTATTATTTTCAAAATTAACCTCTAGCAAATTAGCATCATCTGCAACCATGGTCTCCTCAATGCTTTTATCTTCAATAGTTGTGGAATTTGATGCTTAAATATTATTCATTGATTGAATCCTTGTTCTTATATCTCTTTTCCTTTTTTCCTCTTTCTCTCTCTCTTTGCTTCAAGTTCTTCAAGGGTCAATACCTTCTTACCTTTCCTCTTATTACAAGCTTGTGAACCCATGATTATTCAATTCTCAAGCACAAATAAATGTCAATAGTGAAATTATTCCTCTTTTGTTCCTCCAAACGAGTAGAAAACAAACACAATTCCACTCAAAAAATTGTTCCAATGATGTATCATTTCAAAAATTCAATTCAAATTGCCTGGTCATAAATGCCCTCAGATTAGGGAAGAATGCAAACTAGAAACTCCAAGTGTTTCTAGAGAAACCCATTGAATATATCAGGTGTTTAAACAATTTTATAAGATTTTATGTTGCGATAATCACCTTTAATGGACATGTGATGGGATTTTGCTAGGGCATCGATGCCCTAGCTTCATTTCTATTCTTCCTACGCAGGTAGCCAACTCACTGTCCTTCTGGCCTATGGCTTGTGGTTGTTCCGTGTGGGCGCACAATGAGGAGTGTGCGGGTGGTGTGGAGTGTGTGGTTGGTGTTTGTGGTGTGGTGTGGGGTGCTTTTTGGGAGGTGGTGTTTGGTGTGTGGGGTGTGGAGGCTCGTGTGGTGGGTTTTGGGTGTGGAGGTATGGCTGGGGTCTCCAAGAGCTTGATGATTTCGAGTGAAAAGCCATCTCTGGATTTCTCTGTAGACGTGCATGCACCAACGATGGTTTCCTCGTTTGTGAGTGAGATCTCTAAGGTTAAAAATGTGAATGGGTGTTTGCCACGAAGTCAAGATCACCCAGTTTTGGTTATTTATCCGTAATCTATAAAAGAGGACTTTTCTTATTGGAGCTAACATGTTCTGATTTGTTTGTTTCTAGGTATTTGTGTCCCCCTCTTGGCTTTGGAGTCCTGGATTCATAGATCCTAGAAAGTTGAAGGTGACTTTGACATTTTGGTGGCTGGGAATGGCTTTTTCATGGTTGATTTTTCTTGCATGTCGGACCACAATCATGTTTTTGAGGTAGGGTCGCACTTTTACAATCATGTGGGATTGTTCATGAAACCCTTGCATGGAGGATTCAATGCAAAAGAGGATCTGCCTTCCCGGGTTCCTATGTGGGTCTGCTTGCCATGGCTGCCATTGGAGTTCTGGAGAAAGAATATTCTGCATCAAATTGCTGCATTGTTGGGGAAGCTGGCTGCCATTGCTCAGAATACTTTGGATAAAAATGTATTTTCATTTGCTCGCATTTATGTTGAAATTGACTTAAATATTCCATTACCAAATTCTTTGGAAATTTCTATTGGCTCTGCCTCATGGATTCAACAGTTAGATTATGAGTCCCTTCCTTTTCAATGCCATTTTTGTAATGAGTATGGACACCTTCAACGCCATTGTCCTAGGGCTTCCAGATCGGCAAGGGTTTCTTCTATTATTTCTCCAGGGCCTTTAGCTAAGAAGGGAGATAAGGGAAAGATGCCTATGACTGAGGGGGGGGCCAATGATGGATTTATTCCTGTTAAGTCAAAATCTAAGGGGAGGGGTCAGAAGTGGCCCTATAAAGATAGACAAAGTGATCATGGTTTCAACCATTTTGAGGTCTTGGATAGTTAGGCCTTAGAGGAGGGGATCCTAGTTGAGATCTCATCTGGGGCCATTGGTATGGATACAGGGTTGGAGCAGACAATTATTGTTAAGGTTAACTCTCCATCGTTGGAGGGGGGGGTGTTGGGCTTCCTAATGCTTCTGTATCTTTACAAGATGATATTATTTTAGCGGATTTGGCTAAGGAGGCATTGTCTTCAGGTAGAGGTCAGAGCTCGGCTATTGGTCTTGGGGTGCTGCAACGCCCTCTCAAAAAGGGGCATTTTGAAAATCCCTCTAAATTTGGTCATAAGAAGGATGTGGACAAGCTTAAATTTATTGGGGATTTTTTGGTGGAATCCCTCATCATTATTATATCTTAACTAGAATCCCCTCCTCAAAGGCCCGACTATCCAAGACCTTCATGAAGAAATATTCTAGAAACAAAAGGCTAGGTTTGACTGGCTTCAAGAGGGTGACAAGAATACTGCTTTCTTTCATCATTCTATGTAGGCGCCTCAGAATAAGTGTCATATTCCTTCTCTTTTCAATCATGAGGGCTCTTCAATATCTTCGCAACAGGCTTTCTCTAGAGAATCTCATCAGTTCTACTCTGCTATGTTTACTAAGGAGTCACCTTCTGCTAAGGCTGAAGAGAATATGATCCTTTCCTATATTCCTTCTTTGATCTCTAATGACTTGAATGCCTCTCTGATTGATCTGATTACTTTGTCTGAAATGGAGGAGGTTGTGTTTGGGATGAATAAGGGGAAAGCTCCTGGCCCTAATGGTTTCCTTGTTTAATTCTTCCAAGAGTTTTGGGATATTGTGAAGATGGATTTGTTGGAGGTGGTTCGTGAGTCTCTTCATAATAAGAAGATGCTTCGTGCCCTGATTGCTAGTTTTTTGGTTCTCATTCCAAAGAAAGAAGGGGTAGATTAGCTTAATTTATTTAGACCTATTGTGCTCTACAATGTGGTGTATAATATTTTTACGAAGTTGATTGCAGAGAGGCTTAAATCTTGTTTGTCTATTTTCATTTTTGAGGAGCAAGGAGGCTTTGTGGAGGGCTACCAAATTTTGGATGGGGTGGTGGTTTCCTTTGAGGTCATTCATTCCATGGCGATCTCTAAAGATAGGTATATGTTCACTAAGCTGGATATGGCCAAAGCATACGATAGAGTTAAATGGATATTTCTTTAGAATATTCTATTGGCCTTTAGGTTTTCTTCAGATTGGGTGAATTGGACTATGAATTGTGTGAATTATTCCTCCATTTTAGTTATTGTGAATGGTGAAACTTTTGAGCTATTTGGTTCCTCTAGAGGCCTTCATTAGGGGGATCCACTCTCTCCTTATCTATTTATTATTTTGGCGGATGGGCTGGGTCACTTCCTTAAATTCCTGGTTTCTCAAGGTTTGATTCATGGTTGGCAGTGGGGGATGGGTCTTCCAACACTCTCTCATCTCCAGTTTGTGGATGATACTTCCCTTATGGGGTTAGCTCATATTTGTGAAGCTCAATCCTTTAGGAAAGATTTTGATATCTACCTTGCTGCTTCGGGTCATAAATTCAATGAGCAAAAGTCCTCTATTTTCTTCTTTAATACTCCCCAGCCTCTCCAATGGAGGATTGCTGAAATTTTGTGGTTTCAAATTGGGTCTTTACCTTTTGTCTATTTGGGGATCCCTCTTGCTATTGGTAGGCAACCTCGGTCCTCTTGGAAATTTATTCTTGATAAGTTGAGGAAGAAGGTAACTCATTGGACTCATAAGTGGTTGTCTACATCTACTAGAGTTACTCTCCTTAAGTCTGTTATCCAGACCCTCCCCATCTACAGGTTTTTTGTTCATTCGAACCCTATATATTTCCTTAGGGAATTTGATGCTCTCTCTCGTCAATTCCTTTGGGGTGGAAAATTGATGTATTCTAAGTGGAGTATTGTTAACTAGGATTTTGTGTGTAGACAAAAGCAGGAGGGGGGTCTCGGCTTATGCTCTGCTATTCTGAATTGACAAGTTATAGCTACTAAGCTTTATTGGTGTTGGTGCACCAATCAACACCAATTATGGGCTTAGATTCTCAACCATAAGTATCTTAGAGGCGTTGCTTCTTTTGATGTCCCTCACTATACTTTGGAGGGGAGTGGTTCTATGATTTGGTATACTTTGAAAGTGGGGGCTCAGTTGATTAAGCAAGCTCTTTTCTAGATCTGTCACTTTGGATCACAGGGTCTTTTTGGTTTGATGCTTGGGATGGTCACCCACCCCTTCTTTTTGATTATCGTCATCTTTAGCCCCTTTGTAATGTTTTTAATACTGTTGGTCGGGACACTATTGAGCATTACAAGATCACTGAGCATTGTGGTTCTGCTGTTACCTTTTGCTGGAAGCACCCTATTGAATGGCCTCCTAGGGGGTCTGAGGGGAGTAGGTGGGAGATTGCTTAGCTTTTGGTTTCTCGTGCTTGTAATTATTTTATGGGCCCAAATATTTTGGCTTGGGATGGCTCTAATATTTCTGGGAAGTACTCTGTGTCTGCTAGTTATAAGTATTTGGGTAGGCAATTGTTTTGAGATATTGAGGTCCCTTGGTGGAAGCAAGTTTGGCAGAAGTTGTCTTGGCCTAAGTGTAATTTATGCATGTGGTTAGTGGTTCTAAATAGGTGACTTACTTGGGATGGTATTTGCAAGCATGGATTCCAAGGTCCCTTAAGATGTGTGTTGTGTCATGATTGAGAATAAAGTGTCTCTCATCTTTTCTTCCAATTCCCTTATACTAGGGAGATTTGACATTTTTGGTGGAGGGTGTGGAATATGCCCTGTTGGAATGTTTGTTTGCTAGCTAAGTTTGTGGATCACTGGGGCAGGGCCCCTATTTCTACTTCCTTTCTTCAAGCTGCTTGGTGGATTGTCTTATCCTTCATTATTTGGAGTCTTTGGTTGGAGAGGAATTGTTGGATATTTTAGGATGTGTTGTTGGTGGCCCCTCATCTGTGGTAGAAAATTATGCACTCCTTGGGAGAAACTGTTGCTGCTAATTGCGATCTGACTATTTTGGTGGCCCCTTGTGATGCTGATTATTTTAAACATCTTCATCTTCCTCATCTGTAATGGAAACTCATGTGCACAAATTGTCGGCATCCTACTCTAAAGGTGAATAGGGAGGGAAGATGGTCCCCTTCTCATCAGGGGGTCCTCAAACGTAATACAGATGGCTCTTCTCATGGAAACCCTTGTCATGATTATATTGGTGGTGTTGGTTAGGATAGCTTTGGTGATGTTCAATTTATCTTCTTAGTGTATAAGGGTTTTTAGTCTAATAATTTAATGGAGGCTTAGGAAATTTTACTGGCGATGGAGCGTGGAAGTCAACTGGGGTGGCACAGGATGATTTGTGAATCTGATTCCTAGATTGTGGTGAACCTGTTGAATAAATAGAATTTAGATGATGTTAGTCGGAATTTGGCTTTGATTGTGGAAGAGATTCTCAACCTTTGTACTTCTTTGGAGTTTTTTACTTTCACTCATATTCCTAGAGAGTGGAATGGTGTTGCAGATAGTTTGGCTAAATGGGCCTCTGATCATATTCATGACTGGAACATGCTAGATCGGGGTCAATTACCCCCTGATTTTTCTCAACAGTTGGACCACTTGGTGGAGCTTGATAGGGATATGTAACGGCCTTGGTTTGTATTTTTCCTTGGTTTAATAAAGTTTTTACCACTATTTTATCAAAAATTTAATTCAAATTGCAAGTTGAAGACATTTAAAGACAAAACTTGATAGAAACTAGGTTAGTTTGTCACAGTCAATGTAACACCCTTCTATTTTTCTCTTATGTTAAGATTACAATTCTTTGATATTTTGATTGCTATTTATACGACATGAACCATATGTGTGATGTGATGTACCTTCTTTGATTTTTTACTTGACATGCTTTGATTATAATAATGTTTGTTTATTATAACATGAATATTGCACATGAGTATTTTATTTGTGATGAGAATTGTCAGTTCATGATAAGTGTATTGGTGAAGGGGACGAGATTGCATCACTCGCTTGCGAGCGCCCTGCGATTTCGTGATTTCCTCTTCATAGTGTGTTTTATGATGATGTTTATATACATGTGCTATTGATGCCTCATTGACACGTTTGCAAGTACATGACATCGACTCCACCCGGTTTCATATGTTTGAGCGTGTTGACCCAATGGTAAAGTCAATTGGGAGATAGTAGCTAAGTTACTTGTGTTAGGTCTACACCCTAGCGTCATTGTGTCGTCAAGTTTTTCCAGTCATGTTTGTTTAATTGTGTTTAATCTTGCTTTAAATTATTATGTTAAAATGATTTAAATACGTTTAGTGTATTTCATTATTAAAAGTCAAAAAGTAGATTATGCTTATTTTAATTGTTGATATTTTAAATTAATAAATAAATAAATTTAATTTAATTAATAAAAAATATTAATCTTTAAATTAATTGATTTATTAAAAAAATTAAACTGGCTATATTTGAATGGGAAATGTTTTAAATATTTAAATATTAAATTTTGATTATTAAAATATTTTATGATTAAGTGGGTTGTTGAAAGATATTTTTGAAATTGCTAGCAAGTGTTAGAAAATTAATTAGTTTGTTGGGGAAATTAATTCTTGGGAGATAATTTGAGCTTTGGGTGAGGAAGTGGAGAGCTTCTTCATGACAAGGCACAAGATAATTTGCATGTGGGAAATTTGGGGGAAAAAAAAGAAGGTTTTTCTGACTGTGATTTGGGATTTTGGAAAAATAATTGGTTGTAGAAATTGCTTTGTAAGCTTTGGCAAAAGTGGAATTTACAGATGAAGCTTTACATCAAGCATCACTTCCTCAGGCTTCCAGATATAGGTTCCTTTAATTATTTATGTGTTTTTAAATTTAGATAGATTACCTGTACAAAGAATTTATAATTTGTGTAGCAACTTTTAAATTATTATTTTGTAAATTTTTGAGGCTTCTATGTTTGAAAATTTTTCGTAAATATTTTAGTGCTTCTCTAGAAGATTTTATAGTGAAATTAGAGAGCCTTTGTATAATGAAAAACCCAGAAGAAAACAATAGAGAAATTTATAAATCTCTGTAGGATTAGATTCAAAAATATTCCTCTTGAAATTGGGGAAAAATCTTATTTGTAATGGAAAGAAGTTCTTGTAGAAGAATACTATTTAAAATTCTTTTCCCAATTTATTTATCTCGTTGGGAAATCGTAAACCTCTGGGAAAATTGTGAAATCTTCCTTGAGTATGATATCTATGATTATTGCGTTATCAGAAGAAAACCTCTGATATTTATATTTGATTTATGAAGTCTTTGTAAATTCTCTATTTTGAAATTTTTTTCCCCAATTTATCTTTTGTACTAAATTCTTGAAATATATACATATTTATTTTTTATAAAATTTAATTTGAAATATATGTAGATATTCCTTTGTGTCATTCGTACGACGTGACTTGAGTTTAACAAAACTGATGAAATTAAATGGGGTTAAGTTGTTTATTGTGCATTGTAAATAGGGGGAGGTTGGGGAGGCGCTGCCCCCGCCGTCATCCCAAAAGGGGATGATGATGTGGAGGGAGAGCCTCCGCAACCCTCCCCTCACCCATTGGCTATGCCAAATAGAAAATGGAGAGGGGGTTCAACCATAACCGACCCCTCCTCATGGTATAATCTATGTTACCTTTCCTTTACCTATGAAGTAATGTAAACTTGTCCGCATTCAAAGTATTTTGGATTTTGTATAGAATAATTATTTTCTAATGCATATATATATATGTATATTGTTTATTTTGGATTAATTAATTTTTTTTTGGATTATAATGTAATATATTTAATTATATATACTAAACATGTATATATATTGCCAGTATATGTACAAATATGTATATACCTAATGTATATATATTTAAATATATAATTGATGATTAAAAAAATATATATGTTTTATTTTGTTAATGCATGCAAAAGTATAGTGTGGATAATTTTACAAGTGTTGGAATTGAATAGGGAAATTATTTTTGTATTAAAAATAATGGAGGAATTAGAATTATCTTCTTAGAGAGTAATAAGGGGTTTTTTCTTTATTTAATTAGTTAAGTTGGCAATTTATTTTAATGTTTTCCACTGACTGTGAATGAATTTAAGAAATCCAAATATTAGATTTAATTCTTGTCTTGAATGCCTTTTTCTTTTAGTTGTATTTTGGGGAAATAATGGGTTAAGTGTTAGTCAAATATTTTGTAAGTCTTCCAGTGGTGTTATTGGTTGGGGGTTGTAAATTATTTCTATGAAAGTAATTGTGTGACTCTTTTTTAGTGCATGGAGTTGTTTCAGTGAGACACTCGATTTCCACGAACGAGAATCTACTCCTCTGAGTTTGGAGTAGATTTTTCATGTGTTGCCTCCTTGGTTGGAGCGGTTTAGTTATGTGTTCCTCCTAAGTTGGGAGTGATTTTGTTCCATGTGTTGACCATAGGAGAGTGGATCTCGATGGAGGCCGGGGTCTAGAAAGATCTTTCAAGTAACTCATGCACCTATATGGTGACATTTCTCCTAGGTCAATTGTATGTTGGTTTTGTGAAGTAAAATATCTTGTAACACTGGAATCAATGTGACCTTGTGATTGTTTGCTTCATTTGTTTGGTTGATTTAGTATGAGTCATCCTATGTCTAGAGGT